>CAVLJG010000001.1:66182487-66687354 GCA_963669975.1 Acanthoscelides obtectus | reverse complement strand
ATGTTTTTGGGAATGACCAATTAATAGTAACAGTAGTAAACATCAATGATCGGTAGGCTGAGCACCTTTATACCCTGAGGCACATAGAGCAGAGGGATACAATGTCCGAGATCAATAATGTCCTTTTCAAGCAAGGTATGTGGAGCATTTTTCACTACTGACACAGTATATCACTAAATTCGAGTTTATAAGGTTTAAATAATTCCATTGTATAGCAGTGGCGAAGCTTCCTTGTAACCATTGTTACCATTGGTAACAGTTAAAAATTTAAAAATAAATATTTTATGGCTAAGTACTGTGAAATAATTTCATTTATTTGTTTACCAACAGCGATGTGTAATAGTAATTCAGTAAATAACAAATTAGCTCCACGAAAATAATGCGCCCTATAGTGTGTTTTACGAACACGACGAAGCTTGACTCGCCTCGACTTGGTTGTTACCATTTTCATTTATGGATGCATTTGGTAGTCCGTCGGAGAGTGTCGGTACCGGCTCGTGTCTGATCGCAGACGCCCGAGTGCGTGGGGCGCTGCGACTATTATGTGGGCTTGTTACCATTTTTTGATTTGGTTACTCACTTCTCACTCGTTAGTAGCCGTTTTGGTTACCAGCTGTAGTGTGCGTGAATTAATCATGGATAAGTGTCGCTGCGTAATCGATCATCTACTTGAAAAGTCATTCTCCTTGTATAGTTTTTAAGAAAAAAAGGAGATCATTGAAAATGGAAGACCAACACCTATTTTAGATAATTTTAAAAAGGAATAAAAAAACGTAGTTTGATATTTTAAATTAAGTTGGTATATGGAAACTCTTGGTTATGTAGTTTAAAAAAAACAGATTGTATTGTTGGCGATATCTTCTGTTTCATACAGAAAAAATGGGTGGACCAGCAGCGGAGTCAAAGATTTATATAGTTTTAGGGCTCTAAAGAGGAGACATGAAATTTCTCCATTACATGTGAGATATGTAGCCAATTTAATTCAGTTTGGCAAAACAGGAATCGAAAGATGTCTTAACCAAGCTTTTAGGCAGCTCACTTCTAGATACCGTATGTTTTTTGGCAAAACAGGAATTACCGTTTATTTTGAAGTGGATGACTCTGACAATAGAGGAAATTACAGGAAATTGTTAACATTCATTGCCAAAAAACAAAAATTTTCGAACATCTAGAAACGTGGACTGCTTTTTCGGACGGATTGGATTAGTCATAGCATAAGAACGATGAGGTATATCAAGTGCCCCAGACGATCAATCCAGGAATGTTTACCTTAATTTACAAATAGTTTAAATAAAATACCTAAAATAAGCAAAAACTTATATTTGGGAGGTTCAAAGTAAACTTTTTTAATAAGATTTTTCACATCTGGTTTTGGTAACAGTTTAGGAAAAGTCACGCGTCGCCACTGTTGTATATTGTTATTTACCCTTACCTATTCGCAAAATGAACCATCGTTTCGTTTCATACCAATTTTACAAATATCTGGAAACACAAGTAGCCTTGCGTTAAACTGACAATTAGCAGGATTGGCTTACGCGCTAGTCTGGTCCATTCAGTTTAAGAAGGGAATAAGGACCTTGGGTGGAGCGGGACTAAGGGAGGTCCCCGAGGGAGTAGGCAGGCAAGTGCCTGCAAGAGTACTATGAGCCTTGAATTGAAATGCAAGGAGGCTCTAGATAGACTAGTAGCGAACCATCTAGTATCGTGTGGGTACCGGGGCACGCTGGGATAAAGGGTAATGACATGGCGGACGCTCTTGCCTAGGGTTAGAAAAGCACTTTTTCAGCGGGGCAAAGCGAACAATAATGGTAATTTATAAGGTTAATTGCAATGCAAAATACTAATGAAGGCTATTTCGTTGAGGATAAATCATCCATGAAAACTGCACAATAAGTCTAATTGGGTCAAATCGTCCCGCAATCTGTTGCGACTCGCTATTATTTAAATCCATCCAAAAGTTATTGGTTCCCTGGTGCAGGTCTGATCTACATTAAATTTGATGAATGATGATGATATAAAGTTATTCTATAATATTCACATTATACAGTGATTTTTCTCAAATGGAATGCCCTACTCTTCACTACACATTTGGATAAGCCCTTTTAAAAGAAAGATTGACATAACATACATGGATTTTAGATATTAGCTGTAGAATTATAGGGTGTATCATATGAAAAACATAATCTGTTATATTGACAGGAGGAGTCGTCAATTTTGTGTCAAAACTCCTTTATTTTACTCAATTTTTAGCCTAATTCATCCATTTTTTCACATTTTTTTTGAATGATCAATACAGGGTGGTCAAAAACACAAAATCTACTTTCTTCTTGCAGAAAAAAAAATGTGAGTACTATCGAATCCTCATTTTCATGTGCTTTTTTAATATAAGGTTTCAAAAAAATTGATATTTCTCTATTCCATCAAGTCACATCACCCATGGAGGCAAAAAGTAAGTAATGGATTATTGACATCTGTCTACAAAATCAGGCATTTATCAAGAAACCAAGTAATTATTTGCTTTGTATTGTAATTACTATAGATTGATTCAAATTATTTGTACTACTAAAAAAATTTCCAAAAACGTCCCCTTGATGTTGAACACACATTCACAGTCTTAGAAGGAATGTTTCACACTCTCTAGTGTGTTCACTGATATTTAGAAATGCATCTTGTATTCTCTGCTTCATATCAACTACAATAGGAGCCTCAGATTGTGTGCTCCACATCAAACAGGTATTTTTTATCATTCTCTATAGTAGTACAAATAGTTTAAATTTTTGTCTTATATACTTATAGATGTCATGTTCAGACATATTAAGATATTAATTTTATATCAACCAGTAATAATGAATTACAACAAAAAAGCATTGAATTACTTGGTTTCTTGATAAAAGCCTGATTTTATAGACAGATTGTCAATAACTCTTAGTGGTTTTTTGCTTTCAAGATGAAATTACTTGTCTGAATAGAGAAATATCCATTTTTAAATGTCGAGGCTATTACGGCAGAAACCGTTTGAACAATCGCTAACCTTAAAACCTCATAAGAATTGGGATCCGATAGTACAAAATATACAGTGCTCCATTTAATTTTCTTGTACAAAGTACATTTTGCGTTTTTGACCAAAAAATGGATGAAACTGTGCTAAACCTGAGAAAAACAGAAAAAGACACAATTATTCATGATTTTATACCCGCCAACACATGAAGGCAGTCAAACTTTGATGTTTTTATATACAAAATACTCATTCATTCATCAACTAATAACCAAAACCCGTAAGTATGTTATATCAATTAAGTTCTTTCAAATGACCTATCCCATGTGTAACAAAGGACATTCCATTTAAGAAAAATCAGCTTTGATATGTGGGGTTAAAATTAAAACAGCCTGCATAATTATCAATATTTTAGAAATATGCCTGCAGATACCATATACATATGTATAACAATCCATGAATAGTCTGAAAACTTTTGTTTATGAGTAATAAATACTCCGTCCTCGCACCGCCTTTTCCTCAAACTTTCGACAGCCTGGCTATCTGTCATTGCCTGATTTCTCCATTAAAGGATGTCCCAAAAATAAATGAATGAATTACACCCACCTGCTCGTCGTCCGATCCATGAAAAGCCCCCTTGTCCATCGAACGACCCGCCCCCATCCGCCGGGTTCTCAGTGGCCCATTCGGGCAGGTGGTCCTCGTGGTCCCAGCTTCCGCCGCCGCCTCCGGGCCGTCTCAGTGTTGGCCTTCCTCCACCCTGCCCTTCACCACCTCCGCTGCTCCAACTGCCCCTTTGCCTCTCGGTAGGCAGACGATCGTCATCGCCGCCTGCCCCGGCCCCCGATGAGTCTCGCCAGCTGGTCGACCGCCCCCACTTTTCGAACATGCTAGACGTGGGGGCGGGCATACGGCGCCATCCCGCCCCATCGTGGCTGCCGCCTGGCTCGCCGCCAAGGTGATCGTCGGACAACGGGCGAGAGCGACGCCAGTTCTCCATGCCGCCTCTGTAAATGAATTTCCAATTTTCAATATTTAATAATAGAGGCTTAGTTTGAGGAGTGAACAGCATTGCGTTAATCTACGATTGTGGGTATCTGTATCATAAAAGTGCACAATTTATCAAGTCATTTTCCTATATGGCACCCAATTCATACAATGAATTGTGAAGACACTTTCTAAATTGAGTTTGGCAAAGAAAATTAAGCAATTCGTTTTTAATAATGATTGTTGAATAAGTTTTGAATGACTTTGTTTAAAAGTGTACCTGGGTGTTCATATAATTCTTGTATTGTGGTCTTGTGGAAAATGTAACATATTCCTCTTTGTTTATACCGAGTCTTGTTTCAATGTGTCATTTGTTCAGGGAGTGCTTTGTTAGTGACATTTTCTTTCTAATTTGCTGACAAATACTAAAGTATTAATCGATTGATACAGATTATTTTGGCAGTGCTTAACTATTTTTATTTGTTAAGTGTAACGTTTCACGCCTACAAGTGACACATGTCGGGGGGGCTTGAGATTTGAGAAGTTATAAGAGTGTACTTTTACAATACTTTGCCTTCTACCCAAATAAATTAAAGGATATATATATATATATATATATATTATTATACTAATTAACCAAAAATGCACCTGCCTAATGAAGAGATTTGACCTGTAAACTGTACACCCTATCTCCTGATTTGCCAAATCACACAGAATTCCCAGTGGTAACACCTTAATTAAGGTAACCTCATCAGCTAACACTAAGTCTATCCTGTCATTTAAACTCCCTGGGATGCCTCAGCTGTGTATACTCATTATAACATATTGTATATGTATAGTTGTTATCCTGGATACTCTTCCCCGGAAACACTAAAATAAACATGCATTTTGATAGCATAATTACATTCAATGTGTTTTGCAGCTAAAGTTTCCCATTATTTGATAAAATTTAGCAAAACAACATTTGCTGTGCATCTTAAATGTTTTCATAAGATGTTGTTCCCACTAGCTGAGCTATTTTGTTGGTTATCGTTTCTTTACTGAAAAACCTAAACATAAGCAACTAGTAATTCATCAGGAGCTAATTAATTTGATTATGAATTGGTGATTATCCTAGAACACCAGTAAGCCACGGGTCAAAAAGGTTTGCATGAACCTACCATAAAAGAAAACAAAAATATTTAAAATCACTGGTATATTATCTCAGGGGGAGATTCTAACGACGCCTCCTTAGAGACTTTCTCGATATTCAACTCACCTCCCTCCACTATACTCCTTCCTGGGACTCCACTGATCACTGGTCGGGTCAGCTTGCACACTTCCGGGGCCGCCAGCAGTCCCCGGCCCGCCCCAACTCCCGTCATACGCGCCGCGGCCGCCCCCACCGTACTGGTACCCCCTGCCCCTGCTCGGTCTTCCTCCTCTGTCCATGGAGCCGCCCCTAATGCCACCCCGGCCAGGCTGGGCACGCCGCCTCCGAGGCCCCCTCCGCTGGCGCCAGGACGGTTCTGCCACCCCCTTATCACCGGCGCTTGCTGCTGGGAGGCAAGCATCTGGAAAAATTAATGGTTGGTCATGATATAATTTTATGTAACAAAGTTTTATTTAATTTAGAAGAAGATGGTCGATTTCATAAGTTTCAGACTGATATATTTTATTGTTTTGTAATCTACCGCCATTAATTGGCACATACACTAGATAGGCACTTTCCAGCACACATTTACATCATTTATTAGTAAATATTTCCATCCCTTAATTCTGCCAGGAGTGTATTGTCACTACAACACAATTCACCCTGTATTCCATAGAACAAAACAAATACTACTAATAGAATTAATTTAGTCTATTGGAAAGAACATGAAATAATGCAAGGTTATTCACAGCATATATTAATATAAATGAGATTCAGATTTGCGTGAAAATATGAAACAATACCAAGCAATAAAAGGTTAATTGTTGGTTTGCAGTACAACTGTTTTGATATATTAACACGTTTTATTTTGCTAATAGAATAATGTTTAATTACTATTAGAACAATCAAAATTAATATATAGTCTAATGGTAATGAATATGCCTCTTACCAAAACTCATATTACATCTTTCTGATTTGTAAATTTGTAGCAATTTAGGAGACCTCAAGAATAACCATGCAGATGGAAGTTTGACTCAGACTATAATAATGTGTAATTTAACATAAGAAAAACATAAAAGTATGGTTGCATCCACAGGTTTACAATGTATTGACAACAATCTTATTTTGACATTATCTTCTGTGGGCTTATGAGAATAGGTAGTTTTGATTCAAATACATTTATGTTTGTTTTGCCACTGAAACGTCTCTAAATTATTGAGTATGTTTTGAATCTAAATGTGTGGGTAATTACAAGTTCTTGATGTCCAAAAAGTTCGCATACTATTTGAAAAAATGTAACATTGCATATACACAGCTTTCACATGTGTTTTCTACATATATTTACAGTAGTTGTATCCAAGTATGATAAGCCCTTGGTCATCAAACAATCATCATATAGTTCCAAATGAATGTTCTATCAAACACTATCTCAGTTATCCTGAATGTAAATACAGATAAAACATAAAATCATTTATTTCAGAATATTTTTTTGCATATCAGCCTCTATCTTATCCACATTTGTTTATCCACATTTTTGTTAAATGATGAATTTACATATGAATAACCAATTTCCCCTTTGATAACTTTCCTATGGTATTTCAAGAATATGTATAAATTGTCAAATATATTATGCTTAGAATTCTGAGGTATCTGTCTCTGACTCTCTGGTCGTTTGAGATTATACAAAAATGGTTATTAACATGGCAGACATAGATAAAACAGTAATACAAGTTTTTGTGCATGTTATTCACATATTTTTTTATTATTTATGGGTCCTCCACATCTGTCACATTTATGTTGAGATACTAATGTTCTGTGATTTTTTCCAGCACACAAAACAAAAGAAAACTGATGTTTATATCATTTTAATGAGCTAAGTATACCTCTATAATGGTAAATTACGAGATAAATAAACAGAACCCATATGTGCAACATGGGTTACTAAAATATTTTTTATTTTTACCTTCAGTTCTGCACTATCCCTTACACTATGTCTGACTTCTGGGTTACCAGATCCAACAGACACTGATTTACAATGACTATTACCCTCAGACCACCTTGAGAAGAAATGAATTGCACTTCTTCTAAGCTAGGTAAGCTTGGCTTCTTGACTATTCTTCAAGAGTATCATTGTAACTGATTTTCCATAAGCAAGCTGTTTCAACATCTTAAAGCTTGGCATATAGTACCAAAGATCCAGATATATAATTCTATACATTCTTACTAAAATTAAATCTTTTATCTGATAACTGAGGAATTTAGATACTTTTATAAATATCTAACAAAATATTTTCAAATAAAATCTGATATTAGGACCTTAAAATACTATCAATACATCATTGTTATTAAAAAAAATCAATCATGAACCTAATTACTCACTTCTTCTTCAGTTGTTGGTAGCAATGCTAAAGGTGATAGACACTGTTCTGAATAGAGGCATTTGAAGTTAGTAATTGAGGCAGGAGGTTTGGCATTTTTGTCAAATAATGCCAACATCTCCTCTCTTCCATATCTGAAATAAAATAAAAGTTACTCAATTTACAAAATATTATTTACTCAAAGAAAGTTAGAAATTTTAGAATATATTAAGAAGGCCTAATCATGCAATATAAGTATTATTAGTTATGACCATGTTTAGATTGTGGGTAGGCAACAGATTATATGAGTTCTAGCAATTTTTGATTACCCATTTACCATTTGATGCACTAATCACAGAACATACACAGAAATTTCTGAATCGGTATATAAATTATGAACAGCTCTTGTAGGTCATTTGCTTGTTCTCATTATACATTATCAGCAATGACATTTTGTGGTTCACCCGCAAAAATTGGTTGTCAGCTTATTTGTCTACCAATACATTTTATAAATAGCAATAACTGTTTTGCCCCATTTATTTCTTGTGATTTAGTGAGCTTTGTATTTGGCTGTGATTTCATACTCTGGTATGCAATAGGCTAAAAGTGTTTGCATACATAATTGCAAACTTATGTATTTTTTCATATAACTCAATCAAACTTTTGACAAGTTTTCTTTTATGGATAAAATTCAGTAAAAACACTGTGAAATGATTTTATCTTTATGTAGCCTTCTATATATTGTAAATCATCTACATTTGTTAAAATGATAGTGATTTTATGATGATCTCCATTCATGTTAATAATATTCCAAGCTATGGATGCACTGAATACTAGTTTTTTAAAAATATCGAGTCCAGGTACTTTGTGAAGTGATTAGTGCTGGATTATTTAAGTTACTATTAGTAATATTAAGGGTTTCTGAAAGGTAATCTTTGTAATAATTTTTTTTTCGTTTAAAAAAATTAACACATAACACTATGAGTTGTGTGGCTGGGACAATTTTTTTCGATGGGTGTATGTATTTATGATAATTTCATTTTATTATTTAAATATCATTTGTTTACTTTATTTGGTTATCAAAATGTGCTCAAAATAGGTAGGCAGTTTATATAATTTTCACAATAAATGAGTGACCTCATATCCTTGTTTCTTAACATAAACAATGTCTCTTAAAATGTGGTTAATAGTCGGCTGTCATCAAGTGCCATTAGATGACATAATTTAGGCATTCAAAAAATAAATTATTCCAGAGCTGCTCAGTATATCACTCTCAAACCAAAAACCACTAGAAAGCAGCTCTGAGTAAAACTTCATCAGTCAATCTACATTCCATTACTGTGTATAGTATTACATTAACCTATTTTACCTTTATTAATATTATTATTAAACAACAAATTTGAGTTGAGTACAAGTACTATAAACTCAAACACATAAGAGATAATAGTGTACAGACAAAAGAAATATAACAATTTGACAATCTTAGCACTTCTGAAGTAGACATATACAGAATGGGAACAATATGTTAAGCACTGCGGTGTCTATATGATGGAAGACTGATCCATGCATCGAAGACACAGTTTGAGATAAAGCACTGATGAGTAGAGGTTCTAAAAGCTTCCTTCTGCAATTTGAAGTTATATCTGTTGTATTTGAAAGGATTTTCAGATCGCTGTACCTGGAATGTATAGCTTTTCACTTTGCTCACCAGAAGCATGCCAACTAAGCTTCTGCTATGCTTATTGGGCAACATAGCTTTAGGCTGTTTAATATAGACACATAGCTGATTACAGTGTGAACATGGTCTCTATCACATATGTAAGAAACTTCAATATCTTCTGAATGTTGTTAGAATTTGTGTGCATGATACAGTGGTAATTTGGCAAAATTATTTAATTTATTTCAGTTATTATAAATGGGAGGTAGTACATTATTACAAAATGACAAAAAAAATTGCAAATAAAGTCAAAAGATTTAAGTTGTGCATGTTATACGAAAGTATAAAATTACAAGGATAATAAACTATAGTAACATACTATTCTGACTGAAATTTAGCTATGAATATACAGAGGGTTCTGGAAACAATACTAACCGATACTCTGCAAGCTGATACCGTGTCCCACCACCTGTGCCTCCACCAGTAATTCCTGTACTTCCTTCAGAAGACAAGTTGCGAATCCAGTCTGGACCAAAATTCATTGAATCAGTCATCCTGAAACAGATCAACACAAAGCCCTATTTGGAGTAGGTATTCAAAACTCCGATCAGCACGTTTCCTCTTTTATACTATTGAGTAATAAGATAACAAATGAATTGTCCAACAGCCAAAGCAGTTATCCACAAAAATGGAGGTGACTATTTTTAGTATCAAAAAAATGGTTAGTTTTGGGACTTGTACTTCCTCATATGCTGTTTGAAGTGTTATCGTTTTTGTGCGGATACATATTCAATTCATCTTAAGGCACGTTCGAAACGGAAAACAAGGCCCCAGGCTTATGGACTAGGTGGCATTTCAATTAACATACATTGGGCATTCAAAAGCAAATTAGGCGCTCCAGCTGTACCATTGCCGACTTATTTCATGAATGTAAATATTTTTTAGGCGTGTAGTTGATCAGCTACTGAATTACCTGGATTTTTCTTTTTGTTACACTTGGTAAAATGCAATCAACATAAATGGCTGCAGCGAAATTGTAGGTTATCGCGCATGTGCTCCAAAAACGAAAATGACATAATAACTTAACAAAATAAAAATTACTAAATTCGAAACCAAGGAACGGCAGCTTGAAGTTTTTGAAAAGAAGACTTTTCACGTGATCCAACTTCCTCTAATCATTGGTTAACAATTTTTATGGATGATCTTCAACCAATCATCTAACAAAAATCAAGCACTTCCTTTTTGAAAGAGAAAATTAACATCCCTAGTTTTTTATTTTTAGTACGTTCTAGGTCTAGGTTATCAAGGAAGTAGGTAGTAGGTACTTCCGTCAATGGTACTTCCATACTAAAAATAATGTAGCGATTATCGTCAAACGTGGACAAATTATTCTATTGTGTGTGTGTGTGTTAATTCATTTTTTAATTGTTGAATATTTAACAAAGGATTTCCTAAGAAACATGAAATAAATGTAATTCAAATACTGAAGGGGTACCTTTGTAAGGACATAAGTCTAGTCATTCTAGTAATTACAACGCCTCTGGAATAAAAATATTCCTCTCTAATCAGTTACTTTATTACTGAAAGCTATTACTAGATAATATTGTCAGCGTGTAATATAAAGTTCTGTAACTCGTTATTTTATTTATAAACAATTTTTAAACTGTGTACTCCTGTAATTATCATTCTTAAGGTCACTGGGCTAAAGTTGTGTACGTTAGTTCGAATTGTCAACGTTGGATGACAGTGGTTCACTTAAAATGTTTCCATAACTTTAATAGTCACTGGTAGATGGCAGAAACACAACATGTATTGAATGTATTGCTAAAAGCTGTCAAGAAAAATATGACAACAATTTGTTAGGCATTCCAATACTAGATAGCACTACAATTCCGAGAAATTAGTATTATATATCGATGATAGGTAGCGGCACAATTACGATAAGTGCAATTTGAATGCATCGCGCACCGGCAGCCAGCCGCCAGACGAAAACAAAAACAAAATCAGTCATCTCGGAAACTTAGGCAGTGTAGTAAAGCAAGGTTACTGAGTGTAGTGTGCGCGTGTAGGGATACGGATTGGGACTTTGTAATAGTGCTGAAATCCACATGTTTTGAGTGGAAAGTTTTTTCTTTCACAATCCTTTCCGGATGATGATGACTCAATCAGTTCATCTACCTGCTCCGAGGTAAGTGGTAAGGTTAACTCATGTAGTTCGGAAAGAAGTTGAACCACCGCATTCCTCTACCTGAGAACGGATTGAGGCCCATCCGGCGTTCCTTGTAAATTGTAAAGGCTCAGCCGGTACCGTGCACTAGGACTAAATTCTTGCTGTATGAAAGGGCTTCTGTGGTGTCATGCTCCTGATTGGTATTTGGATAAGGAATTTGCTATTATTGAGATGTATGGAAGGATAATTATATTTGTTGTTAGAGAATAATATTTCTTAGCTCTTCAATTTCTTAAAAATGAGCACAATATAAGTAGGTGTTTGATATAATGAATAAATAAATTATGTATGTATAATTTGAATTTTGGAACTGTTCAATATTTTTTGCGTTTCACTTAAAAACACAAATCCGTTCTGAATATTCCAACATCTCCCATGTTATTACTCGTTCAGTCTTACCGTGATGTAATTCTATACAAAGTACCTAGGTATCTGGAATACTAAATACAAAATACTTTTAATTAGGAATTTCAGATACCAGACAGAAAATACTTTCTGGAACGGTATTTGAAATTCTAGATAATCTTTCGGATAAAGTTTATTTTATTACATGAACTATTTAAGCGTTGATCGCGCAAATGTGTCAAAATATACTTTTTTGGTTTTAATGTATAGACAAGTAGAACCAATTTTCAAACATTTTATTGCTCATTTTTTTTCAATGACGCCTTATCATATCCCCAAAAGAATCGCCCCACATGGACAGAATTTTGCAGTCATATGTTATTGAAAAATATGTTTTATGTAGGATGTAAACTTTTTAAGCTGTTATCTTCATTATTTAGGTATTGTAGTGCTTATACGTCAGCTGTGATGACGGAAGACCATTTGTTTTCACTATTTTCACCACTTGCAATAGAGGAATCGTAATCTAAGAACATTGTAATAAGATTAGACTTTTTACTTTCTTTATATTCACGGTATCCCAGTATTCCGTGGACAAAGAAGTACCACGTATTTTTAGACTCAAAATAAGTCGATTGGACATAATTTACATCTGTGCGGGTGTTTCATTTGTCCGTTAGAAGGCTTTTTCATTTTAAAAGACATTTTTTCTCATTTTAAGAACCGATACTCCGAATTGAATGAAATTTAGAACGTCAAAACACGTCCGTGTGCACCGCCTGTTAAACGTATCCTCTGGTAAACAAAATTTTCTTGTGAAATGACCTATCAGCTGCTCTGCGTTCTGATACATTATTTACAAATCTTAAACGTGAGTCGAATAAGTTGTTCGTTTAAAATCCGGTAGGCAGTGCTTTTTTGAACTTGTTTATAAACAACATAAATGTTCTAATCTATCTGCGAGTGCTGATACCTGGATCTTCTTCGACCACTTTTTTCTCTAGTAGCGTTCGGCAGAGTTATTACGTAAAACACCTATAAAATATAGAAAAAAACGATACAATGTCAACTTGTTGACTAGATAGCTGGTAGTGTGCAAATAGTTCATTCTGTGCCTGCTACAAGTGAGCATGAACTGAACGACAGCTAGTTCCTAGTTCAGGTAGCTAGCTCCAAAAGCTGGCTCCACAATCCTACCGGCCGCTCGATTACAGCGGACCGAATAAATGCTGTTCGCCTGCGATACGCCGTGGCCGTAGGTAGCGTTACTCATAGAAGCCCGTGACGCGCATACGAGGTGAGCGCGGTAATTATACTTCGAAGTTGAGTCATTTATTTTAACAGTGAGTAGATCTGATCAAAAGAAATGTTTTTTTCCTTTACCATTTTTCTGTTAAAATTAAAGTAACAAAGTTATAGCCCTTTGGAAGTTTGAGTACCGCCCTGTCTCAATTATAATATTATGTGCTCGTGTTTGGCAACAACGGATATAATCCGCCTTATCGGTTCATCGCATCGAAAACAAAAAAGCGAAAGAATTTGGAACGATGTTTTTACAATTATTTTATTACGTTGTATACAGTCAGTGTCAGTCGGTAACGCGTGAGTGAATAGTGGTGTCTGTTGCGTGGCTCAAACGAAATCAAAAATGGCACATGTTTATGCGGATCGGTTTCCCAATCGAGTGCAACCAACCCCTCGTGCCTTTGTTAATGTAGTACAACGGGCACGTGAATCAGGTGACTTAAGACCTCACAGGCGACGGCATGCCGGTGCTCCAAGACCTCACGATCAAATACAGGTCCGCACTGAAATACTTGTCGGGAGGATACTTTATAAAACAAGGTAAACATTTTTTTTATTTTTTTTTTATTTTTACACACATATTTTGGTTTATCTTCCTTCTACAATCATTATCTGAAAATTAATGACTCAACTTCAAAGTCACCCTGTATACAGGGTGGCGCATCGAAAACGAAACAGACGCATTTACTGGCAGCTCAGTTTTTTTTTAAAAACGCTCAGGCCCGTCGATTTTGTTTTCGAGGGGGACACAAGTTTGGCAAAAAATCACGTTAGCACGTGCAGCCCCCTAAGCGGGGGTGACACCACTCCCAAAATCTTAAATGGAAAGGGGGTCGAGTGATACCTTATTTTAAAGGTCTTTCCCTTTATAATGATATAAAATTAATGTACTTCAGTTCAGTATTTTTGAAGATTTATTGATTTAAAGCTTAAATAAAGCGAATACATCATCATTAGTGGAGATCAATACATTTGGCAGCAAAGTAATTTAAAAATGAAGAATGAACTGACCCGTTATACAAGTAAATGTTGAAAATGGCCACCATGACTCTCCATGCAATAATAAAGATTTTGCTCAAAACGTTGCCGCACATTTTGCAATATTTAATGAGTAATTTGAAGGCACTCATTCACAATTCTTTGTCGCAGGTCTTCTAATGATGTTGGCTGAGTAGCACAGATTTTGCTTTTTAAATGACCCCAAATAAAGAAATCCCAAGGTTATAAATCTGGCGATCTTGGGGGCCATTCAATGGCACCTCTTCTACCAATCCATCGATCTGGAAACGTCTGATCTAAATATTGTCGAACACGTAATGCGTAATGTGGTGGGGCACCATCCTGTTGGAACATCAACCTATTCGTAAGTAATGTACCGCCGATCATTCTGATTTCAATTATGGCTGTTAATGCAGGATCTGTAGCGTCTTCCAGTAATTCCAAATACATTTCACCGGTCAAATTTCCAGGTAAAAAAAATGTCCAACTAAATGATCGCCAAAAATACCAGCCCAAACATTTAATTTTTGTGGTTGCTGTGTATGAACCTCATGATAGAATCGGACCAATATCGGCAGCTATGACGATTTACTACGCCATTTAAGAAAAAGGAACATTCGTCGGAAAAGCAAGTGTTGAATAGAAAATGTTCATCGTTTATAATTCGTTCACTCATATCTTCACAAAATTGTAATAGCCGATCAAAATCGTCTTCATTAAGTTCTTGTACCTAGGTGAATTTTATCCGGATGAAAACTATTGGCCTTTAGAATCCGCTGGACAGTACGTCGGCTAACACCATACACAGTCTCCAATTTGCGGGTACTTAACATAGGATTTACATAAACTTGCCCTAAAACCCCCACTTCTATTGCTTCGTTCCTTATGGGATTTTCAATGTTGCGTTTTTTATTGACGACTGACCCAGTTTCCCGAAATTTAGCTACAAGTTCTAGAACATATTTTCATGTTGTCATGTCGCTCATTAAATATTTCTGCTGTTCTATTAGCGCACTGATTATTTCCGAAAAATATTTCGATAATTTCAACTCTTTCTGCTGTGGAATATACCATGGTTAATTTATGTAATAAAGCGTTACAAGTTATTTTAGCAACAAAGTTTGGTCAAATCAATCGCAAACTATACGTATGTACTAAATTCCTATTTAAAATAAGTACGAGATATTTCCTTATCTTTCTTCAAGAAATAACTTTTTTGCCACAAAAAAACGCTCCAATAGTTATTTTTAACAACAAAATGATAAACAAACCATTAGCGTAGTGAAGAAAAGCATTTACTTATTAAGTAAATTCTTTTAGTCAAATTGCTTCTGAAAGTAGTACATACTAATCTGATGTACCTCTTAAAGTCTACTTTAAGCTTTAAATCAATAAATCTTCAAAACTACTGAACTGAAGTACATTAATTTTATATCATTATAAACGGAATTGAAAGACCTTTAAAATAAGGTATCACTCGACCCCCCTTTCCATTTAAGATTTTAGGGTTGGTGTCACAGGGGGCTGCACGAGTTAACGTGATTTTTTGCCAAACTTGTGTCCCCCTCGAAAACAAAATCGACGGGTCTGAGCGTTTTTCCAAAAAAAAAACTGAGCTGCCAGTAAATGCGTCTGTTTCGTTTTCGATGCGCCATCCTGTATATTCTATCTGTGCCTACGAGTCTTATGCTATTGCGGTATTGCATTAACTGGTTCTGCAGAGTTTGTAGGTTCGTATCTAAAGCTAGTCGTACACCTCAACTCATAACAAACAGTCCTGTAGTGTATTTTTTTTAAGTGAAAACCTGCAGATGTGCGTCGATGGACTTTTCAGGGTTTAAACTACACAATAAGAGCTATTATAATCAGTTATCGTAATGTTGTTACAAACGGTCTTACACCCCAGCTCTAAAGAAAGAAGTCTGTCGGGTACGGTACGCGATACTCTCTGCAATTTACGAAAAATTTTTTTTCGTGAAAACCAGCAGATGTGGGTCGATGGGCTTTTCAGAGTTTAAAGTACACAACAAGAGCTATTATAATCAGTTATCGTAATGTTGTTACAAACGGTCTTACACCCCAGCTCCACAGAAAGAAGTCTGTCGGGTACGGTGCGCGATACTCTCTGCAATTTAGGAATTTTTTTTTTTCGTGAAAACCTGCAGATGTGCGTCGATGGGCTTTTCAGGGTTTAAAGTACACAACAAGAGCTATTATAATCAGTTATCGTAATGTTGTTACAAACAGGCTTACACCCCAGCTCCAAAGAAAGAAGTCTGTCGGGTACGGTGCGCGATACTCTCAGCAATTTAGGAAAAAAAATGTCTCGTGAAAACCTGCAGATGTGCGTCGATGGGCTTTTCAGGGTTCAAAGTACACAACAAGAGCTATTATAATCAGTTATCGTAATGTTGTTACAAACGGTCTTACACCCCAGCTCCAAAGAAAGAAGTCTGTCGGGTACGGTGCGCGATACTCTGCAATTTAGGAAAATATTTTTTTCGTGAAAACCTGCAGATTTGCGTCGATGGGCTTTTCAGGGTTTAAAGTGCACAACAAGAGATATTATAATCAGTTATCGTAATGTTGTTACAAACGGTCTTACACCCCAGCTCCAAAGAAAGAAGTCTGTCGGGTACGGTGCGCGATACTCTCAGCAATTTAGGAAAAAAAAATGTCTCGTGAAAACCTGCAGATGTGCGTCGATGGGCTTTTCAGAGTTTAAAGTACACAACAAGAGCTATTATAATCAGTTATCGTAATGTTGTTACAAACGGTCTTACACCCCAGCTCCAAAGAAAGAAGTCTGTCGGGTACGGTGCGCGATACTCTCAGCAATTTAGGAAAAAATTGTTCTCGTGAAAACCTGCAGATGTGCGTCGATGGGCTTTTCAGGGTTCAAAGTACACAACAAGAGCTATTATAATCAGTTATCATAATGTTGTTACAAACGGGCTTACACCCCAGCTCCAAAGAAAGAAGTCTGTCGGGTACGGTGCGCGATACTCTCAGCAATTTAGGAAAAAAAATCTCTCGTGAAAACCAGCAGATGTGCGTCGATGGGCTTTTCAGGGTTCAAAGTACACAACAAGAGCTATTATAATCAGTTATCGTAATGTTGTTACAAACGGTCTTACACCCCAGCTCCAAAGAAAGAAGTCTGTCGGGTACGGTGCGCGATACTCTGCAATTTAGGAAAATATTTTTTTCGTGAAAACCTGCAGATTTGCGTCGATGGGCTTTTCAGGGTTTAAAGTGCACAACAAGAGATATTATAATCAGTTATCGTAATGTTGTTACAAACGGGCTTACACTCCAGCTCCAAAGAAAGAAGTCTGTCGGGTACGGTGCGCGATACTCTCTTCAATTTAGGAAAAAATTGTTCTCGTGAAAACCTGCAGAAGTGCGTCGATTGGCTTTTCAGGGTTTAAAGTACACAACAAGAGCTATTATAATCAGTTACCGTAATGTTGTTACAAACGGTCTTACACCGTTGCTGAGAGTATCGCGCACCGTACCCGACAGACTTCTTTCTTTGGAGCTGGGGTGTAAGACCATTTGTAACAGGATTACGATAAATGATTATAATAGCTCTTGTTGTGTACTTTAAACCCTGAAAAGCCCATCGACGCTCATCTGCAGGTTTTCACGAAAACAAGTACACTACAGGACTGTTTGGTATGAGTTGATGTGTACGACTAGCTTTAGAAACGAACCTACATACTCTGAAGAACCAGTGAATGCAATACCGCAATAGCATAAGACTCGTAGGCACAGATAGAATATATATAATTACCGCGCTCACCTCGTATGCGGGTCACCGGCTTCTACGAGTAACGCTACGGCCACGGCGTATTGCAGGCGGACAGCATTTATTCGGTCCGCTGTAATCGAGCGGCCGGTAGGACTGTGGAGCTAACTTCACACGCATATAGAACCCTACTTAATGTCAAAAAGAACCGACCGGCATGCCGCGGTTTCCCAGTGCTGACTCTTAGAGGTTGGAATCAACTAGTTTCTCCAAGTCGGCGTTCTATGCTTGCAAAAGTCTGACGATTTGAAATTCTTCGAATAGGAAATCTGTCTTGATACAAGCGAACACAGTTTCTGCAATTACCTTCGCTGAAAGCAACTAATTAACAACATATCAGTCCGTTCGTCAAATATCCCATATTCATGAGTAAAACAAGCAACAAAAAGTTGGCCAAAAATAATCTATAACGTTAATTAATTTAAAATTTATGAAAAACAAACAACAAATAAACAATTAAAATAAACTCTAACATTACTTATTAATTTAAATTTTATGAAGCTGGTTGTCAAAAATTATCTGACGCTGACATAACATCTTCATTTCCGCAAACTAGGTAGGTACCTACTAGATATTAACACTTCATCTAATAAGAAAACTTTTTTGAAACCAGCTCCAAAAAACATTTTTTTTTATAAAACCATGTGAGTTGAACTGTTTTTTATAAGAGGCAAAGCATTAAGTATAGAAAAGGAAATCTTAAATAAAAAATTCAGATTCGTTGGGAGAGTTGCGAAAAAGGTATGCTATAATTTATGTAGGGGTGGGGGTAGTTTTCACACTCGAACCCTTTCGTTTTTTTTTGTAAAAATCAAATATCATCACGTCTAGCAAAACACAAGTGTTCCAAATTTCATTAAAATCGGATTATCGTTCCCAAAAATATCTGAAAAAATGTGTTTTAAAAGAAAACTTTGACGCCCATTAGCAGACACATACTTGGTACTTCGAAGTCCACGGAATATTGGGAAATCTTCTATAACTTCCAATATTATCTAAAACCTACCAATCTTGTTTATCAGATCGATTAAATTTCTGTTCCAGTCAGAATAAGTTCTTTTACATTCCTTTCGCTAGACAAAAGTTTCAAGGTACGTAATGTGAATAAATGTTTATGAAACTATTACTAAAAGAATTTTAGCAAGTATATTATTTACCAAACACTGAGACACCAACCGAAAGGGAACTAAATACAAGATACAAATACAATTTTAATAAAGTATGTTAGATAAAAGATGAAAATATGTATTTTGTAAGCTGTATCTGTATTTTAGGTGCTTGCATCTCAAATAAGTTACCTATCTGGTCTCATATTGTACCAATATGTGTTTAGCTTCGAGTTTCCCTAAACCCTAAATTGTTAATCACAGTTTTTTACTCAAGCTGGAGACAAGTAGGTATAATAATAATAAAATAAAAAGTTCATTTGCATATAAAAAACGCTACACTCAATGTTTACTAGATTTGCACGAAAATTAATTATTGCCATCGATACCGACTAATACAAGGATGTCACTTGCTGATCAGCTGATACTCGTGAAATAGGGTTTATACGACGTTCTAATTCTAATGTGTAATTCTGTACAAGTGTTTTTGAAGAATGCTTGGCAGACCATTCTTGCGCTGATAAAAATCGTTCTTTCCTCACTTTGGGTAGCGAGCACCTATCAGGAGGATTCAGAACATAGTTTGGTGCTGGAAATGTATAAAAATCATGTTTAAATTTTATACGCTGAGAACCAAATTTGTCTGATGGCTTGACTTCAATGTGTACGAGAGAGAAGTGTGTATAGACACATATGTTAGATAAAGATAGAAGCTGCCTGGATAGCGAAGTTCATCATCGCGTTCCCAGCAACGCTGACGCGGCAATCTGCCTCGTTGCCAATATGTTACACCAGTTCCTTGACTTAAGATGGAAATAATGGTTTTATTTTTAACGTACACATTTTTGACCGCAGCGTTGTCGCAAAATGTAACAATAACTCAGGATGTGTTGATTTTCTCACCATCGTTGGAAATCAAAGATTCTAAATTAAATTAAAACAGTAAGTCGCATCAAAATTGAAATCAATAATTCTAATCAAAAGGAAAACAAAATATTAAATTAAATGTTCGAACAATCCTCCTTCTTGGGTTTGACAGTAACCTAACCTATTGTAGCAGCCTGTGCGAACATTTTCTGGTGTAACGTATAGGCAACGCGGCAGATTGCATAATCTTCTGCGTCACCATTGCTAGGCAGTGTGGTGATAACCTCCGCTCTTCAGTCGGCTTCTCTTTCTAACATGTGTTGATACACACTTCTCGCGCTTCTCTCTCGTACACATTAAACTCAAGCCTTCAGACAAATTTGGTTTCCCTGTATATGTGTATCCTCATATAATATAAAAACTATGTAGCCTCAGCGTTAATATCTTACTAGCCTAAGCCAGCAGCTCTGCTCACGTGGAGGTACTATGAAGCATCTTGCATTAGTGTGAAGGACACTATTTTTGTAGAAAGATAGATATTTGTTATTCAACATTTCAATGAAACAATCTATAACATACAGGTGTCCCGAAATTGAAGGATAATCCTGCAACTGTAGATAGGTCACGTTATGACCTACTAGATGGTAAAATTTTGCTTTATTATATGTCTTATAGTTTTCGAAATTTTCAGCATTTTTTAAACACTCAGAATTAAGTATTTCATCTCGTCCAGTATTATTTTTCTAGGTAGCGAAAAACTCACATAAATCATGTCAAAGTTTGAACTTTTATTAAAACCCCTTCTCACGTCTGACTATGATACTCTGTAGGGTGAGCGGATCAAGTACGATCACTGTGCCAATTTGTAGAAAAAGTTGGCCAACTATTGGCAATTTTCAAATGCTATTATCGTTATACGCCCTCCGTTGTTTTTTCCGTTTTATTGCAGTTATAATGGAGGTGGATCAGGCCGCGTGGCCTTATTTCATTGCCACCAAAATTGTTGGACCTAAATCCACTAAATTTTTTATTAGGGTTGCTTTAGACAACTTGTATACCAAGCTGTGCTGGTCACAGTAACAGAATAAGTTATACGTGAGGAAGGTTAGAGGCATGGTTTTATCCGCCAACTCATCGTCGGATTTGCTTCTATTTTACATGGTGTCTATGAAATACCCAATTACTATTTATTCAGTAGTACTATAATTGACGTAAAATTAAACACCAAACAAATCTAAGAAGTCAAGAGGTCAAGGCGATTACGCTAAGAAAACGAATGTCGAAATGCAGTATATGCATGATCCAAATGCCCTATGTATAGGTGGATTCTTTAATTCACCGGTTGATTCCACCACTGATGCTTATGGTTGACACTGTTGACAGCTTTGTATGGTGATGGCAGCAACCGGTTGAATTGAAAGGACAGATGTCTGGTCCACCGGTGGCACCGGTTGCTCAACCGGTGAATTAAAAAATACACCACAGGTGTCATTTCAGTCGGACCATAGACTGAGCGCTTCCGCGGCAGATACTTTATTTACAAATTCCATTGCGACGTTTGGGTTGTAGCTCGTGAAATAGATATTTTAAAGTTATTTCCCGGGATAAAAGGTAGCCAGACTATAAAATATCTTTGAACCATATTTCATCCAGATCCGCTCAGCAATTATTTTGGCGTGAGTAACAAACATAGTAGGGATAGGAAGATTAGTAGGGATTATCCATAGAACTCATGAGGCTACCAATTTTATATGTGCTTTTCAGAAAGGTCCCCCTTCCCACTTATTTTTTGAACAGGTCAAGTTAGCAAGCTGAAATTTGGGGTCATGAAATTGCCGCATGAATACTATATTTTAACTTAAAAATAATACTTGATAATTTCAAGATGGCGGCTTGAGTGGTTTAAATGAAATTCTGTGAATCGACGCAAGTTGTTAAGACGCTTAGTGTGTAGTGGTTATATCCTACTCACTTAGCCCAGGGGCGACGCTACCAGATTTCAACAGGTTATTTATTTATAACCACAGCAAGTATTCCAGTGGCTTCTTTGTCAGTGCCGTCAATGGACTTTCAGATGAAAAGAACATTTTCTCCTGCTTGTAAACAAGTAGTTTAAGAGCTTGTAACTAGAAAAATTTGCCAAATAATAAAACTCAACGAATTAAACAGAAATGTGGGGAATACTCCCGGATCGATCGCCAGGGGACGAGGAAAAAAAAAACGGTTTTGAAGTATATTTACTATACAACCTGCTATATAAATACTTGAAAATATTTGACTTCATACGGATTTGAGTTTGCAAATTATATCTATTCATTTTATGGCTCCTGATGGATAAAACTACAGCGATCTGAGAAGATATTACATCTTCCAATTTATTTACTACATTCGGTTGGTCTTTACAGCTAATGATATTAACATTGCCCTGGAAATTGCTGTTCAACAGCCATGTGGAAATTATTGATAGTCTTAAAAAAAGTCTTAGTCGCTTGATCATACCCACTACTCTGGGTACTTTAGTTTGATATGACCAGTAAAAATTGAGCCCCTTAATGTCTACCATCGATTCATCTAACTAAACCACTCAAGTAAATCGAGAGAAATTTAAAATTTCAATATCAGAGAAAATAAACTTGAACAGTAAGGAAGTTGTAAAATACATAACTTGACATTACTTTCATGTTCAGTTTAATGAGATCTATCAGCTGGTGTATTATAAATCCATTTAATCGCATTCATAGATATACGAAATTTAAAACGAATTACAAACAATTGAAAATCAAAAGCGCACAAAATCAGTTGGCAAACTTTTTAACGGACAGTATTGTTCACGTATTTCAGTAATAATTCATTCGGTAGACGTTCCCAGGTTAAACCTAAGAGCACTCTACTAAAGCTGGCTGAAGCTTCCGATGATTTCAAAATAAAATCATTTTCTTTTGTCGTATTAGTCAGCATAGTCATCTTACTTCATGCCAGCTTCGTGTATAAAATAAGATGCAAATATCTATGAATAATAAAGCTATGTTAATGGCGCATTTACTTTTCTAGCGTCATCAGTGACAAAGTTAAATGCGTCTTATGCCATTTTTTCAACTATTTTCAGTTGGCTGTGTTCCTAATACACCAAGCTTTTATAGAAAATCAGTCACATATCATTTGAATGGCGCAGCCGTTAGTGAAAACAAATATTTGTATTTCACATCTCGGGAGAAGATTATTTTATTTACTATTGACGTATAAGTTTTATTTGATGTATAGGTAAAGTCTGATTTTCCTCCATGATAAGGATTTGGAGCGCGCGAAGGTATTTCGTTATGGCTTCTTGTTGTTTGATACATCTATTGCTGACGCAGATATCGCGAGGGCCACTCGCAAAGTGGGGAAATGTTCTTCTTTTATTTTTTACGAAGTCATTAAAAATCAACTTTCTGACTCCGGCCAGTGTCTTTATTGTTCCTACCATTCTGAATAAAAAGGATTCTTCCTAAATTTTTGTAAAGTTATTTGTGTTGATCTAATTTGATATCATTTATCCATCTTTGAACAAATTTTCCTATAAGGGTAACGAACTGTTATATCTACAAGTAGCGGATTTATGGGGATGAGGTACTAGGGGAGAGTGCTCCATAAAAGTATCACTGGAAAAAGAAAAATACTTGGCTCAGAAGTACAATGCTTCAGGAAACACTTGACGAGTTAGCTGAACGTGTTAGAAAAATTTTCTAAATGGACAAACATCGAATTAGTTTAAACGAGGGGATTTGTGAGAATCGGTCAGATGGCGGCTGAAAAAAAGTCAAAAACGGAATAAATAAGAATCTTTTTTACGTTTTAGAGGATCCTGATCATTTTCAGAAAACAATTGCGAGTTATATTAGGGCAGGGAAAGACCGTTTTTGGACTAATTGTATGGACCTGTCTGACTGACTTAATCCGCTAATTTCTCTGTTGTACATGTCCGTAACTGAGTTTTTTCTCAGAGGATTCAAATTAAACTTAATCATGTACGAACTGATGACGGCGTGGCGTAGGAAGTGAAGGGCCAGCCATTTTTTTAAGTAGCAATGGAGTTAAGGGTGAGTCCCTACAGTTGCCGCCATAAAGCTTATTGTGCCTAGATTACAGACATTAGACAGAGGTCCGTATTGTAGATCACATGTTTTGCAGTTTTTTCAAGCACTAGCCCATTTTTTACAATTGTGCTCCGAATAACCATTGGTCAGTCAGAAACCCATACAGCCATCATAGCTCTTTTCTATTCAGTGTCAGAGCTTCTTCTGTGTTGGAGCCCAAAAGTTAGAGCCTGTGTCGCTACGTCCCACCTCTTTTGGTGCTTACTTGACAACGATCAAAAGACAGTGGTTCTTGTAGACTTTTTTAGAACGGGAAAGCTTTTATAGCCACTCGACAGAAAAGCTCGGAAGATGCTTTCTATTAGACTTTCCTGTTCGAAGTATGAGCTTCCCCAAAAACGGCCTAATCTAGGAATTATCGTGGACTGTAAACAGAATTGAAGAGAGCATGTTGAGTACAAGGTTAGCAAGGCTCACAATTCATTGTTGGCTTGCAAACGTGTTATCGGAGTGAGGCGGGGGCTTAAACCCAAAGTCGTACACTGGCTCTATACGACGATAGTACGTCCATCTGTTTTGTATGGTTCCGTGGTTTAATGGCCTTGCATTGGAACCGAGAGAACTAAACTAAAGTTCAGTGTTTGGCTTGTAACAGTGTTAGCGCAGTGAGGACAATGCCATTGAAGGCAACGGAGGCTGTGATGGATCTCACCGTTGGATCTAGTGATCCGCGGAGAGGCGAGACTAGTCGCAGATCAACTGTGGAGCTAGGACAGCTGGGCCTTTTTGAATCCTGTCAAGGGTCACACTGCCATCTTAGTCGAACTGCATAGGGAGAATCCTGGCCTTCTGAGCAGGGATGATCTGATCACCCCTAAATATCGTTTTAAACCAATGTTGAGTATCTGACAGGAGCGGTGTGGGACTCCAGAAGCTGGAAGGTCTCCGCAGGGAGTGGGCAGGTGTGCTACGCTGACGGCTCGGTCACTGAAGAGGGCTCTGGCGCCGGAGTATTTGGGTCTAGAACTAAGCTATATCTGCCTCTCGGTGGTACATCGCTATTTTTCAGGCGGAAATCCATGCGATTCTGGCTTGCGTATCCAGAATTTTGGAGAGGGAAGGGCCTAGGAGAAGAATAACTATCTGCGACAATCAAGGCTGCGATGAAGGCGCTAAGTGCCTGCAAGACTACTTCGAGCCTTGTATTGCAATGCAGGGAGGCTCTGGATAGTCTAGCAGTGAGGCATCCGGTATCGTTAGTATGGGTACCGAGGCACGCTGGGATAAAAGGCAATGATATGGTGGCCGCAAATAACAGTTTACCACAATCAATATAATCACATACATCATTCACAAAGATCAAAAATAATAAGGGGTCCAGGCTAGAGCCTTGTGGCACCCCAGATGACGAATTGTATCGAAACGATTCGAAACCATTGTAAGAAACGTACAGATGTCGATTCCACAAGTAAGACATTAATGACGATATTGATTTGTCAGTAAAACCAAATGAAGCCAGCTTAGCAACGAGCACCCCATGATCAACCTTATCAAAGGCTTTAGAAAAGTCAGTGTAAACTGCATCCAACTGTCCCTGATTATCTAGGACATTAGAGGATAACTGAGTGAATACTGCCAAATTGGTGATAGTTGACTTACCACACATGAACCCATGCTGGAACTCGGATATTTGACTGTGGGTGAAAAGGTAGATGCGGTTGTAAAGAATTATTTCAAATAACTTGGCAAAATTATTCAATATTGAGATCGATCTATAGTTCTCAATTGAATCACGGTCACCCGCTTTGTAAATAGGACAAACCCTGGTTTCCTTCCATTTATCAGGGAATTTAGCTGTAGAGATTAAAAAGAATAACCAGAGCATCTACCATACCAAGCGCACAATCCTTGACCAGGAAAGAGGGGAGCTTATCTGGCCCTGAGGTCATCTTGGAGTTCAGTTTTTTTGCTGCATCACATATTTCATTTTCAGTTATACTCTCCTGAGTTAAGTTGACAATACATTGGATGTTAGAAGATAGGTTTTCACCGCAATAGGTATCAGATGGCAAGTAAACTGTTTTAAAGAATTCAGCGAAAGCATTTACAATTGACTGAGGATCACCGAAATCATTATTCAGATGAGTCATATGACATGGAATCCGTGATGTTTTGTTCTTTTGATATATAAATGACCAAAAAGAAGAGGGGTTATTTCTCACCGACTTTTGAACTTCTTGCAAATAGCTTTCGTACGCAACCTTTAATTGTGATTTGATGAGTGATCTAAGTCTAATGAACTCGTTTCTGTAAAAATTATTTTTAGTTTGTTTCCATTTACGATGGTTTCTTGCCTTATCTTTTATGTTCTTAATTATTGACGAATTATACCATCTTGGAAACTTCCACTTGAAGTTTTTGAATAACGGTACATGCTTATTCAAGATTCCATAAAACTTTTTGTAGAACTCGTCAATTGCTTTATTAACATCCTGAAATGCTTTCAAAAATGACCAATCAATAATAGTTGATGAACACACACTAATCCTCTTCTGACACAAAACTGTACTAAACTAATGTTGAAAAGAATTTGTCTACATATTTTTGTCCCTCATAAAAAAGAACTTATATTCAGACTTGTATTGTGTTCATTGCAGATAATGTAAAAACAAGGAATTTAGTTTTTCTACTAATAACGCATTTGTTTATGGAGCAATGAAGTATGAATTCGTTTTATAAAGGTATTTAGGTAAATATTCATATTTGTCTCTACTTTTGTCCATTACTGTATATATAAAGGATATACACATAAATTTGAAAGGTAATAAAATAGTACCTGTGGATCATTCGAAGAATTATAATGAAATGATGACTTAAAATTTGTTGAACACGTAAACGTAAACCATTTAATTTCTCAGTGCTTCGCTATTCTCAGAATTTTATTTGCAAATAAATCTGCGAGAAAGCAATTGTGTGGATCTTTCTTGTTTTGAAAAATATACTGCTTAGTGGTTTACTATCCCTATTTATATATTAGAACAAGAAATCGTATTAAACGTATTATGAATACATTTTGCAGACTTGTAAATGATCTTAGACCATGAACGACCTCAAATGGATGAAAATTGATGAAATTTATAAATACCAGCTCCTAAGTCATAGGGTTCCTTATTTAAAAACACCGTCATATTAAGTAACCAAATTCATACGCAGAGGAAATATGCATGACAAGAAAGAAATTCTACTTGATCTGCAACTAAATCTGTTGTAAGCCATAAGTGGTAACTGACCTTATGTTTTCTTTATGCCTTTACATTGATTATACTTTATTTTGTCGTTATTGTATACAGGTATTAATTTTCAACAAATTTTCAGTTATACATATCCTATTGTTAAAGGGGTTAGGTGCTAGAGTAGATATAATATTCTAAATCTCGTCTCATGTAATATTATGACAAATAAAGACGTTAATTTTTATTATTATTATACACTTCGTGTCGAACGTTTCTCCAATTTTGTTATCCCTTCCAAAAAATAAGATTTGGCGTCAAAATATTAATTTGTTTGTAAAATGATTTCATCGTTGGAGTCAGATGTCTTTCCGCCGAGCCATTTAGGTTTAGGTTTAGAAACAAGAAATAGTCACTTGAGGCTAAATCCAGAAAATAAGGCAGATGAGGAAGCAGTTCCTAGTCCAATTTATGTAATTTTGCAACGGCGGCTACACATATGTGCATCATTGCATTCTCTTGGTGGAAACGATTTTTTTCCTGGTTAAATGTGGTTGTTTCTTAAATCGTCGTTGAATCGGCCCAATAAGTTGACAATATTCGCCATTGATTGCTCTTGCCTGTTGAAGGTAATCAATGTATTATACCGCGTACATCCCAAAACACGGTCGCCATGACTTTATTGGCTGACAAACCCACCTTGACCTTCTGCTCTGATTCGTCTGGAGAAACCCACTGTTTTGACTCCTGGTTGGTCTCTGGTGTGTTGTGACGAATCCATGTCTCATCCACGGTTACGAAACGGTGCAATATCTCGTCCCTGTTGCGGTTGAATAACGCCAAACACTCCTTCACAGTTGTCAGAAGATTGCGATTGTGCTATTGTGAGCAACCGCGGCACCCATCTTGCGGATAGCTTTCTCATACCCAAGCGATCATTCAAAATCGAAACCACCACTGAGACATGTGATATGTGATATGCCTATGGCTTACACAATCTTCCGCACTTCCAATCTTCGATCGGCCAACACCATAACGTGAATTTTTCAATTGTTTCGGGTGTAGCGACCTCAACTGGTCGTCCAGAACGTTAGGCATCTCTCATGCTTGTACGGTCACAACGAAATTCATTAATCCTCTTTTTCTGGACAAACTAAATGATGACGCATTTTGTTCAAAATTTGACAGGAGTCAAGTAACAGATACTTGTTGACAGGAGCAATGTTGCCCGTCTAGTTAAGGGGCGGGAAATTCTAAAAGTCACGGACTTACTGACCCACCCTTGTATTAAGTAAAAAATAATAACGTACAGTGGAAAAACTGTTTTTTATTTAATTCAAATCTTGCATGAATTTTGGGACACCCTGTAGTAGTCCCACACTATTTTCGAGGTTGAATACCCCTTACATAACTGTATAATTCCTCATAATCACAAAAGGTAATATAGTTGCAACCGGCTTTATGGTTGACGTTAGTTATGGCTTCTTTAGCTGCATCCGCATATAGTTATTGTAAAAACGAGGTATAAGATAAGCCGTTATCTCTTCTTAATTGAATATAATTATCTGCGGATTGTTTACTCAAGACGTCGCGCCATGGAATGTATGTTCGACGTCATCTAAAAATAGTGTCGCCATTCACGAAATTTCAAAATAATAAATTAAAAATACGCATTCTGGATGCAATCCAAATATTTAGTATTTACCCTGGTTTAGTCTTGTAAACTTGGCATCCGGAAATGCTTTTGCTGGGACGACTCTCCTGCATCAAACAGTCCGTAAATAAGATTACATTATGCGTACGAATCATTTGCTTATAAGTCATTTATGATGATGTTGAAGCTCCTCAGAACTGAGAATATTTATTTTGATGGATTTCGAATTTTCTAATATTTGTTTATTATATGAAAGCAGTCACGAATCGATCGCCGCGTACAAGGTGGACAAAAAAAGTAAACATCATCGGACTTATAATGGAATATAGGCGTAGTCTCTATGCCGAAATCTGTGTGAGGCCTGGCAAAGGTGCAAATATTTCGCTGTCATGATTTGTTAGACCATAAAAGAATTGTCGATTTGAAATTCACATTGATCCTAACCGCAAATCGACTAAATGTCTGTTATTTTCATTAATAACATAACATATAATTGCTTTAATGTAGAATTCGAAACATTGGAAAATTTTGTAGATTTTCTTAGATAGGTACAAGACTTTTATTAATTGGGATATTTCCTGACTGTTAGCCCACTGCATAATTATAAATGTGCCTGTTACAACCAGCGTTGATTAGGTTAACTTTGCATTTCATGAATGTATGAGTTCATTAACTATTTTGATGGGGTTTTTGAACCATTGAAGCACAACCGGATGACAACACAGACAACTGCCACCAAATGGTTCCCCATGTCATTGCTTTCAGTCGCTGTAAACATGACCAACAGCATACAACGCTGTTTTATGTTTTTTTTTCAGTACGGTACAGTTCTACTCGTTTGGAGACAAACGGACAGCAAACAAGCGGGTATGGCCAGTTGAAAAACTCAAGTGCAAGGGGCATAGGGCCCTTCGGCATTTTCAGCGTATGGACCGAAGATGTATCAAACTTTGTCATTGGCAGTTGTCAGTGTTCTTGTGTAGAACTTACGGAATTTTTGAGTAGATTATACTCGCTTGGCTGCTTTCAATTTGACCGTCTCCACACGGCTAGACCTATACCGTACTGATGATTACTAAAAGGCATGAAACAAGGTTTTTTGCGGTTGGTCATGGTAACAGAGACGGACAGACCATTCAACCATTGATGCAGCAATTGATTCTACGTGTAAGTTATGAAAAGTGCTTTGAAAATTCAAAAGTTCTGGAGAAACTAGCACAGCAACAAATACCGAATCATGCAGAATATTTCCAGAAAATCAATAGGGCTCCCGTAAATCTTACTCTACTACTACCGCCCTGCTTAATACAACTGATAATATGCGTGCTCAAGATAAATATATTGCCTCCATTTTGATCTCAATCGATCGATTCGACAAATTGAATCTCCAGCTGCTTCTTGGTAAATTAGAGTTTTTGGGTTTTGATAATATACCTATATCGTTCTTATCTGAATATTTGGTTCATCGTTCATAATGTGTTGTCATTAAGAATACTTATTCTAAATCTACTAACATCATATCTGGTGTTCCAAAGGGTCTGTTTTGGGACCCTTGTTATTTTATTATATATTGCCGATTTGCCCTCGATACTAGCTAACTCTTCAGTAAGTCATTTGCAGACGATACCCAGTTGCTTTACGATTTTTGTCAGCAAGACCAACCTGCAGCCGACGAGCTAAAAGAATATGTTGATGCAGTTTATAACTATTCTATAAAGCACAATAATTTAAGGATGAATTCCTCAAAATCCAAAATCATGTTATTCTGCTCTAATACTAGTGAACGTATAATCCAAACGTTTCATAAAAAAATTGGATCAGATCGCATAGAATTTAATAATGAGTCTACTCGTAATATACTTGGCGTCATTTTGGACGCTAACTTAATATTCAAAACTAGCATAGTACAAAAATCCTATTTGAAATTACGTGTTTTATATGCAATCTAAATTGCGAAAAAAGCTAGCTGAATTCCTTGTTCTGTCAACTATTAATTATTGTAATATTCTTAACCAGCGTTGCTTGAATTAGCTGACGGCGTTTGCAAGTAATTCAAGACAACCGAGTCAGATTCACGTATGGTTTACGAAAATACGACCATGTTAGCTATGCTTACAACAAGCTTGGATGGATGAAGTTCAAGTATTTGACTAGTTTTCATTATTTGCTCTTCCTCCATAATAAACTGATCGCAACTGGTAAACATTTTTTTTTAGTAAAATTCACAACAAAACTCTTAGATATAGGATAAACCAGGGTGAGATGGTGATAAAAAATTAAAACTCTTTTAAAAGAAAAACTTAAATATATTAAATATTGCGAATAATCGCATTGCATCGAGATACACAAAAAACTTATCCTAAATCGAAAGACAACAAATTTTGACATGTAACAAAAATAATTTTCATTTAAAACTAAAAAGTGTGACACCATCTCCCCCAACATAATACGGGTTAGATGGTGATGTGGGTAGGGGTCAGTTGGTGATACATCAATTTATGGAAGTCTTATTTTTTGCGAGCCGTTAGACGTCCACAGGGCTCACAAATATTCAAAAATGAGGTGCAGTCGTCGTGTAGCCAACGATTGCATATAATACATTGGATCCAGTCTACACTTTTTTTGGTTAACAAATAAGGTTCCTCACAACCGACGCACACTGCTTCATTTTCATCACTGACCTAAAATATTCAAAGCATGTATTTACTAAACATAATAGAAGTTTTGTTTGTTAAGTGGATTCCAGAATATTTCTTACCTCTTCTTCATCATCCAAATGTATTTCTCCTTCAGTTTCGTCAGAACTTTCAGATTCATACTTTCTTCTTTTTAACGGCCTTTTCATTCGCAGTTTCTGGGATTTTTCTTTCCGTTCTTTTGTTTTCTGACCTTGTTCTTTTCTTAGTTTTAAAGACTGGATTGTATCAGTGGTGTTTAAAATGACGGCTATATTTCTTGACCTTTTTGTAATTTTTTTTACGACTTCAACTAGGGATTGGTGAAATTTGATCAAGCATTTTTCCTGGTGTTATTTGAGAATTGTTGTTTTCAGCGATTTCCCGATTAATTTCTGGCTGCTGAACAAAGCCTCCACTTCGTGGTGGAGTTCTTGGAAGATCCCATGTAGAACATCCTGGCTGTGGTGACACGCTTCTTTCTGGTGAAATCACTTCATCTATTTGGGCTGGTGCATTAGAATTCGCAATGTTTCTTGGTTCATTTTCATAAATATCATCGAGTTTTAAAAATGCATAGTTTGGAACGGCATGCGGGTTAAATGGAATAACTCCACAGCTCCGAAATCCTGCTACTCCATTAGGTTGTGTAGCAGATTTTCCCCATGCTTCGTTCAGTAGAGAGCCAAAACATAGCCTATTGATTTTTCTGGTGGGATTCATTCTCATATATATATTACAAGCGTTGTAATAATGGGACTTCAATGCCTTAAAAAAGGAACGATCCAAAGGTTGTAGCCAATGAGTTGTATGGCTTGGTAGGCACAAAAGTATAATGTCGTTTGCCTGTACAAACTCAAGAGTTTCGACTGAGCTACAGTGGGAACTGTGCCCGTCCAGGATTAAAATTACTTTTCCTTTAGATTTTCTTGGTAAAAAATGGTTTTTTAGCCATAAATAAAATATGTCATTATTGACGTATGCGGACTTCTGGGACATAAATATTGTGGATCCATTTGGCATCCCATTTTTGTACTCGGGTTTTTCATTTTTCCCTTTAAAAATACACGCTGGTGGAAGAAAAATCCCTTCACCGTTACAACAAGCGATCAATGATCAGAAGTAATATTTACTACAGATTTTGATCCTTTTACAGCCACAACACTGCCGGGTTTACTATTGAGTTGTAAACCCGTTTCGTCAACATTATAACAATTTCCAGGTTTGTCAAGTAAGTCATGTTCTATCAGCAAATCTTGCAATAGGTCAAAGTATTTCATAACTGCTTCCTTGTTCATGTTTAGTGAACGAGATTGTGAAACACCTTCGGATTTTCTTATGGTTAATTGAGGGTTTCGACGAAAAAATAGATGCAACCAGTCTAGTCCTGCCATGCAAGTTTGTCTATTGAAATTTATATATTATATGAAGCTGTTCCGCTAGTTTATATGCCATTATTCTGACTTCGTTTCTGGTCGGAGTAAACCCGTGACGCTTTTTTTCATTTTCAATTCCCAGAACAGAAGGGGGCCCTAGACCTTTTTTTCCAAACAATTACTAGAAATCCTTCTTTTCAGAGTCGACCAAGGAACACCATACGTTTTTGACGCCTTATAAATGGACATCTGCTGATTGTGTACTGCTTGAGCCGCATTTTTAAGATCTTCTTCCTCCCATTTCCCTCTTGAATGATTATTTTTAGGTTTGTATATAGTAGGCATCTTTTTCTGCAAAGATAAGACCAAATCAAAATATAATATATACTCACCATCTCCCCCAACAAAACCTATCACCATCTATCCTATTTACAAGGGGGAGATGGTGAATAGTTTTATGGCAGAACGGAACGTTGCCGGAATTCATTTTTTAGGTTAGGATGTTCGTTTAGCTTTGTTTAACAAAGTACTAAGCGTTAAAACTCGCAAAAGCACCCTCTAATAAAATGACCCGGTCCGCAAGTCACATACGAAAAAAAAATACCCCATTATAAAATACATCTTGTCATTTACTCACCGAAATTAACTTTTATGCGGACAGCATTGCACACGTGGAACTTACACTAATTGAAATAATAGGCCGAGCGTACATGTGGCGCCAGCTCTTAAACGATACGAGAATTAAAGCCATTCACCGTCTAACCCAGTATCGCCAACTATCCCGGGTTTACCCTACATACATTGAATATTTGAATACCCCACATCGCTTCGTTTTTTCAACGCTCACTTTTCTATAATGCTGGCAGTCTTTTTAATAGTGTTCCTGTTCACTATAAAACCATGAATCTGTCTTGTTTCCTAAGTATGTTAGGTGGTACCTACAGAGCTGTACGTTATAATTTTTGTTAATAATGCGTAAGTAAATTAGTTTATGGTCACTTTGGCTGTGTGTTTGTAGGCATTTAAATGAGTAGTTCGATGTTTGATTTAATTGGTTTCAATACCATTGTGAAATTGCAATAGAAACACTTTATTGCATCGTATCTCTTTTATCATCTCTATTTCGTATTCATATGCTTGTCAGGATAGCTTTAGCTAAACTTCGCCATGATAAATCGCACTTATATAGCTTTGTTAATAAATACGATATTGTTATTATTATTATTACTATTATTAAAATTTGTCGTAGGTTCTTTCCCCTTTCATATAGCCTGACGCATAGTTTTCGCGACCATGGCTTACACTAATTACAGAAATAAGTCACGTTCTTCTCTAAATTGGCCGCTCGTTTAGGCTGCTTGTTCACCCCGCAATCGCAGGAGCGTTTCGTCGGACTTCTTAAATATTCATCATCAATCTTTGTGGAGCGCTGCACTGCTTTTTACACCTGCTATAAGACAAAACATGCGACGATCACCGAGCAGCATGAATGTGTCCAGATTTGGTGCTTATTGCTTATGTAACGTGGTCTGGCTTGCAGTCACAGTGAGCTGGCATTGACTTTTTCAACGTTCATTCAAACTGCAGGAGGAATGTAAGGTTTTTTCTTTGTTTACTTTACGAACAAGCGGCGTTTGGCGGGACTGAAAAACTGATTAGTGAAGAGGGATTCGATTCAGTTCGAGGGTATTGAAGATTTCGAACAGGTAATGGCTGACTAGCATACGTATATATTTGATGTTTCAGATCACATTTTATCATACCATAGCTGCTTTCCCTGTTGAGTTACTCTCAGTAACTCGGAGTAACTCAGTAGCGGTCAGCTCCAATACCGTTTCAATGCACGTATTCTGATGCATTGTTCCTGAAGCCGTTCAGGAGCGTATCACTCTCAAACCAAAAACCACTGGAGAGCAGCCAAGGTTACTAAAAAAAGAAACGCGTTACTGTAACGTCACGTGATATCGCGAGCTATGGCACAAACTTGCGCATCAAAACTCAGATTGATTGACAGAAGAATGTGTGTCTGATGCGTAATATTTTTCTAAATACGCTTATCCTTTTGTGGTTTCCATGCACGAGTATACGAGTACATTACAATGAAAAGCCATTTGTAGTTATAACGCGTTTTCTCTAGTTTATTTTATTCTATGTGCCTATGTTGTAACTAGAATTTACTGCTTATATGTAGGTATTTGAATTTTAAACCAAATCACAATCCTAACAAACAACTCGAACCAAAACAAAATCCAAACGGTTTATGTTTTCGCCCTTGATAATGTTACAAACTGTCAATTTTTTTCGAGAAAAATGTTTATTACATTTTCGGATAGAGCCTTAAAAAAGAATACTGATATAAGCTACTATGAAATTTTCGAGATATAAGCGACTTAATATAAAAAACGCTAAACTTTCACAGCTTGCCAGTCCACCATTTTGAATGTTAGTGAGTTTATATTCTAGTTTCAAGTAGCCTTGAAATGAGGAATGACGTGATTCAAGTAGACTAATTCTTGGAATGTGGGAATAGAATAGGCAAACTTTTGAAGAGCCAAGACCTTATTAGATGTTCTTGGTAACTTTGACATTCCTCACAGGTGTCAAGACTTTCAAATTCTCCTTTTTAAGTTGATGTTGTGTTTTGGTTATTTGATTTTGATACTTATCTTGCCGTGTGATTTTCATTTACAAACTTCTGGCGGTGGTTTGTGCTATTTGTGCCAGTTGGGTACAAGGTATAGTGTAAATAAATTATTAAAATTGATACTGACAGCTTTCACTGAGCGAATAGGGCTGTGGCTAATCATGAAATCAATAAATGTATTTGTGGCAGGCACAGTGATCAAGTCAAAATATTGCCTAGCCCTATTAGTGCGTGGAATATGGAGTGATTCAATAACTAATAACTGAGATAATGTGGGCGTGGTTATTTTACCTTTCGAGAAACCCTATTCCTGGACCTCTATTTTTAAAATGATCTAGTAGAATGAATGAGACAAAGTGGCCGTGGTTCTTTTGCCTTTCACTGAATTGTATTCCTGAACACTGATAGAATAATCGCTTTCGGAGTCATTCTCGGGAGGAAAAATAATTATGTTTGGAATACATTGTACTCAAGAGTTGGAAAACTTCGGGAAAATCGTTTCTGAAAAACGCTAAACGTTTCTAGATTCACATCAAGCTACAAACATCTCATGCACTGTTTTTTATATATTTTGTGCCGATTTTATGGGACTTAAGTTTAAGGAGAGATACGCTAGATGTTAGCTCAGTTATTAAACCCTGCATTAAAACATAGCCTCCTAAATCCAACCCACTGCTCTCTAGAAGAACGGTATCGGTGATATCGCATAACGAGGCGTTGTCCAATTTGCGATAACAGGGTGTTAAAATATTATTATTTTATTTATAGTCCAACTGATCAATAATTCATATACAACCACTTTGTGCGCTGAGATTTTTTTCTATATTAAACACAACAAAAAAGTCAAGCTAAATACCTTTAATGCGTTATCTTCTATCGTACGGAATACGTAGCTCGGACCTCTTTGTCGCAAATTTCCAAACGCCTCAAAATGTCACTTTTAAAAACCTGCCAACTATCATTTCAGCCAGGTGTTTTGCACACAACCCTAAATCATCGTGTTCCCCATTAAAAGGTGCTTATTTGGATATCTGATTTATTTATTAAACAAATCAGTGCAAAATATATCAACACATCTTATGTCTGCCAAAACAGTAGTTACGCCAAGAAAAAATAGACAACCCAACATTTGCAAGTTTTAATAAAAAGTGATTTTTCAATTTTTAATTATTCATATTCTCACCAAGAATTCTTTAGCCAAAACACTCGCGAGGTATTTTTTAACATAATATATAAAATGATTTTCAACCATTGAAGGTCGCTTCTAATTCAGAACTTCTAATATTTCTTGCAATGTGCAACATTAAGTAAATAAACGTAAGTAAATTGAGTGATATCATACGTCAAGGAGTCCGCAATATAGAATCCGCATTGGGTACAGTCCATGGCAGATGCCAAAGTGGCGTTACGATCCAATATGGTTTCATTGAGCGGGGAACGGGGCAGAGCTGCCATGCAGCGGGGCGGCCGCAGCATCGCATTCTTGATCGGAGTGTAGGCCGCATTCCAATGAAAGCGCTGCCCGCTCGATGCCCGTCGCGCAACACTTGTCATACGAGCCGCGGGCTGCACTACTAACAGGCGCAAAGGGCAACATACCTATTTCCTATGAAAAGGCAAGGATGAGAGGTGCGAGATGTAGCTTTAGGTAAAAGTTGAAAGTCCATTGAAAGTACACCTTATTAACAGAAACAATTAAAAGCCAGTTATAATTATTTTTAACACGGTTATATTAGCTTGGCCTGTATGTACTCGTATGTAACGGAATCTTTGAACATAATTTTCACCAATTTCCAGAGTTTTGATTAATATGAAACTTCGCACACGTATCAAGGACCTATGACAATGCAATATCATGACATGTCCACAAAAATAATTGATAAATCAAACTAAAAAATGAAAAATTGATAATATTTTCAAAAAACTAAAAACACGCTTTTATAGCTAACCGAACTAAAAAGTAGAAAATCATTTTTAATTACAATTATGTACATAATTATATTACAGTAGTAGATGGTCGAACAATCAATCATAATTAATGACCTCAGAGTAAAAAGCATGGGGTGCATTTTACTACATTTTCATAGCTCTCCTCCCATAGATAGTTGCCAATAAAATGATTGTAACATTTAATATATCGTGCACCACACGCTTTTTACACTGAATTGAATTATTCTGTTAATAGCTTAAATTTTATTATAATTTTATTTTGAGGTCATTAATTATGATTGATTGTTCGACCATCTACTACTGTAATATAAACTCATTGTAACTGAAAATTATTTTCTACTTTTTAGTTCGGTTAGCTATAAAAGCGTGTTTTTTAAAACTATTATTTATTATGAAACTAATAATACATGTATTAGGTCTACCGGAAAGTTCTCTTCGTTTTTATGTTCAAGAGCTCGTAATTTAATGGTCAATACTGTCGTACTTTGAAAAAAGGCAATAAAGTGTAAAAATCGAAGAATATGGATTTTTTCGAACTAAATGTTTCAATCGGTAAAAATGCGTAAATGAATAGAATTATTAGAAATTTCATTAATTAGGAAGTTCCGACGGGTCAACCATGCGATCCGCTTGGTTACTGGTTGTCGAGTCCATACTAAGCTGTGTTCCCCGTCGACTCATTGAAATAGTCTTGACCTTCTGTCTACTAGGTTTTCCTTTGATAAACAGAACGCATACCAGATGTACTTCAAAGCAATAAAACCATAAATACATTGTCGCTCTTGAAGGGATCTATAACATTTGGGCATCCGATTGTGTAGAGCTTTCCATCCCGCTCCACCAGCTCTGCTGAAAAATCTGCATTATAAGAATGGGACCTATTCTATTTTTTTAATCCTAAATAATAAATTGGAATACAATTTGTTAAAATAATATAGATGGATATAAGATCACCATTACGATGAAATACGAAAATGAAGACGCACAACTTCAATAATCATCGAATACCAATTAAAATATAACATTTAAACGCAACTGGAGTTTGCCCAGATAAATGTATGGGTCTACACTAGTTGCAAATCACAAGCCCCTAGCTGCTTACCTATGGACCTACTAGCTGTATGCCACATTTAGTACCTAGATATCCACAGAGGGACATTTTGAGGTGTGGGGACTTTTTTCATATAAAAGAAATACAACAAAAAAACGTGTTTTAATGAAAACTGAATATATTAAAGAAACTGGGATATTTAAAACATATATGTACATAAATGTTTTTAAAATAAACAAAAAACTTTAAACTTAAGAAAATAATGGTTGGTTACCTTTAGATATACTCAAAGTATGTACATATGTATAATATAATATGTATGTCCATACTCGTACACATATGTAGTAACACAGAAAATGAAATAAAAAGTCACTTCAAGGACGCAAAAATGCATATATTGATGTTTGTCTTTTTCTTTAACATGGCGTCTTGAAATCGTATTCTGTATCTCCCTGATTTTCGACAAAGCTTTTAAGCTGCTTGGTCAGGGTAATAGCTTTTTCATAATTTGGAATAGCTTCTGTACTGGAACCGCATCGACATCAGAATCTTCGGAAAATTCATGTATTTCAACTGGATTTTCAATGTCTTGGCCTGAATCTGGATCTTCAACATACAAACTTTCATCTAGGTTCAAAAAATCATAAAGGTTTTGATTATCAGTCAATTTCAATAAATTCTTATTTTTGAGGATATCTGTATGTGGTAAGTCATCTTGTGGGTCAAAATTATCAGCCTCATTTAACTGATCTTCACTTTGCATAGTTTTATGCTTAAATCCTGCTTTGCGGAAGCAATTTTGCACTGTTTCTTTGGCTACTTGGTCCAAGCAGTCCTTGTCCAATAAACTGCATCCAATGTCATAATATTCTTTATCAACTCAACAGCTGTACCAGCAGTTCCAATGTTTCCTAGCAAGAGTTTGAGTATTAAACTTCGGCAATACGTTTTAAAACTCTTTATAATCCCTTAGTCAAGTGGTTGACAAGCTGATGTACAATTAGGGGGCAAAAATAAGATTTTTATATTATTTAAGCGAATGTCTTTTGGATTAGATCCCGCATTGTCTAAAGATAACAAAATGTTTATTTTTCTTTTTCCATTTCCCAATTCGTTCATAATTTGTCTTGTCATGCAAGCTTTCTTACTGCATTTCCAAGTTACAGGCAGGTCACTTATGTTGATATTTTTCAAAGCTCTGGGCTTAGCTGCCTTACCAATGACTAGGAGTTTTTCTTTTTCACCCGCCTATTGCATGACACATTTCCTGGTCGTGTGCTCCCTCGTTTCGGTGACTAGAATTGACAGCCTAAATTGGATGACATGAATGTGGATAACGTGTAGTTTCAGATAGTTCCACATGCCATACAGGCTATAAAACAATGTAATTGCTGCTTGGAACATTTCCTACGTTACAGTCATCACAGTTGCCTCTGTAGATTGTATGAACCTTAGACACATTTATGCAAAATGGTATCCCTATCTACACATCACCATACACTGTGTACTTTATGATTTATTAAAAATGACAATCTAAAGAAGAAAAACAGAAAACTCCCTTTATATCAGTTATTGTAGTACCTAAAGAAGGGTACGCCTATGCCAGCCGGAGTCACAGGCAATATATTAGTGAAACGGCGCCAACGGATTCCAATTTTTATAAGGTTCTTATTAAAAATAAGAATGTTGGTACCGAGAAATAACCATAACTCGTTGCCGAGGAAGAAAAAAGAATCGCGAGAGGCAGCGCCAGCAACCAGCGGTTGGGCATACCTGCGGTACTTTCTTAAACAGTTGCAAGTTGCGACAAAATGAATTGCCGCAGACACAGACGGAGGCGAAATTCCTGATGCAGCATCGTTGCATCCAGACCAGAAGCCGTTAATTGTCACCTGGAATGCGATCGAAATGAGGATTGCGAACCGAGAACGCCGAAAACAAAACAGCAGCGGAATATTGCCGCTGGTTGCTTGATGTAGTTCCTGAAACTTATCTGCAGGTCTGCGTTCTCGGTCCATTCCTTTTGTTCTTACCAGGGCTGTATTTAGGCGTTTTGACAAAGATTTGTTATGTATATTCTGCATTGGCTTCTTGACGTTACCAATAAAGAAAAGAGAGTAAACAAAGGAAGGATTACTTCCTCGAAAAATCACTTTCTGGCGACGCGGCTGAAATTACGCTTGTGACGTCTGAAATGATACCTGCCGTGTTTGGAATATTAGGGATGTTGGCGACTTACTTCTTTCACTTTTTCTCACATTTTTCGATCCATCTCATTTTAACTCACTGTTCATTGAAAATATTCACTTTTCCCAATATTTTCGCTCTCGCTGTACATATGCACACTAGGTATTTCAAATTCTGAATCGGTAAGCAATATAATACAAAGTCTTTTATGAAGACAAAGTTGCGCATTTAGGTAACTAATAAAATGTTACTTAGTTTAGTAATTCAGAGTATTTTCGGAGAGAGTGACGGGAAATACGAATTTACCCTGAATCATTTACTATACATTTTCTCCTGGCTTAATTTGAGCCGGATTTCAATATAACTTGCTTTGTACAAGTAACTGTTAATTCTCTAGTATGCATGTGTGAAACAAATCTTGAAACAGAAGTTTGAACCAATTAACCTTAACCAATTGAGTTGATATTTTGTATGAATGTCTGGTTCGTGTGACAATAGATAATGAATGAACTGCCGCTATTTTGAATGTAGCATGGCGTATGATATCTACATAATAGCGATTTATCATTTCCATGGTAGTTGTAGTCGCCGTCCTTGGCGGGTCAAAGTAAAACTACCAGTATCCCTTTATAACCTCCATCTCCCTCATACATACGCGTGCAACCTACCCCTGTGTGTGAACGTTTGTTCGGTAAGCTCAAAGACATACGTTTTTTAGTTGCGTGTCTCCGTCTCGAAAACTTTGTCATTACGTATGGGTGTCCTTCAATCATATTTGTCAAAGTGACAACTTACTTGACATCGGCGTGCAAGTCGAGTTGTCCTGTTATAAATCTTCAATATAAAATTGAACAATGCCCGGAAATACGATCAACAGAGAAGGCGACAGCTCGTGCTAAATTTATTAGAGTATTTCCAGGAAGAGAATGAAAACAGCGATCCCCTGTTAAACACTTCATTCGTACTGGAGAGAGTAGCAGTAGGTTCAATCAGTTGAGCACGAATATAATTATTGATTAATGATTATGTAATTGATAATAAGTACGCCTCCAGTTTTTATAAGAATTTGCTATATTCTTATGTTTCTTTTGAGCATCGTATGCATTTGATTGTAAAATATGCATACATATATTTTGTTTACGACAGTATAACAGTGGAAAAGTTATTCTCGTTGAAAATCTCACTTTTATCACTTTAATGCATGGTTTGGGCCGCCAGCACCCCTGGAATATATTTAGTGGGGTACCAATCTTTCGATGGGTCGCTAATGATTTTAGGTAAGTATTGATTTTCCAAAATATTTGGAATTCGAGATGTTTTTTTGCTTAAATAGGGGGGCACTGGTTATGGTACATTTAACAAAATACATCCGTCCAATATTTTTTCATGATTCATGTGCCAAAAAACGAGATATGACAAAATTTGATATTAGTTCTACTATCTACTCTAATAAGTAATGGCCAAAAATTTTAACGTTACTACTATGCCAAGGACGAAAATGTTATAGCAAAAGTAGATAAAGATTAAGACGCGAATCCATGTTTACATTTTTTGAATGATTTTTTTAAGGTTACACAATTTCATATTTAAAAATCTTTGAAAAAATACTATTTCTCGTTAGCTAATTAAGCCCCACATGAATTTTGAATCGTTTATATTGAAAATAGATGTATCACTTCAGTTTCTTGTTTCATACTCTTTAGTTTTTTGTTTACTGGTTTTCACTCGGAATACAAATATGTAAATTTAAAAAACAAATTAAATTTTTTTCTCCTACATTGAAAATGGGCACATATATCGGGTATAAGCACCAAGTTTCTCTTTCGTTACTAACTTCTGCACCCATATTACACTCGGGTAGAGGGAAGAGAGTAGTATAACGCATCGTACGCCACTGCTGACGCCTTAGGATTTGTTTAATCAGTGCGCGCGGATTCAGGACACGCCACGCTAGCAGTGCGTACGATGTGTTTTGCTACTTTCTTTCAATTTGTGACCTGACTATAGAGATATCAGACTCGTTATTTAAGCAGATCAACCTGAAATAGTATTTTAGGATAAATAAACATGTTATGACATCAGGGTAGGTGCTCGCCTACTCGATACGTCTAACTGCTTCCGAAGCGAAAATCATATATAAGGTTTTTTGTTGTAAGTTCCATTAGATATCAAAAAACATATCAAAATCTCAAATCACATCGTCGTTTCAATCTCAGGCATGCTGGCGACTTTTTTCACTTTTTCTTACTTTTTCGAACCATCTCATTTTTACTCACTTTCCATTGAAAACATTAACTTTTCTCACTATTTTCACTCTGTAGTTTATGAAAGTTAACTATGACAAAGTTGTTCATGTATTACATGAGAAATTACTGGGACTGGTTGGAATCTACGTTGAATTTTAATTCAACTTGGTTAAAACCTCTCTCTATATCTGCACTAGAGATTTCAAATTCGGAAACAATAAGCAACACAATACAAAATCATTTATGATGGCAAAGTTGCCCATATAGGTAACTAATAAAATTTTACTTAGATTGACAATTTAGAGTATTTTAAAGAGACAGAAAACTCGAATTTACCCTGAACCATTTGACTGGTACCCTAGTCTTACGGTGTGTTGATTAAGTTGGTCAACTATTGTGCAAAAATTACTCATTTATAATAACTATATCAAATTTTTTAACATTAGTTCGCTCAACTAGATATAACTACGTCTCCTGCATTTACAAGAATTTGTTTTTTTTTCTACGATTGATCTCAAAATATGCGGCACCCCTGGAATCTTCATCGATACGTCACTATAACTTTAATTTTGTATTTATGTAGAGTGAAGTATCTTGAGGACGTGTTAAGGTTTGATATATGTATTTTACGGACCTTTTGGCTTTGACAGTTGAGGTTTTCTAGGGGTTTCTCTGGCCAATCTGTGAAAAACTCACCAAAAAGAAATATCCCCCAATAAAGATAAAAGAAATAGTTAATGACAGAGAAAGGAAGACAAATTCAAGTGCAATGAAAATAATAGCTAGACCAGGAAACAAGGACATTAGGTTCAAGGACTTATACTATTAATTTTGTATTTATGCTAGGACTTGGTTAGCTAGTTTGCATATATATATATATATATATATAACAACAAGTGGGAAAATAATGGGCAAAATCCGCAAAAAGGAGGAAAGTGGATTCGAGAAGAAAATAGGATAGGTAACCCGAGCGATACGTATTTCTGCTGGTTGGCTTCATCAGGCCCGAAATGAATGCACATATGAAACTACAAAAGTAGATACACATGCCCACACATCCGGATACGGGTGTAACCTGAGGAAACGAAGTTGGAGGGGAAAAAAACGACACACGAAGTCCACAACAAGAGCCAACCTACACATTGTAGTGTAAAATGGCTATACGACCTCGAATTTTCAAGGAGACGTCTAACCACCACCACGCGGCCGCTTATAGCCACCTGCTGTGGTACTTCAAGCCCAAAGGATCTACAAAGAGAATATGATCATGCGGAGAAAGGTATATAACAACAAGTGGGAAAATAATGGGCAAAATCCGCAAAAAGGAGGAAAGTGGATTCGAGCAGAAAATAGAATAGGTAACCCGAGCGAAACGTATTTCTGCTGGTTGGCTTCATCAGGGCCGAAATGAATGCACATATGAAACTACAAAAGTAGATACACATGCCCACACATCCGGATACGGGTGTAACCTGAGGAAACGAAGTTGGAGGGAAAAAAAAACGACACACGAAGTCCACAACACGAGCCAACCTACACATTGTAGTGTAAAATGGCTATACGACCTCGAATTTTCAAGGAGACGTCCAACCATTCATTTCGGGCCTGATGAAGCCAACCAGCAGAAATACGTATCGCTCGGGTTACCTATCCTATTTTCTGCTCGAATCCACTTTCCTCCTTTTTGCGGATTTTGCCCATTATTTTCCCACTTGTTGTTATATACCTTTCTCCGCATGATCATATTCTCTTTGTAGATCCTTTGGGCTTGAAGTACCACAGCAGGTGGCTATAACCGGCCGCGTGGTGGTGGTTAGACGTCTCCTTGAAAATTCTAGGTCGTATAGCCATTTTACACTACAATGTGTAGGTTGGCTCTTGTTGTGGACTTCGTGTGTCGTTTTTTTTTCCCTCCAACTTCGTCTCCTCAGGTTACACCCGTATCCGGATGTGTGGGCATGTGTATCTACTTTTGTAGTTTCATATGTGCATTCATTTCGGGCCTGATGAAGCCAACCAGCAGAAATACGTATCGCTCGGGTTACCTATCCTATTTTGTGCTCGAATCCACTTTCCTCCTTTTTGCGGATTTTGCTCATTATTTTCCCACTTGTTGTTATATACCTTTCTCCGCATGATCATATTCTCTTTGTAGATCCTTTGGGCTTGAAGTACCACAGCAGGTGGCTATAACCGGCCGCGTGGTGGTGGTTAGACGTCTCCTTGAAAATTCGAGGTCGTATAGCCATTTTACACTACAATGTGTAGGTTGGCTCTTGTTGTGGACTTCGTGTGTCGTTTTTTTCCCCTCCAACTTCGTTTCCTCAGGTTACACCCGTATTCGGATGTGTGGGCATGTGTATCTACTTTTGTAGTTTCATATGTGCATTCATTTCGGGCCTGATGAAGCCAACCAGCAGAAATATGTATCGCTCGGGTTACCTATCCTATTTTCTGCTCGAATCCACTTTCCTCCTTTTTGCGGATTTTGCCCATTATTTTCCCACTTGTTGTTATATACCTTTCTCTGCATGATCATATTCTCTTTGTAGATCCTTTGGGCTTGAAGTACCACAGCAGGTGGCTATAACCGGCCGCGTGGTGGTGGTTAGACGTCTCCTTGAAAATTCGAGGTCGTATAGCCATTTTACACTACAATGTGTAGGTTGGCTCTTGTTGTGGACTTCGTGTGTCGTTTTGTTTTCCCTCCAACTTCGTTTCATCAGGTTACACCCGTATACGGATGTGTGGGCATGTGTATCTACTTTTGTAGTTTCATATGTGCATTCATTTCGGGCCTGATGAAGCCAACCAGCAGAAATACGTATCGCTCGGGTTACCTATCCTATTTCCTGCTCGAATCCACTTTCCTCCTTTTTGCGGATTTCGCCCATTATTTTCCCACTTGTTGTTATATACCTTTCTCCGCATGATCATATTCTCTTTATATATATATATAACCTGGGTAGCCAGTTTGATCATGCTTATCAAATGAAAGTGAAACGCGTTATGACTTCTCCAGCGCTTAATTGTACCTGTATAAATTGTACTATTCAATCGCAAAATATGACGTTATTTGCATTGTTGTGATTTGTGAGACATATCATATTTGATGGATGCTTTGAATGCGCTAAGCGTTCCTGATACGTGAAAATCTACCCTGCTGCTTAAAACTAGCTGCATTTTTACTCCTCAAATCATTATGAGCGCTGTTAAAATTTTGAATATCAAATAGTTTGTTTTGTAATATTTGGATCTCAAATATCCATATAATTTCCGTTGTTCTGCCTAGCTGTTGGAGTTGAACCTATACTTTAACAGTTTACCGCATGTTTGTCAACTTTTTGATAATCTTTGGGCGTAGTCACTTATTTCAAAATATCGATTTTTTACTGCAACCTATAGTGTACGACTTCTTAGATATCTTCTTAAATATCATCTCAGAATATTCAACACTCCTAAACTGTTCTTTCCAGGTGCTTTTCATTATTTTGACGTGTTTTTTTTTTTTTTTTTGGCACTAGGACATTGCCCCATTAGCCAGAATCAAGTATTTATCTATTATATCATACACACATATATAATTTAAGACGTGTAAAATGGCAATGACGTAGCAAGCAGATCCCCTCAGCTATCAGGGTATTGCAGGAAAGACATTTTGGTGACACAGTCGTATTTGGGCGAAGGAGCAAGTACTTAACAAACAGTAGGGAGAAATTGATTATTAAATTTCTTCTAATGCACACTCTCCACTCTGGATGAAAAACAAAAAAGTTAATATAGAAGAACTAAGAAAGTGTTATCAGGAGGGGGCGGGGGTTAAGCATTACACACAAATTTTCAGATGACATTAGTGTCTAAAGGACACCATAACTACATATTAAACCTATGCAACTCTAAGGGGTAGGAGAGAGGATGGGTCAGACAGGGACACACGTTCTTCTCGCCCAGGGACCCGTCAGGGCATTTTTCATTTTTCACATACAACAATTAGGCCACGGATATGAAGGATATATTTATACATAAAGGTACAAAAAACAGAGGATAACTAAAATACGATTGTTATATTTTGATGCCAGAATTTCTGATAAATTTAACAACGAGAACGATCACATCAGATCTACCTAGCGAAAATACATGAGATGTATTTAGGGGGGCAGATATGCCAGATTTCACCAAATCGGAGTAGAGTGCATTGCAGTGATCCAGGAATTTAGCGCAACCAAAGAAACAGTGATCCAAGTCACCATAAACTTCACAAACATCGCACAGTGCAGATGGGACCAAATTTAATCTTGCAAGGTGTGATGGAAAAACACCATGTCCTATTTTCGCACGGGTGATGCAAGAAATATATTTTCTGGGTATTTTAAAATTTTCGTGCCAGTATCCTCGTGGCAGGCTAGGGTGTATGAGGTTGTATCTTGTAGGATTAGTAAAACAGTATTCTATCCATTCACTGCGCCATCGCTTGAGCAAATTACCTTTAAGTATCACTCGATTGTCTTGCATGCTTAAGGGTATGTCCAGCTTAGTTCCAGATGTTATACTCATCTTTGCTAGATCGTCAGCTTTTTCGTTGTGTATTATCCCAGAGTGGGCCTTCACCCAAACTAGTGTAATCCTGAGGCCTCGTTGTTTTAGCTGACTTATTTTCCATCTTATTTTGAATAAGTGTATATTTTGCATATCGAAAGGACTGCCGTTTTTTAAACTACTGACAACAGAGAGGGAGTCCGAGAATATAGACGTGTTACCAAGATTGTGGTCCTCTACAAACTGTAGGGCTTGGAATATAGCAATAGCTTCTGCGGAAAAAATCGTGAATTCATTTGGTAGTTTAAACATGGAAAAACTATCTATTGAAGGAATATAATGAGCGCATCCCGTTCCTGACGCCGACTTCGATGCATCGGTGTAAATGAATGCATCACCTGCTAATTTACTCTGCACTTCTCGAAGTAGGTTCTGAATGTGGTGTGGTTGTTGCTTGTAAGCTGGTACTCTAACATCAAATCCTGATAGTAAATGAAAGTAACTTATATCTTGGATCACTCGTTGTCTATGAGAGGTTAGTTGTATTCTGTTGGCATATTGTATGGCACTGCATAGAGGCGGGGAGTTTCTTTTGGTCCAATATAAATATATTTTGACGTGTGATATGTTTGAAATATTTTTGACTGGCTGGTATTCAGTGAACTGACCGAGTCCGTTTTTCGTTCAGCTATAAGAAATAAAACGTCTAATTCAATTATAGAACCGTAAAATCATAATTATCCATGATTCTGCTCCACCTGCTAGTAGCCATCAACCCATCGGTCGCTGCAGCTCCTCGAATTTTGTTTTAATTACACCCTATGACAAAACTTACAGAGCGCTGGACAGGGCTGTCCATAGGCGGGGTGATACCTCCCAACCTCCCCATACCGTATTTCAGGTAATAGTTTTTGTTCAACGTGGGTGGCGGAGCCATGGTGCTGAAACATCAGTGGCATCCCTCTCCCCTTTCAATTTCAAATACTCCAGAACATTTTTTCGAAAACATATCACACAAATCAGATACTGTTAATACATGGAGTTTAGGTTTTACGGTAAGTCTGAGAGCGATTTTCAAAAACCTTGGTTTGAACAGAATCTGTTTGGTCTGTCTCTCTAACCATGATCAACCATATCCAACGATGTTTTATACTTTTTAGCAATCATCAATACGGTGTAGGCTTAGCCTTTAACAGAGAAACGGAACGCAAACAAGTGAATATAGATAACACTCTCACCTACGAGCCCCTTTCATGAAACATCAAAAATGAGTTATATGTAAAATTGAAAATTTGTCGCGATTACAATTCTTACCCGTTACGTGGGAAACACGCTAGTTAACACGCTGAAAGACTCAAAGCTTCTAAGTTGTCGCTTATGACAATAATGTAGGCAACTCGTGTAATACTCCGCGCAGGGCCCCAAAATTTAAACAGTTATGTAATAACTTACAGGTTTTGAGAACTTCTGTTTTCACATTATTATGGTTATAAATTACACTTTTCGCAGATGCCCTCCGCCATGGCAATTTCCCTGTTGGCTCAACCATCTGATTGTATACATTCGGTGAAATATACTTATATTGGAAAAAAGAATCCTGAATATTGAAGATTATCAGGTGCGTTCAGATGAAGATTGAATAATTATTGAGTGTATTCAAAACTGGCCATATAAAACCTTTTATTTAACAGAAATGTCTGCAATAAACACTCACAAAAGGTATTCTGTATTCATCCTTCCGATCTACCCATAACATTTCTCTCGCATTATCCTCACTCAGCCGCAACTACCATTTCGAAAAATAATTAGTTGAACTTGAAAATGATATTAACATTACCTGATATGGAAATAATAATACAGGTAACGTATTGGAAGTCATATCTAATATGCCATAAAAGATGATTCTGACGAATGACGAAGATATATGAGGGATGTCTTTTAAGTTTTGCATATAGAAACGTAGTAGGCCGCGCGGATCGAACGTCAGTACTGAATTTTAAGCTCCTCTTTAGTAAGTGTCACCAAGTCATTAGAAAAATGGAACTCAAACGAGAACATTTTCGCGCCATAATTTATTACAACTTTCAGAGACAATTATGCAACAAGAATGCCTTGCTGAGTTACTGTCTGTTTTCGGCAACGAAGCGCCACATCAGTAGACAATTTCCCGTTGGTATGGAGAATTCAAACGTGAACGGGTGAGTCTTAGCGACGATCCCAAAGACCTCAATTCAAATAATTTTACATGAAGAATTAGGAGTAAGAGAATTAGTTTCTCGTTGGATACCTCACCTGTTGACTGAAGAGCAGAAAGCACCCAGGGTTAATAGGCGTCAAAAAACCGGTTGACCGTTTCAATTCCGGAAACTCAAAAAATGTGTACAGCATTGTGAGTGGTGATGAATCGTGGATTTACCATTATGAACCAGAAAATAAACGACAGTCGGCTGTTTGAGTGTTCCAAGGTGACGAAAAGCCAACAAAAGTCATCCGTTCTCAGTGTTTCGAAAAAGATGATCGAGATATTTGTGTCAAAAGCGGGTCATATTGCAACAATTCCTCTTAATGAGCAAAGAACTGTTACTGCGGATTGGTATACCACCATTTGTTTGCCAAAAGTCATCACTGAGCTTCGAAAAATCAACCCCGAAAGAAGAATCATCCTCCACCAAGACAATGCAAGCTCGCACACAAAAAACAAGGCAGTATTTAACGGAAGAAAACGTGGAATTATTGGACCATTCTTCATATAGTCCCTATCTAGTCCTAACGATTTCTTTACTTTCCCGAAAATTAAAAACAGACTGCGTGGTCAAAGTTTCCAGTCACCAGAAGAAGCAGTTGACGCATTCAAAAATGCCGTTTTGGATCTGCCAGCAAACGAGTGGAATAACTGCTTTGAAAATTGGTTCGAGCGCATGCATACCGTGTTGTTTTATTTCCATATGCAAAACTTAAAAGACATCCCTCGTAATAAACTCATAACGTAACTGACAACTCAGCCGTTCTCCATAACAGATTTTTTTGAATTTACATAACCCTATTACATATTTAGACCATAATAATTATGATCCACGAAGCAAATCCAACATTGTAGTGCGAAAACAAAATAAAAGTGTATTTATCAGATTCCACAGCCTTTTAGGCCCAAAATGTTGCAGTGGTGTGCATATAGACAAAACATCAGTTTATTAAAAAGTGTGGATGAAAACGTTATGTATAGGAAATATATACAGGTTTTATAACGCAAATTTTGAGTACACCCAATCCTTATTCATGTCTCCATCTGAAACCGCCTCAGTCTCTTGCCTAAGCAGGCTTATTTTTTTGATTTAATATAAGCGTACTTCACCGACTTCAGCAATCAGCCTGTTCCACTATCATGGAAATTTCCGCCGCAAAAACCACCCATCAGAAGTGTAATTTATAACAGATGTTATTCTCAAAACGGTTATCATACCTCTATTTAACGTTTTGGACACTACATGATATAGTTTAGTAACAAAGTATAAATGACTGCTTGAAATACATATTTTTTCTAACCTCAACTTGCTTATTTGACCAATCGTCGGTAACTAACTATTCATTTTTTTTTGTCTGGGCGGTCCGTAGGACCTTTGCCCATTTGTCATTGTCTAATCTACGTTAGTCGAATCTCTCAGTCCTGGTTGCCCAGAAAACAGACGATGTCAAGGAAAGATAGAAAGGAAAGAGAGAAAAAAAGAAGATTAACGAAAAACAGAAGTGTATTAGTTTAAGAAGAAACCTCTAGGCTTTTTGACTTTGTACATGGATTAATATTGAGGTGCACCAAAAACAATTTTTGATTCGGTTTTGGTAATTTTGGGTTTACTAAAAGTTCGCGCTAATTTTTGATCACAGTGCGAGCCGTGGCCTTGATTGTTTACGAACTTGCTCCACTGAGTCACGCAACAGAGGGTTGCTGTGTGATTCCGCTTGACTATAACGTCGCTGCGCCTGAAGCTTGACATAATCCCTCAAGTAAGGAATGTCAAAATCTCTGTGTAGTGTCTCGTTTGAGACATTCCATGGAGCGTTACAAATTGTTCGTAAAGTTCTGATTTGCAGTAGGTACTGAAAGACTTTGCATGTGTGTCTTGGCAAGAAAACACCAAGCCGCACATGCATAAAAAATTGCTGGTCTAATAATCATTTTATATAGTCGAACTTTGTAAAACTCAATTTCGAGAATCTACATAAGAAAGGATATAGTTGCCGAAACGCAATTTGGAATTTTGTTTTTATGGATGCTGTATGTTTTTTGCCAGGTCATGCCTTTATCAAGGGTGACACCGAGATACTTGGAAGAATTTATCCATGGTACACGATTTCCGTCTACAGAAACCTCTGCTGGGGAGGCGCGACAGTTTAGGAAACCACTAAAGTACCAGTTTTCGTTAATAACAGATAGATATTAGGTTTTATCTATGCTAGACTAGCGTTACATTTTGCTTGTGATAGCAAATTCCTTATGGTTTGGAATAGCCATCGAACAGGTCAATAATATGCACATGACAGGTTACCAGACAGCTGAAGTACTATTTTTCATTAACAACATATAGAAATTAGGTACATCTATGGTAGACTAACGTTACATTTTGTGATAGCAATTTCCACATGGCTGGTGATAACTACTGTGTATGAACATCTCCTGTTAGGAAACCACCAAAGTTCTAATGTTCAGTAATAACGGAAGTTAAATATCATTATGCCCGATCAACGTTACATTTTACATAGGTGGCACATGAACAGCAGGGCGCTGTTTTAAAGGCCATGTAGTCTGTTTCAATAGATGACGCATCACCACGATGATGCGGCGACCTTAGTATAATTAATGTTCACGCGTTGCTCCAAGGCTGACATTTCGAGGGCAGGTCTTGTTGATGACGATAGATGAATAAACTCTGTTCTATTCTAGCTACCTAAGGTAAACCCTGAGGTAACGGAAGCCACAATAGAAATTGTCGCACGCAGGGATGCGTACTTGAACTGTGTACAGCAACATGTGAGCTGTTCATTAACTGCAAGTGGCAGTACTCTATCCTCTAGGTTCAAAGAAGGGCGAGGAGTGCATTCTGGCAGATATTCACATTAAAGCAATGTACTCAGGAGTACTCTGACAGAGGCTTCCAGTGATATCTTGCTCTTCGGTGTCGGTGTGACTAAGTAAGTCAATTCTAAATAGAAATCAGTTAAATATGAGCAGCAACTGAAGGCCAAAAGGCCAGACAACGTACTGACAACATCAACCAACTATTGCAGATGAGGTGTATAGATCAGCATGGACATTAACGCGTATTCATCATCAATGGCAGAGCTTTAGGAGTGGCGCTTAGGTCCTGAGTTGGACTCAAGTGGTCACTTGCCATTCAGATGGCGACTGGTTTAGCACTTTGCCATAGCTGAATCTCATTAGTCCATCTATGAATTACTTAGCTGCGGTGCTATCAGTAAAAAAGTTGAGCTAACTAAAAATCAGCACCTATCCAACTTTTTATTGCCCCCAAGTCTGATGGGTCAAAATGTTTGATTCCTTATCTCAAGACACTTTGTCTGTTTATAGGGATATAACATTTATGTCTAGGCTATTGAACTGGGATCAGACTTCTCCGTAGAGATACTTTCTTAACGAATCTGGATTTGGAATATGCAGGGATTTTGGTTCCCGTCAGGGAGAGTCATAGAATATATTTCAGATTCATATTCAAGGGACAGCTCTTCCAATACAATGCACTTTCAGGCTCAGTATTAAATTGTGACAAAAAGAAAGTAACTTTACTTGAGCAAACAATGCAGACATTCCCACGCACAAGAATTTATTCTTTTGTGGGTAAATTCAGTTTATTTACGTATACCTATGTTAGTTTTAGTTATATTTGTATGTTACGTGAATAAACTTATTATTATTATTATTATTATTATTATTATTATTATTATTATTACTGAACCTGTACGGGCAATAATCGACAGCAACCAAGACCGAGTCCGAAACCTTGCGGTGAACGTCGGGATTTTGGTGTCAGCTTGTCTTTCATTTCGTTACAGCCGAGTATACACTAACGAGTGAAATTTCTTGCCTTGTAAAATTCTCAAAGGAATTTTAACGCTACTATGCCACTAACATAATATAACTTAAGGTCTACCTCGGCTGGGGCTCAAAGAAACTGGCAGATGCGGTCAGAGGTATTGAGTTATCCAATTTTTAGTTGTATAATTTCTCGGACTGGGACATTCATTGGGCAGGGAGGAGTCTCTAGTTTTTGGTCACCCGAGAAGATCCCTAATGCTAATCAGCAAGAACCACTGGTAGTTTTCTTCTGTGGTGAACGCTTTGCTACCGAATTGATGGACTGTCGCATATTATACCCCATCCTAGATCAATAGAATGGAGAGCTTCTAGTTTCCACGTTTGGACCAGGTTGCCGGAAAACTATGGTAATTGTGTAAAGACAGAAATCTCGCTGCCCTCGCGTCAAATATAAAATGTAGGAGTAATACTGGTACAGATGAGCTTTTGCGTCAGTGGGACGTGGAAACGGACTGGGAGCTGCAACTGTCACCGTCCTGATTTTGATTGAAGTATTCGGTGTTTCTGAAATTTCACTTCTAGATGTAACGCAAGCATCTGATGGAGGGACCCAGGATGCCGCTCCCACTAATTCTGAAGCTTACCCTGGTTATCGTTACTGGAAGGCTGTCATTCCAATCAGCATCGATAATCCATCATGTATTGTGGGCTTAGACTATGGTAGGACCTTTGTCGGGAAGCAATACAGGTCTGGTTTCCTACCTTGAAATTTCTTACCTTACAGGTGATAAGAGATCAAGATATAGTTGTTTGAGCGATCAGTCTTTTACCCAAAATGTTACTAACGACATAAGATGGTTTCTGAAGGGCACTTACAGGCTGAGTCCACCTGAACTGAAATATAGATACTGTGGATGTTCTCAACCAACCAAAGGGGTTGCTGGTAAGCTCTGTAGATATTTGGAGGAGGAAATCAGCAAAACTGCTAGGTATAACCTCAGGTCAGAGCGTGCAAACTAATTGAAACAGACAACATCCGGATTGGGTTGAATAATACTGAAATTGGGATTTTTCAGTTTTTGAAAGTCTCAGGGTCATTCATGTGGCAACCACTTAGGTTTTACTGTATTTTACGCCCACATATACGGCTCCCAGATGGATGAAGTTGGTTTTAGCAGAGAGTGTCACGATTGACAACCCACAGTACATGAAACGCGTCTACCTGCTAAATTATAGTAGTCTGAGGGTCTCTGCGGGCTGGAGTGCGTTTTCTGAGTTACGTCACAAATCTCTTATGCCAAACAATAGCTTTGCTCAAGCGGCATTTGAGGTGAACCAAGTCTGCACACCTTAAACACAACTATGTTATTACGTTATTTGCTCATTACCATGAAATGGATGGTAATTTTTGAACCAGGCACGTCATATTACCTGTTGCTAAAAGCCTTAACTTGAATTGTTATAATGGAAATGTACATTTAGTTGACACATACATTGCGCACGATTTGTGTAGTTGTGTGCAACCTATCTTTTACTATTTCAGAGTAAGTATGTAGTTACAATTAGCTTCTAAATATTTACTTCGACGAGGACGGAACATAATTACATGATCAAACGAACTTACCTGTAAATGATGTTCGATCTTAATCATGTGAACTCCTTGTCGAAGTAAATAGCTCCCCTTCCCCCTATGTTTCACCCAATTGTTGCAACAACTTGGCTTTGAAGTAAATGAAGGCTTATAGGCGGCCAGAGGGGAGAAAGGTAGAGGGAAGGGGCGCGGCGCCGCTTTCCTTCTCTGCGTGCGCGCTTTGAAATCGTGACGGTTGGTTACTGCTACGAGGGTACTGCTTTATGTAATCTAAATATTTACTTCGACGAGGACTTCACATAATTAAGATCGAACATCACTTACAGGTAAGTTCGTTTGATCATGTAATTTTAATCCGTCACCGATCGGCCCACTCTAGTACTTCGTCCACCGCACTCTGCAACCCATCGTGAACCAGATCACCAGTTTACGACTGGGCGAAAGTGCAGTGTCGTCAGAGTAGAGGCAGACTTCACAGTTGCTGAGGCAAGGGACGTCGAGGATAAACAGCGAGTAAAGGATTGGTCCCAGGAGCGAGCTCTGAGGAACACCGGCCCGTACTGGCCGTGTTGTTGACAAAATATTGTTAATTTTGATTCGACACTTCCTTCCTTCAAGAAAGGATTTCAGTAATTTTAGAAGCTAAAAAGAAAAAAAAAACGTTTGTATTAGTTTATATATGAGGCCCGCGCCACACACCAGTCCTCGGTGTATTTGACATAGTTGTCAAGTTTTTTACTCAACCTGGCCTTGAGACCGATCGAAAGGCTGTCAGTGGTTTGTATTAAACACGTCACAGGAGCAATTCATCTTCAACTTAGAAGGATCCGCAGCCTCACCGTTTCCCCTTTTGCGTTATTTCACTGGGCAAATTGATGTAAACGAATTGTTCTATAAAAACTACTTCAATCTTGCCATTACAATTCTAAGCACATTGTTATATTTAACGAATTTACACTTGTTGCGTTCAGTTGCACTTACCTGCTACAAGCCAGCGCTGCGCGTACGGCTTAGCCTAACCTGCTAAATGTCAACCGAATGCATTACCTTAAAAGTTTGCAAACTTTAAGATTGAATGACAGAATGCATGTATGTGATACAGGTTTTTTTGAGATGTGTTGGTTGTCAGTAGATTCAGTCGATAGCGAGCGATATTCAGCAAATGAGCGCTTTCTCGTGGTAGCTAGGTGCAACTGAACGTAACGAGAGAATTGCATTTCTGTAACCGTAATTACTGGGCTACCGATCAACACCGACAGTTATAGCCGGTTGCTGTGTGGTCTCTTCTAAATAACATTTTTTCCTTATTATTTCGTTGAATGCACAAAGCTCCATGCATTTCTTCGAGGAAATAACCGCTGATATCCATAACAATTGAAAAAGCATCGACGAGAAAATTGGAGGCAGATTATGTACAGTCAGCGACATAAATAAAGCTTTCGTACAACTATGCATTTGTTCTATACAATATTATCCTATAAAGTCGTGACATGTCAAAATTAGTCTTCTCGTACTCGTTGATACCAGGCGATTTTCTAACATTCTCTTTTTGTGTTCTTTGTATAAAAGTGAGGACCATATGGTAGTATTTTTTAGTTGACAGTTTTCCATAAGTTATATCGAAAATATTATTTTTATAGTTTCAGCGATTTTAGTCGGTGCCAATTTAAATTCAAAATACTGTTGAATATTTTCAGATTTCACATTTTAGATCGCTACTTCTGGAGCTACGGGATGTCGAGTTCGAAAAAACTCAACTGTAACAAGTTATAAGTCGGCCACTTTTGCAGATAGAAAATCAAACTTTTCGTCAAATGAGTTACATATCCCATAGTTTGACCTCATTTAAACCATGTTTAACTTCTTTGAGTCATATACAGGGTTATCCAAATTAAGTGTCCACCATTAGTAACTTTGTTATTAGTGAAAATACAAAGTTGTTTGAATTAGCAAACTAGTAGCATTTTTAACGCTGGTAAAAATGAGAAATAAAAAAAAACAATTGAGAGTCGTTATTTTGATTTTTTTCAGTAAAATAACATTTTTTTAAATGGAAACCCCTGTATATTATATTTTTTTCTGTTAAAGCATCAAATTTTAAACAAAAAAGTTCATAATGACTTTTCCGCTAAAGTCAAAATAACGATAAATATTTTTAATTATTTGCAGTATTATAATATTAAGACGGCTATGAAAACAACATGGCGTTCGCGATTTGACAGCATTAAGATAAGCGACAAATTGTTAAACTGGACATACTCGCAACTAGAAGGCTTTGGAAAACAATGATAAAATCAAATAATGTCAAACATTAGTGTAAATACTTGTTTATAAGCTTTATTGTGTCATTAATTTAAAGAAAAATGTTCTCCCATGAAGAAAAGTGTGATATGTTAGAATGCTATTTAGTGTGCAGAAAATCCTCCTTGAGAGCAAGAGAAATACTACAGTGAATTATATCCCGCTCGCATTCAACCGTATGAACGATATTTTCTGAGACTTTATCGAAAATTTAGGGGCAACGAAAATGTTTTTGCTAAAACAAGGGCAAAAAAAGAATTCATAATAAGCGAGGCCACGGAAATTGCAGTTATTGGATATTTTGAAGCTTATCGTGAGAATTCAATAGCAGATATTCTCAAGGACTCTAATTTCAGTTATGGTACTGTTCAAAGGATTTTAATAAAATACAAATTTATTCCGTATAAGTACCGACCAGTTCAAACGCTTTTGGCAGGGGATCCAGAGAGAAGACTTGTTTTTTGCCATTGGTATCTTAGCTTCTGTCGCCAAAATGTAAATAACTTTCGTTACCTTTTATGGACAGATGAATCAAATTTTTCAAATTCTGGAATGTTTAATAGAAAAAACCACCATTATTGGTCAAGAGAAAATCTTTTGTTAGTACATCCAAGAGGCCCACAAGTCCGTTTCAGTTTCAACGTTTGGTGCGGTATAATTGGTTCAAAAATTGTTGGCCCGTTCTTTTATGAGGGAACCCTAACTGGTGGAAGATATGTGGAATTTATGTCAGAAATTCGGACTAATTTCTTAGACGAATTGGATCTTATAAGTAGACATCATCTGCATTTTCAGCAAGATGGCGCACCTGCCCACAACTCCAGAGGTACTTATCATTTTCTAAGTACTACTTTTAATGATCAGTGGATAGGAACAAATGGCCCAATACAGTGGCCTCCCAGATCACCAGATCTAAACCCACTTGATTACTTCTTGTGGGGTTACTTAAAGAACCAAATTTACAAGCGAAGGTACGATAACCTTGACGCGTTAAAGACTGCAGTTAGGGAAAAGATAACCCAGATAGATGGTAGGACCATACTTAAGACAGTTCGAGCAGTTGAAAAACGTGCCCAAAAATGTATTGAAGAACAAGGTGGTGTTTTCGAGCATCTTCTTTAAAAAAAATTGTTATTGTATTTTGTAAGATTATAAGTTGATGTTGAAAATAAAGTTTGTCGATACAATTTAATTGTTTCAGATTGGAGGCCATAACTTCAACAATTTATAACCTAGGAGAAAAGTTATTGTAAGCTTTTTTGTTTAAAATTTGATGCTTTAACAGAAAAAAATATAATATACAGGGGTTTCCATTTAAAAAAATGTTATTTTACTGAAAAAAATCAAAATAACGACTCTCAATTGTTTTTTTTTATTTCTCATTTTTACCAGCGTTAAAAATGCTACTAGTTTGCTAATTCAAACAACTTTGTATTTTCACTAATAACAAAGTTACTAATGGTGGACACTTAATTTGGATAACCCTGTATAGAGGGTATTTATGAACGCAAAATGTACTTTTTCTCAAAACATGAACTGGAACACCCTCTATATTTTTACGGTTTTCAAATTCAAAACATAAATGCCAAATTGTTCCCAGAGATGGAAGATTTTTTATGGATAGATACAACCTTCCATTGTAATTACCTCTCATTCACTTCCCATTTCCACTAATAATACGGTATTTATTTATTTTGAATTATAATTTCTGTCAAACTGTAACTATCTCAAATGTTTGTTAATTTAATCGTCAAAAATAAATCTTAGAATGAGAAAAAACTAAAACCGTAACAATAGGAAGTCTGTTACTTCTAATTTTTTGGAGGAAAGGTACATTTTGCGTTTATACACCCTATATAGACGTCGTACAAAAATAAAAATAAAATGTTTACATGACGAGAAGCTACAGGATATAAATTTCATTTTGACGAAAAGTTTGTTACTCTAACTACTGACAGACTTGCAAGCTGTCAAAGTTGATATTTTTTCAGACTAAACACCCAGCTCAACAAAAGTAGCGATTCAAACCTTATAATATGCTATATAAAGCATAGTAAAAAACTAGTGAATCGCCTGTAGAGAGCTTGCATATTTTCCAAGTAAGGAGTGCATGTTTGCTTATAATTTTTGTAAATAGTATTGTTTTTTTTTTTAGTAAGAACGGAGCGACGAACCGATTACATATTCAATTCATTCTGTATATCAAGAAGATGAATTTTACTCACAATACCCAAATAACTAAACTGATTTCATTTTATTATTGCGATCTTATCCTATTATGTTTGTGAACATGTCGGGATATTAGCTCTTAGATGCGCGGGTATCTTTATAACCTCTCTGAGGCAGAAAAATACGTGGCCTATGGTTTTTCCTACCAGAAGTGTAAAATTTTCAGAAAATGCGGCAAGCTGACTATTACAACATTCGTCAGATATCCCAACCACGGTATTTTTCGCAGCATTTCATCATGGTTTGTAGAAACGAAATAATTATATGAAGGTAACAGACCCATTAAATAGAAACGTATACAATATCGGCAGAGAATCATTGAGGTCCTGTATTTAATGTGTAGGAATGAAGCGTCTACAGATTCGTTGTCGAGCACGCTTCGTTCTAACATAGGTCTCTGTCCCTGTCATACTCATTATACATACACCTTGTTCAGCATCGGGTTACCTGGAATACATATGTGTAACATGGTATCATAAGTCCAAAAACCTTTCAACAGTAAACTTTCTTCATGACCCATTTAAAGTATAAAGGAACCCTAAATGCCCCTTTTTACTACCATTTGTTACGTTGTTTAGGCTTCGTTGAACGTTCAAAATGGTCTCTCGCCCACATACAGATCTTTAAAGATAACGCAATCTGACGTTTAATCTGTTTCATCTGACAGTTTTATTATGTTGGTCCAAGACTAGTAGTGGCGTTATATAATTTATATAAGAGCATTATGCGTGTTGGCTGTCTCCTTGAGATTAGGAAGTCGGTAGCTTTCGGCGCGTATACAGACGGTAATTCGCCGCCCACTATGACGCCGCATACCACACCATAAACATAAACCGCTTCCTTGATTTTGTCTCATTTTTCTGTGGCTGCCTTGATTTGTACTCTAGGATGGAGGTAACAAAAGTAGGACAGCATATAAAATCTCCTTTGGTCAGATATCGACGGGACCTACTGAAAGTGTCCCTTCAAGATCAAGAGGGGTGTCGGTATAAAGGAAATACAACAAAGATCGTGTTTCTTATGAAAACTAAGTATATTAAAGAAGCTGAAACATTTAAAACGTATATGTATATAAATGTTTTAAAAATAAACAAAAAACTTTAAACTTGGGTTTGTAACCTTTAGATATACAAAGTATGCACGTATGTGTATATACACATACATATATATGTATAATATGTATGTACATATTATGTAGTAACAAAATAATGAAAAGTAACTTTAAGGACGAAAAAAAATCACATATTGTCGTTTGTCTCCTCTTTTTCTTTAAAATGGCGTCTTCAAATCGTATCTTTAATTTAGAAACAAGCTCCAAAGGCCTTTAGACCGCAGTTTAAAATAAACCAATTCATTACCCAAATTCAAGAAAAAAGTGAAAGAAGTTCTACTTGATCGACATCTATTGTAACCCATAAGTGGCCTATTTTTTCCTTATGCCTTTACTTAGATTATACTTTATTCTGTCGTTATTGTGTACAGGTACTAATTTTCAACAAATTCTCAATACAGTATACATCTCATATTGTTAATAATATTACAAATAAAAAAAGACGTTAATTATTATTATTTTGGAATAGCTTTTGTTGGTACTGGGACCTCATCGACATCAGAATGGTTGTGTGGTTGACAAGGTGATGTACAATTAGGGGGCAAAAAGAAGATTTTTATATTATTTGAGCGATGGATGAGATCCCGCATTGTCTAAAAATAAAAAATGTTTCTTTTTTCTTTAGCCATTTTCCAATCTAGGTCTTGCAACCACTCTATCATAATTTAGAGCTATTTCTACAATGAATGTGTCCTCCCACTGTCTTTTCCGCATAGACGTCAGACCAATACTGAATGGGAATTTAATCGAAAGCGTGTACCCAAAGAATCCCGGTAAATTCCTGATCAACGCAACCACATAGGCTGCGTTTCTACCGACAGATTAAAGTCGGTGAATCATCGGTTAACTCGAGAAAGTTCCATCGAAGATGGCGCGCGGCACGATTGAGAAATGCAAAAGCGATACTCTCAACAGAAAAAAAACTAAGACAGCGTTTCTATTCATTTTGTTTTTTGTCCGGTTAGGAGAACATTTTCTCGTGTCCGCATCCGATCAAGAGAATGTCCGTCCAAGAGAGAATCAATATAATGCAAATTATATGAGAGTCGGTCCGGACAATAAGAAACTGTCCGTTTAAAGGTGTCCGTGTGGGAGGGGTGTACGCAAATGGGAATTTAACTGTATTTTGTAATGCTTGGGCAGGTCAACAAAACAATAAGGGAAAACGCTAAGGTGTTTCGAATATACCACCTGGATCTTTTTCACTTCTATCAAGCTCCGAAGGCGAGCTTTTTGTAATTGCAGGTTTAGAAAATCGATGTGATGGAGCTACAGACAAAAAACGAAAAAAATAATAGTCGCTCAAACTTCGTTTGTTGACGTTTCATACTCTCCTAATCATTCTCAGAGGAGGAGGGGGGATAATGTTTTTCTCCATATAGTATGTGCATGGTATTCTTGTAATTTAGGCTCAGTGATTCAACTTTTTTATAGTTTTCATTATAGGTATAGGTTTGAATTAGTGGTAGTGAATATAAAATGATCATTTAAATGGCCATAATTATACTCGTAATACAGCAGTACTATACAGCGAGACATCATAAGTATTAAAAGTGGTAGCGTTGGCTGGTCGATGGCTGCTAATGTAGAGATTCGGCTTGTAACTTAACACCATATCCGCCGATTTTCCAAATTACACAAATCGATTCCATTGCGACCGATAACACCATTGATTAGCCGGTTCTGCCGTTTACACTCCCTATGATATCCCAGCTGTGTAATACTTGTAACATACTGCACATATGTATATGTGGTTCTTATCCTGAACGATTTCCAGGTAAGCAGCCATTACTTTATATATAATATATATATATATACAGGGTGGTCCATCCATGTGTGGACTGAATATTACTCATAAACAAATACATTTTGGGTAAATCTATTTATGGCATGTTATACATGATATTTGAGGGCACATTTCTAAAATATTGACAATTATACAGGGTGTCTCTATTTTGATCTACATATCAAAGTTGTGATTTTTTAAATAGAATGCCTCAGATCTTATTGCGTATTTGGATAAACCAATTCAAAAGAAGATTGATATGACATACTATGGGGTTTTGGTAATTAGCTAATGAGATGTAAGGTGTTTTGTCCAGAAAAACCGTCCACTTCGTCAACCCCTCAAACCGCCATTTTGAAATTTGGAGTGCTGAATTTTGTATCAAAAAAAACTTACACACCTCAGCTTTTATCTTATTTGTTACTTTTTCGAATTTTCATTTTTGCTCATACAGGGTGGTCAAAAACGCAAATTGTACTTTTTCTTAAAAATTTCAAATACATCACACTGTATATTTGTGCAAATTTGGATTCAATTTTTTATAAGCTTTTCTTTGGTATAAGATTTGATTCAGATAATAGAACAACACACCAAAATTAAGGAGAATTAAACAGTGGGCTAGTTCCATATTGCCACTAAGAGTACAAATTTGACGTAAAAACTAATATCAATCAGAACAGTATAAATCAGCTTCAAGCGTAATAGAGAAAAACAACTATAACAACAACATAACCAAACAACTATCACTACTCAAGACCTAATCTACAAAAACTGCTCGAAAATATCTCCATGTTGAATACACAGCCGTAGTTTTTGGATAAATGACCGTTGCACATCCCTCAGCATGTGTTCCCTTATGTTCAGAAAAGCATCCGTAATGCTTTCCTTCATATTTTCCGGGGTAGATGGTGGATATCTATAAACCTCTTGCTTAACGTAGCCACATAGAAAGAAGTCCATCGGTGTCATATCTGGTGATCTAGGAGGCCAAGATATAGGCCCATCACGACCGATCCAACGATTGTTACTCCAGGTGTCCAAATAGTTACGCACACGATTATGATAATGCGCAGGTGCGCCGTCATGTTTTAACTACATATGCATCCAAAAGCAAAGGCAAATGCTCGATCAAAAGATTCAAGTACTCTGTACCTGTTAATCTGTTGTCGAAAGAGAAAGGCCTGATAACTTATCAGCCAATAACTCCTCCCCAGACATTCAAGCTCCATTTATTTTGGAAATCTTTTTGCCTAACCCAGTAAGGGTTTTCCGTCGCATAATAGTGCATGTTATGCCTGTTGACAACACCTATGGTGTTAAATGTTGCCTAATCGCTAAAAAGAACCTTATCCAGGAAAGTAGTGTCTTCACTCAATTTAATAAGCATTATTCTACTAAACTCCATTCGAGCAGAAGTTCTGCATATAACAGTTTCTGCTCCAATTTGCCGTGCGCTTAAATGAGGATTGGCGTGCAACTTTAATAGAACCTCCAACTGATTCGCCTCATTGGTGACACTTGGATTGTTTATACATTTTTTACTATATTCCACTGCTCCACTTGATTCAAAACGTTCTCGTAGTGTGGAAAATGTTTCCGGTCTTGGATGTCGCACATTAGGGAACCGTTGCTTATAAATGCGAGATGCTACGAAACGAACACCATATTCACCATTTCTTCTTTAGAAAAATTCATTTTCAAACACGTTTTTATTATAATGCTTACAAAGCTAATTTTGACAGTTTGTAACTAATCAACAATTTATTTGTTTCCAAGGATGATGCGATATTTTAGGGAGTTAAGCCGTTCCATAAAAGACGTGCTAATAACCGAAAAATAGCCGTAAACCCCTTATGTGTCTAGTATAAAAAAAGCGTATTAAAAATTGAATCAAAACTTGCACATATTTACAGCAATTTGCGTTTTTGACCACCCTGTATGAGCAAAAATCAAAATTCGACAAAGTAACAAATACGATAAAAGCTGAGTTATGTAAGTTTTGTTTGATGAAAAATTCAGCATGCCAAATTCCAAAATGGCCTACTGAGGGGTTGCCGAAGTGGTGGGTTTTCTAGGCAAAACACCTTATATCTCAATAGCTAATTACCAATACCCCATAGTATGTTATATCAATTTTCTTTTTTTAAATTGGTTTATCAAAATATGCAGTAAAATTTTACGCATTCCATTTGAAAAATCACAACTTTGATATGTATGTCGAAATTGGGACGCCCTGCATAATGGACAATATTTTAGAAATGTGCCCTCAGATGTGATGTATAACATCCCATTAATAGATTTTCCCAAAATGCAGTTGTTTATGAGTAATATTCCATTCACACATGCATGGGCCACCCTGTATATATATGTATATATATATACAGTAATGGACAAAAGTATATACACAAATATGAATATTTACCTAAATACCTTTAGAAAACGAATTCATACTTCATTGCTCCATAAACAAATGGGTTATTAGTAGAAAAACTAAATTTCTTGTTCTTACATTATCTGCAATGAACACAATACAAGTCTGAATATAAGCACTTTTTTATGAGGGACAAAAATATGTAGACAAATTCTTTTCAACATTAGTTTAGTACAGATTCGTGTCAGAAGAGGATTAGTTTGTGTTCATCAAGTATTGTGGAATAAGTTGAGTGATTTTAAGACCATGCCGCGTGGTCCAGAAATTTCTTTCGATGTGAAAACTAAGATTATTGAGTTATACAAAGATGGTCAACGTCAAGTCGACATTGCCAAAAATTTGAAGCTGAAGCGTAAAGCAGTTTGGGCAATATTGAACAAATATAAACAAAAAGGTATCTTGGAAGCCTCTAAGAGAAGTGGTCGGCCTAGAAAACTAAATGTTAGAGAGAGTTAGATTAATAAAAGTAATTTCGTCCAAAGATCCGTTTAAAATCCCAAGACAAATAAAAGCCGAAATCGAGACAAAAGGAACTGCCAGTGTTTCTACGAAAACTATAAGTAGAAGATTAAATGATATGAAGTTATTTGCACGTCGCCCGAGTAAGAAGCCGCGAAGAGGGTATGTTTCAGTGACGAATCCAAGTTCAATATGTTTGGATCAGATGGTGTTCATTACGTTAGACGTCCTAGTGGACAAAGATTGAACCCCAAGTACACTTTGCCCGGTGTCAAACATGGAGCCACTTAGTTGGCTCTTTTGTGTTTGACGGTCGATTGACATCTGAAGTTTATCTTCAATTCTTACGAGAAGAACTGTCTATATTGTTAGAGGATATTCCGCTGCAGAGAAGACAAGAGATGTGGTTACAGCATGACGGTGCTCCGCCTCACAGTGGTAGAAATGTGACTGAGTATTTAAATAACACTTTTCCTGGGCGTTGGTTTGGACGAGGGGGCGCAGTTTCTTGGCCACCCCGCTCGCCCGATTATTACTTGTGAGGGCGGGCATATGAAGTCTTTAGTGTATGCAGAGAAATCGCATACCAGGGCTGAACTGCTCCGTAAAATTACTGATGTCGCTGACGATATAAGAAGTAATCGTCTTGTTATTGGGAAAGCCACCAGTCACATTATTAAACGGTATGCACTATGTTTACAGTGTGAAGGTGGACATTTTGAACAACTATTGTGAATAGTTATTTTTATTGTACCTAGTAATTTTGTGTTAAATAAAAATAATCTTCCAACAATATTGTGGTTTTCCTACCATTAGCACCCTAAAAATAAATCATTATCTCGATAAGGAAGCATTTGCGGACCCATGTTCATAGGAGTTTTTCCACTCGAATTGACCTGAAGAATACGTAGAAAAATGTTGCCCCTTACCTCGCGGGACACCTTGTATATATATCGCAGAAATGAAGGATCTCATTATTTTTGAACTATGCATGAGTTATATCAGCCGTTCCTGCTGATATGATAGGAATACTGCCGACGATGCTACTAATTTCCTAGAAGACCTAGAGTTTACTTTATTGTTCTCAACACATTTTACAGTCAGTCAGATTTAAGCCTTTGTACTGTTTACATCATAATAACATTGTAATAATTTTGTAAAAGTACAGTTTTGAGTTTTGTATTTTCGAAAAATAAACTTTTTAAAAAGCGATCTCGAAGCATCGATCTTATAACTGGCGCAGTCAATCCAGTAGGATCAGAAATACGCGACCCGGGAAAGACTTTCGCAAACCGTCGCGACGGGACTTTTCGGGACTCTATCCGGCCTTTTGGACTTGGTGGCATTCGTGTAGTGGCAGTGAGCACTGGAGTGGATTCATATTTTTGGATACCCAATCCATCGAGGAACCGGCGTGAACAGCTACATACGAAGGGCATCGGAATTTGGGACCACATTGCCCAAGTTCGCAAGGATTCCAGCCTGGGGAAGACAACATTGCAGAACCAGCTAGGATCTTTATAGGAGTAAGAGATGCTAAAGATCGCTTTCTTAGTGTTGTAAGTGCAGTTTATTTTTTTCCATTTATCGCTTCAAATTTCAATGAGTATTGATATATCGCAAGCCCTTGAGAATTTGGACCTTAATACTGACTCTCCAAATACTCGACGGTACTCTAATATACTACGTGAGCCCATACTTTCACAAGTCCCTGTACATTCAATACCTACAGGTATTACTACAACTATGGCTACTTTTAGGCCCGAATACTTAAGTTGTGTGCCCGAATTTGACGGCAACAGTAACGATCTCAATCGATTTTTGCGTGTAAGCAAATCCTTGATTGACAATTTTTATGATCATTCCAATCCAAACAATTTTCAGAATACATTTTTATTGAACTCCATTCTTTCAAAGCTGAGAGGACATGCCAAATCTTTAATAAACATTCATTCAGTGAACACCTGGAGTGAACTCGAAACTTTATTAGTTACTAGTTTTTCTGACCAACGTGATGAAGTGTGCTTACATAGAGACCTTTGCTTACTAAAGCAATATCAAAATGAGAGCCCTCAAAAATTTCACGAAAGATGTTTGCATATTTTAAACAATCTGTGTAGCTACGTTAATATCCACGAAGCTACCGAAAGTGGTAAAGCAATAAAACGCGATTTGTATCAAAAACTTGCGTTAAAGACTTTCCTTTCAGGCTTGAAAGAACCATTGGGCACCACTGTCAGGTGCATGAAACCAACCTCCTTGAGCGAAGCTCTTCAATTAGTGATTGAAGAACAAAATGTGCATTATTTCCAAAACGTTTCATATAGAGTTAAGACAGATTCACAGAATTTTACAAATTTTCAAAATTCGCAGTTCAGATCTGCACGCCCAGTTAATATGCCTTATCAAAATTTTAATTCTCGTACGCCTAATAGCTTTTTCCGTGCGCAATTCCCATACTATATATATTTCGAAGATCCTGACATATACGAACCCTTCTCAGGCGCTTTACAAAAGTATTTTAAATGGCCCTCTATCAAGTTTAAAAGGTGTCTTGAAAAACTTCTAGACATCACTAGTAATGATAAAATTAAAAGTTTAATACAAAATTATCATGAAGGGAAATCAAATCATCGCGGGATCGATGAAACCTATTCTCGCTTAAAACAAAAGTACTATTGGCCAAATTTGAAAAGTTCCGTTCAGTCATACATAAATGACTGCGAAATCTGTCAACAAGCCAAATACGAGAGATACCCTGTTAAAGCGCAAATGAATATCACTCCCACTGCTGTGAAGCCATTTGAAATAATTCACATGGACACATACACATTTGAAAAATCTAAATTTTTGACCATTATCGATAGTTTTTCAAAGTACGCTCAAGCTTACCATCTCAATTCAATGACAGGTACCGAAGTAGCTGACAACCTTATCCGATACTTTTCCCATCATGGAATCCCGACACAAGTTATTACTGACAATGGCACCGAGTTTAAAAACTCAGTCATATCCGAGTTATTAGGTTTACATGGAATCGAAATACATTTCTGTTCCCCGAACCATCCCCAGTCAAATGGCGTAGTCGAAAGATTTCATTCGACAATATCTGAGCAACTCCGAATTTTAAACACTCAAGGCTTTCAAAAAACATCTGTCCAAATGAAAATGATATACGCAATCTTAGCATACAACAACTCTGTTCATTCTGTGACTAAATTAAAACCCATCGATGTCATAAATGGTCATCTCAGTGAAAAAGATACATTTGACATCAGCTTAGACCAAATTTTGTTGAATGATTATGTAGAACAACACAAAGCACGCAGTAAGCTATTATATACCAAAATCAACGAGGCGCTTGTTCAAAATAAAGAAAAAGTAATTGAAAAGGCAAACATAGCTCGAGATAGTGCAAAAATATTTCAACCAGGTCAAAAAGCATTCGTTAAGAAAAATATACGTCAGAAAAATGCAAATAAATTCCAAAAATCATGTACACTAACATCAGTCGATCCTGGTAAAAAGACCGCTACTACTGATAAACACAATAAAGTACATATCGATAATTTGAAGCGTCCCCTTCGCAAACCATATTCATTTAGCAACTAAATGTTTCTCTCCAAGTACGACATACATACATGTAGGTATTATTCATTTGCAGATTCCTGCAAGTAACGGTTGGACTTCAGGGTAGCATAACTATACGTAACCTCGACAACAATCCAGGACTACTTCCCGTGGAAATTGGTGAAGCAAAAGTAAAAGACTATGACTTCTCACTCATTCATTATTATGATATGAATCCCATCATTTCTGAAATTGAAAAATTATCAATTTCCTCCTCACGTATAGCAGAAACCATTTCTTCAAATTTAAATGTCACTACATATTTGTCCAATTATTTCAGAACATTAAAATTTGTTCAGCGACAAGTAGAACAAAAGTTACATAATATATTTCCCCATACAAAGCGAGGAAAAAGAGGCATATTAAATGGCATTGGGTCGATATTCAAATCAATAACTGGAAACCTTGACGCCAATGATGGCGAACGTTTCGAAAATCTAATTCGAGAGCTTCAAAATAATCAAAGAGAATTGACTGACAGTGTCACACAGAATAATGCACTGTCAGTATCTCTTATTGATAAGTTCAATAAAACTGTTCAGCAAATCTGTCATAATGAACAATTGCTGAATAATAAAATTAATACCATATATGCAATTGTTCATCGTACTACAATCGATTCAGATCAGCATAAATTCATAGTAGACACAGTATCTCAAATTATGAACAGCTACGAAGTAACTCTGTCAATATTACAAGACGTTGAAAATTCAATAATTTTTGCACGTCTTGGAACAATTCACTCTAGCATTATTACAATCGAAGAAATTTTTGGTGAACTGAAACTATTGAGCTCAAGATTAGGCCAGGAAAAATTTGCGATTCCAGTTTTACTAGATAACATACCAACTTTTGAAAAAATAATCAAAATCTCCAGTTATTCTGTGGGCAACAAAATTACATTCGTTTTATCATTCCCAATCTCATACTATGAGTCATTTAACTTATATCGTCTCTTTCCAATCCCGATATATTTTGAAGGTCAATTTAAGACTATCATTCCAAAGGAGCCTTATTTGGTAAAAAATGAATTGCACTTTGCACTTTTCGGCGACATTTGTACTGAAATTACTCCTAAAAAGATTCTCTGCGAGAAGACCATGTTGCGAGACATTAATGGTCCATTACCCTGTGAACTTGAACTATTCAATGGAAGAAACGCCCCTGCATGTGCCCGAACTCCACTGATAATCAATCAGCCAAGTATCGAACGAATCCAACGGACTAATCAATGGGTATTGATCCTGCCACTACCAGAAGTTATCAAAATGGAATGCCACGAAGAAATGCAAATGAAAAGATTGACGGGAACTTACCTACTTTATATTCCTGTCAACTGTCAAGCCGAAATTAATCACCAAATCATCAAAAATGAACCCGAAACGATTGTCGCGGGCCAACCTATAATATTCCCGGACTTAAACCTGGACACTAAAGGCGACATCACAGAAACAAATTTCAGTCTGCATCTAGAAAAAATTAAGCTGGACGAGTTAAGTAAAATCAAGTCAAGCATTATCAGCAACAAACTCAACTTCAAAAAACCTACAGAATTTTTTATACCCAGTGCCTGGACACTGATAATATATGGATGTATATTACTCTTGGGTGCCTACGCATTCTGGAAAACCATTTTGAAGAGGAGGAAGCTCAGAAATAGAAGTATTCAACAACCAGAAGTCGAACTTCATCCTATTCAACTTCCTTGAAGAATTCTTCCCCGAAGTTGAATCTCAGGGGGGAGGAGTTATATCAGCCGTTCCTGCTGATATGATAGGAATACTGCCGACGATGCTACTAATTTCCTAGAAGACCTAGAGTTTACTTTATTGTTCTCAACACATTTTACAGTCAGTCAGATTTAAGCCTTTGTACTGTTTACATCATAATAACATTGTAATAATTTTGTAAAAGTACAGTTTTGAGTTTTGTATTTTCGAAAAATAAACTTTTTAAAAAGCGATCTCGAAGCATCGATCTTATAACTCATGTAAACACGCCAAGATGAAAAATGGCGGCAAATAGGTTGACTCTGTACTTCCCACGCTACGTCGTTATCAGTTCACAAATGATTATGTTCAGCACAAGCTAGATCCTCTGAAAAAAAGTCAGTCAAACAGGTCCATACAAGTAGTCCTTAGACATTCTAGGTACGCGATCCTTCTGCTCAGAAGTTGTAAGGGCAAATCTATGAGATTTGAAATATGTCTAATAGGTGTGCAGAATTACAGATTTTCGAAAACTACAACGCTTTTGCGTCCTTGGCGAAGTAGAAACGTTGTTCAAAAATTGCATCGAAATCTGAGCGGTACTTGTCAAGTTATAGGCGGTTATAATATTAGCAGAGAGAGCGACAGTCCGACGGACAGACAACAAACTCACAATATCTCATTTTCGAAAATTTTCGGTATTACCCCCTCCAGTAAGCGTGGGATGTAAAATTATTTATGATGAGTGAGCAGCTAAAACGCTCCATTAGGTGAGTGTGATACCTGCTGTTCCCACCAACTGAGTTATTTTTTGTGTTCTGCCATTTCATTGTTGATGATTAGCCTAAATCATAAGCAACTAGCAATTATCGTGGTAACGTCAGAATACCATCAGGAGCCAATTAAATTGACCATGAATTGTATATCCCAGAGGACAAGTACGCCGGAAAGGGTTAAAATAAAGACCACCCTGGTAGGGAATACCAAAGTTAGACAGCTTGACGTGATTGTCTTATTTTTTTAAATAATAGGTTGTTGATGTATCACTATCTTCCTAAAAGCCTTCTGCTTTATACAATTTTGTCCATTCGCTGGCTAGCTCTAATGAAAATGCAAACAACAGATTTATGTTCCTCCGCTATACGATCGCTCCGTATAGCAGCACCTGCAGGACGACAAGAAACCAGAGATCCTTCGGCCGGGCTGTGCTGACCGGTAAACACTAAACACGTCATTCGCAATGTTATGAGAATGACCCAGTCGCCATAGGCAAAATCTTGTTTATAATGCCAATACAAAGAGAAGGTATACCAAGATGGGCTAGCCAAACCAATTTGAAAGGACACAATGCCTATGTTTTGTTGTCTGTTGGCGAGATATGTACGCGGTGTTGCAATATAGATAATTCTTATGCGTGAAGATTGATGTTCTTTTCATCAAGTTTACTTTTGTTTAGACTCACATTTATCCATGGTGGGTAATATTTATTCAAGTGTACCGATCGGAGTAATCACAAAAGGTATCCGACATTCGAATGATACTTTCACGTTTACCAGTGGATCCCACAGTAAATAGTCTTTAGACGCCTTATTCGTTATTAGAGCTGACATTCATATTTTCGCGAATGAGGTTGTTAAACGAATTCTAAGTCGTACATTTTCTCTAGTGGGCATTATTTTCAGAGGGAATGAATTTAGGGAAAATGTAACAATAATACAACTTTGTTACTCCATTCAGCTCAGTATAAATATAGCTGCTTCAAAATATTCTCTGTCAGTTTGGTAACACTGCATGATGGCTTCTTTAACAGGGCGGGAACCAGTAATGCAGATCATACTTTCTTTTTGGCAACTATTGTTGCTTATGTCATTTCACTCCACACTAATGCCTTGTTAAGTACAGTGTGTCCGATCTTTACCTTTAAAATATCTATAAAGCGTCATTGCTTGTATTTGAGACAAAATATAAGGAAAATCCAAGCTAAAATCTTATGATAAATGAATCAAGGGTACTTAAGAGATTTTGCCATGAGAGTTTTCTTAACAAAACTGAAACATGATTCTGTTGAGTAAGCTAAACAAAAAATGTGTTTGGATGTGTCTGGTGAAAAAGAACTCATTCAAACCCTCTTCCGTAACGGATTGAACGTGGCCATGCATTTAAAATCAATCAAATAATACCCGAAAGAAAACGCTATTCTTCTTACGCCTGACAAAACTTTAACCACTGTGACAAAAACAGATTCCAGTGATATATACGGAAGAACATACAATTGGTCCCTTGGCAATATGAAGGGAATGTGCAACTGTCATCTGTATTCTATTGGACTGATGAATCCAACGAATTCAGACTAGGTAGAAGGAGCAAGCCTACGATTTGTTTGTCTCCAAAATTTCAGACTTAGCAAAAGTTCAATTTTTTTACAGTTGTGTCATCTAATTTGTATTTTTGGTGTTATTTTTCAAAAGTGCTACTGTTTGCAGATACTTGTGTTAGACGATTTCAGGGCATATACTCCTTGCATAGTTTGCAAAAAGCGGTACAAGGCAAATGAAGGTAGATCTTTCCAACCGGTAAGGATCATTATGTTGATACGACGTTGCCACTTTGGTAGGGAATGATAGACAAATGAGTCAAAGGTATAAAATGAAACTACGCAATTTTTGCGACAAACCATGCAGTGTGACTTGGCTTCTTCTAATCTTCTTTATTCCGTTAGATGAATCTTATAGGAGTGGTTCATGTTACAGAGGTTCCTAATCTGTGAATCCGATTCTTCTTAGTTCAGTCGAAGAAATGGCATTTTTAGCTGTACTCAATATTTAACAAAAGTTTGGCTAGTCACGAACAATCATGTATTTCCAAATAGAGTCCCAAATTACAAAATTACCAAATAATTTACGTATTACGAATCTATCAGGGCTTTCATCAGTTCGACAAGTTGAACGATTCGAAAAAATACAGCTAATGACTTCAGGACAATGTGTTGACGGTCATTATCTACAAATTCCCACATTTACAATTATTGGTATACTGGGTTGCCAGATTTTCACTACGAAACAGTAGTATAAATCTGACAGCCTCCATTAGATTGACGTTTTGGACTATTACATCTCCTCATATTTTTGCCAGATTGGTAGTTTACCAGTAGAATTTTCCTTTGTAGAACAGTGTGATACTAGCGCAATATACAGGGTGACTTCGAAGTTGAGTCATTTATTTTAACAGTGAGTAGATCTGATCAAAAGAAATGTTTTTTTCCTTTACCATTTTTCTGGTAAAATTAAAGTAACAAAGTTATAGCCCTTTGGAAGTTTGAGTACCGCCCTGTCTCAATAATAATATTATGTGCTCGTGTTTGACAACAACGGATATAATCCGCCTTATCGGTTCATCGCATCGGAAACAAAAAAACGAAAGAATTTGGAGCGATGTTTTTACAATTATTTTATTCAGTTGTATACAGTCAGTGTCAGTCGGTAACGCGTGAGTGAATAGTGGTGTCTGTTGCGTGGCTCAAACGAAATCAAAAATGGCACATGTTTACGAAAATGCTGAACTTGTGGACATGATTCTTATTTACGCGGAATCACGGATTTATGCGGATCGGTTTCCCAATCGAGTGCAACCAACCCCTCGTGCCTTTGTTAATGTAGTACAAAGGGCTCGTGAATCAGGTGACTTAGGACCTCACAGTAGAGGGCATGCCGGTGCTCCAAGACCGCACGATCAAATACAGGTCCGCACTGAAATACTTGTCGGAAGGATACTTTATAAAACAAGGTAACATTGTTTTTTTATTTTTTTTATTTTTACACACATATTTTGGTTTATCTTCCTTCTACAATCATTATCTGAAAATTAATGACTCAACTTCAAAGTCACCCTGTATATTTGTAAGAAGCAATATTTGTTTTTTTTCGAATAATTAAAAAACATTGGAAAATATTGCTACTCTGAAAGCATAGATGCATCAGGATACGTGTGAGGTCCATATGCTCTCTCCCACCCGCTACAACACCCAAGATCAAGTTTTTAACCTCTGCAATTTTTTTCTGAAAATGATCAGGATCCTCTGAAACGTCAAAAAAACATTTAATTTTTGTGTTTTTGCCCCTAGCTTCGGCGCCCCTGGACCGATTTTCAAAATCTACATAGCTTCTTCATCCTTGGCATGGTAGTATCCTTATGTGAAAATTTCATGGAAATCTGATGACTACTTTCCAAGTTACAGGCGGTCCAAAGATAAGCGGACAGATTGTCAGACAGACTGACAGATAGACCGACAAACAGATCAACAGACAGACTGACTGACAAAAGTGAGCGACACGGTTTTTCGTGATGTACATGTCATGAGAAAACAAGCGCGGAATGTTTCATCGATTTCGAAAGGTTTTGTCAACATTTTATTTTTTATAAAGAATTGACCTCCTAAATAACTTACTAAAAGGACTGTGCTATCAACTATACGGTTCGGTCCCACGCATAACCATGGGACACAACAGACTGTACGGACAAGCACACCACGATCAAAACGGTAAGAGTAAATCGCCAAATAAGGTTTGATCGAAACATATTTTACTAGAATGCTATTTCAAGGTCGTTTATTTCACTCTTTATATGTTTTTTTGTCAGGCAGTTTCCATTACTTATGCTTCAGTACTTAGTGATATCTACTGACTATATTTTGAAAAATATAATCAAGTAAATTGACTCGATTTTTTTCCATGCTATAACAAACAAGTTTATAACATACAGTTTTGTAACTTTTCTAAGATACTGACACATTCCACTTTCAAAACTTTGTTTACTGGTACGTAAAAAACTAAATACTAAAGATAAATTTATACAGGGTGTTAAAAAAATACCAGGGGGTGATTCTAAGAAAAGTTCATATAAATACTGGTCGGCAGGGGTATTATCTTGAAAAGTGACTTTATGTAATTTTTTTGACATTATATAGGTTTTTTGTGACATTATGTAGGTTTTTCTACAAGATGTCAACTTAGCACTAGCTTTTGTGCACTTGATGTTTACTCGTTCCGTAACTGTACGTGTTGCCTAACCGTCATGATGCTTCAGCTATCAATGTTTGGCTGTGATGTGGTGTAACACCTGCTTCAGAGATGGCATTATTGGAGGTCTAAGCTGTAAGTTGTACTCGTATACTTTAGCTGGAAGGAAACGGCAGTACATACATAGGTGCATAGTGTGCTAATATTCTGTCATAATGACAATTCCATTGATTTCTTGTCTTAAATACACTTACTTGAGATGTATGCAAAGCTAAAAATTAATTTCGCATCCCCTTCTTCTTATTCTACCTGGAAATTACATATGCAAATTTGCTGCATTTAAAAAAAGATAGCAATAAGAAAATAAAATCCCCGGTTGGTGAAGTTTATTAAAACTAACAGGTAAGAAAATATGGTACATACATTATTTAACATATTTTGATAAATAACACCATCTGAAGTGATTTGGCAACATAGTACAGACTTTACAAATTTTCGTTCCATCCATCGACACTGACACCACCAACTTTCTGTCACCTGTCAAATGTTTCATCCTACTTGTGATCCTGTGCCCACCATCTTGTGCAGCATCAGGTGATTCACGATGTAATTTTAACTTTCGTTTTAAATATTTTTAATCCGTTTTAATTTGTTCCTGACATACAGCTGTATGTAGTTTATATTAATTTTGACGAATGTACCATCTATCCAGCATTCACCAGGTTACAGGTTGTTTCCTCAACCTAAACGTTAATAACATTTAGCAACAATCTCACATACGACTGTAAGTTAATTTAAAATTATTTTGCACTATAGTTGCTATTTCTTCTCAATGTTATTGCAGCTCCTGATGAAGATGGAAAAGTCCATTGAAAGCTAGAGATTAATAAAGTAAAAAAGGCATCTTTGCTTGAATTTTGTCGAAGTACCCAACAAAAGGTGGAAGCTTTATTTTTCACCTATATATATACGAGTATGTATCTAACCACAACGACGCGGTTATAGCCACATGCTGTGGTACTTCAAGCCCAAAGGATCTACAAAGAAAAAATGATCATGCGGTGAAAGGTATATAACAAAAAGTAGGAAAATAATGGGCAAAAGTAGGAAAGTGGATTCGAGCACAAAATAGGATAGGTAACCCCAGCTATACGTATTTCTGCTGGTTGGCTTCATCAGGCCCGAAATGAATGCACATACGAAACTACAAAAGTAGGTACACATGCCCTCACATCATATATATATATATATATATATATATATATATATATATATATATAACTTGAGACGTGATCATTGTCGTCTAGACCAGTTAGGTGAAAAATTAAAGCTTCCGCCTTTTGTTGGGTACTTCGACTCTTTATACTTTTTTAATTCTCTCTAGCTTTCAATGGACTTTGCCATCATCATCAGGAGCTGCAATTACAATGGTAACAGTAGCAACAATAGTGTAAAATGAATTTAAATTGACTTAACTTACAGTAGTATGTGAGGATGTTGCTAATTGTTGTTTACGTATAGGATGAGGGAAACGTCCAGTAACATGGTGAAAGCTGGATAGATGGTACAATGGTCAAAATTATATAAAATATGACAAGAACAAGTTAAAAACAGATTAAAAATTATTTAAAAACATGAAAGCATTACATCGTGAAGCCACTTGATGATTGCACAAAATGGTGGTCATGGAATAATGAGTGAGATGAACCCTTTGACAGAAGGCCGAAGGTTGTCAATGTCTGTGTAGAAAGATGGAACGAATTGTGGGCGTGTGCCAACGTTGCCAAATCACTTCAGATGATGTGATTTTCAGAATGTTATGTAAGAAATTGTTAAACCGACCAGAGGCAGTTGAATTAACTATATTTTAATTAATGGGAAATTAAATTAACAATTGTTATTAAATCGTGAGAAGAGAATTATTAGAATTTGAGTGGAATGAAGTTTATTGGTGGAATCGACCAAGAAACAGATTCCATTTATGGTTGTGAAGAGTCAAAATTTGGGGAGATATGTAAGTTCTCCAATTTTTCGCAGTTTAGCAAATATGAGTAAATGACACTCAGTTGTTTAACATCTGTCTTTTTGTTGATACAGTTGTTATTCATGAAAATGTGGGACATTTCCAGGAATAAACGTTTGGAAAGGTGTTTTTCTTTATTAAGAACTTAGATACTTGTGTAATTCATAGAATGCCCTGTTGTGTTAACATGAGATGCTAGAGCGCATCTTTCAGGATGAAGCCTAGAATCACTTTTGTGTGATGTAATCCTTCCTTTAAGAGATCTGGAGGTCTGACCTATGTATATTTGGTTGCAGTTGTTGCAATTGATGGAGTAGACTGTGTTGGTTAAGCCAAGCAGCGGGACTCTGTCTTTCATTTTTGAAAAAATGCAGTCTATAGTGAGAACGGATTTGCAAGCAATTCGAAAGTTCAAAGGACTGCACAATCTGATCAGCTTAGGGGTCAGTTCCTTGATATAGGGCAGGACAGCAAAACCAGGTCTGGAGTCCGGGTTGGTGCTTGTACTGTTTGGATTGATGCTATTGTTGGGAATTACATCAGTTCCGTTATTAGGGGTTGTGCGACTATTACCTGCATCATCAGAGTTCGACAAAATATTGGAAGGTGAATTAAATAAGATCTTGTTAATCAGACACTTCGGATAACCATTATTGATGAACAGTTTTGATAGTTTACGTAAATTTGAGGTGTGGAAAGTATTATCTGAGATGCTGATTACCCTTGTTTTCATCTGTTTTACCAAGTTGATTTTAATCCCTAGCTTATGGTATTACCTAAAATTGAGAAACCGACCTGAGGCCATAGGTTTCTAGTACCAGTCTACCAATAAACTATTGTTGTTGGTGTGGATGAGTCTTGTGTCTAGAAAGGGGACAGACAGGTTCTCATCTTCTTTTTCAATGGTAAATTGGATGTAGGGGTCATAGCTGTTGAATACTCTGACAATACCATCCAAACCTATGGAGGGGAGGCATAAAATAATGTCATCTACGTATTTTTTTATGAAGAGGTTATAGGGTAGTGTCGGAACAACAGTATCAAGCAGATCATCCATGACATATTCTGCCAAAATTGGTGATAGAACAGATCCCATAGGACAACCATGTGTTTGAGAATATATTTTGTTGTTGAAAGAGAAATAATTGTTATGAAAGAGGAATGTTATAATGTTGGTGAACGATTCTAGAGATATGTTGCAGTGTTGACTTATCTCATTCCAGTGTTTATTAATAGTTCTTGTACATGCATCCAGATAGATATTGCTGAATAGCGACACCACATCAAGACTGGCGATAATGTGATCGGCTGGTATTGGCAATCTGTTGAACTGACGAGAGACTTCAAATGAGTCTTTCATGTAGTAATCATTATCTGCATGTGCTGATTTTAGTGTTGCCGATATTAATGAAGACAAAGCCTGGGTGGCTGAATCTATTGATGCAACTATAGGTCTTACTGAGAGTACCGGTTTGTGAATTTTCGGAAGTGTATAGAATTTTGGAGGGACAGAGTTATAAGTAGTCAAAGTTCTTTTTTGTTCTTGGGTTATTTGTCCAGTGCTGAGAAGTTCCTTAACAATGTCATTAAAAACTTGTTAAATTTATCTATTGAATTGTTAGTTATACTTGTTATTGTGATGAATCAATATCGGGAGATATATGTATTTAATCGTTCCAATTTTTCGCAATCGAGATCCTTGACAAAGTCTACAGTGCCATATCATATTTTCCGATATATATATATATATATATATATATATATTTCTAGGGTAGAAAGAACATCCAAAAATAACAAAAAAGTGCCTTTAAATATTTGTCCAAAGATGCTTCCCTACCGAAATACAGGATGAAGTTTTATTTTTACGAAATTGAAAAAAATATGTTTACGGAGCGGGTGAAGATACCGAGTTAAGATTTTTGACGTTCAGTGAGCACAGCATAAGCACGGACACACGGGGCTTCCGGCACAAACTTCACCAGTGGTATAAAAAGTGGGGGTAACTGTACAATCAATAGGAAATATTTTCAACGTCACTGGCCTTTTATAAAATGTCATTAATCTTCCATAAATTTTGTCTCTGAAGGAATTCCTGTCAGATCACTCGTTTTGGAGATATTTACGTTTGAACATTTGAGGTAAAATCCTAAAATATTCTCATAAAAAGGTTGAGCTTCTCCTGTTCTGAAATCACCGTGAAGTTTGATGTTTGTAAATGACCACTATACGGCATGTGGAAGGAGCTAGAACCTCATTACAACATTATTTGAATAATATGTGTGTAATATCCTCATTTACTAGCGTACTAGCTGCAGGAGACTTGTTTGGTAGCAGCCCCTTCCACAGAGATAACAATGGGAACAATCTGCACTTCCCTTAGCTTCCAAATCCTCTTCATTTCAATCGCCAGGTTCTGGTATTTAACAGTTTTTTCACACTCTACCTTGTGGATGTTGTGTGTAAGCGGAATTCCAACCTCAATTATCTGTGCATATTGGTTGCTTTTGTCTATCAGGACAAAATCGGGGCGGTTAAAGTCTACAGTTTTGTCGGTTAGAAATGGCCGATCCCAATAGAGTATCGCATCGTTTGATTCCAGAACTGGCTCAGGCGTGTACTTGTAATATGGCGGAGGCGATTGTACCAAGTTAAGCTTCCGAGCTAGCTATGAATGGACTATTTTTGCAACCTGGTAGTGTCTTCCCAAATAATCGCCAGCTGCCAACGCAGGGCTAGCTCCAGTAATATGTTCGATGATTTCGCCCGCCTGGTTGCACTTCCTACATTCTACTGGGACGTTGGATTTGAGAATATGTTTTTCATAGTTTTTTGTTTTTATTACTTTGCCTTGGATGGCAGTTATGAACCCTTTCGTTGTTGGATGGAGATATCTATTTCTCAAATAGGTGAATGACGAAGCTTTATCTATGTTGTCACCTCTCAGTTGGCATGGATAACGGCCATGGAGACTTTTCCCTCCCAGCATTCTCTCCTCCTAGTATTCGATTCCGAGGCCGTATTGGCTTGAGGTTGCCGAAAGCTCAAAGGGGTAAATGAGACATCTGCCTCCACTATAGCAGCTATCTTAGGATTATTATTAAAGTAATTTTGTAATTTGGCTACCTGAGACTTGCAGAGTTGTGTTATGTTGAGAAATCCTCGGCTCCCTTATGCGCGAGGGAGGTTCAGCCGTTCGGTTGATGCCTTTGGGTGGTGACAGTGGAACTTTGTGAACTTTACACGAGTGATTCTGTCTAGCTCTTCAAGGTCTGTATTACTCCATTTCACAATACCGAACAAATATGTAAGTGAACTGATTGCCCAACTGTTGATTGCTTTGAAAAGATTCTGCGAGTTTAATTTGGTGTTGAGTAGTTTTCTTGTTATTATTATTATTAGATATATCTGTCTACCCTAGAAATATTGGCACGTTTTTCTGAAACACCCTGTATAATTTACGCTGTCGAATTATCAGTATATAAGCATAAAATGAGAGAAGTCACGGACATTTCAACAAAACGTAGGTACATACATATGTACGACATGACATGAACTTGTTCGTTAACCATTCTTAGTCACTGTGTCATTAAAGATAGATTACGAGATCATGTAAGAACAGTCCGTCAGACGACGGTAAAACAGGTGACCTCATTGTCAACTGTCTATACTCGTATATAGTAATGGAATCTTTTGGTCGAAGAAAGTAGTTTTATTGTAGTTCTATTTCATATATCATATTCAAATGTATTGAAATACGTATACGTATAGTAAATGCGTGGGTAGCTTATTAAATCGGTATTCTATTCAGGACGTTATTATTTTTCTATTGTGTAGTCCATCAAAGTAATGTGATGGCTGAATTTACATAATAATTGTATGTACGGTTATAATTCAGAATTGAATAAACTATCGATTAGAGGATTAGAGCAAAAAATGGTTCGAATAATAACTCTCATCATTGTTGAATGCATGCATTTTTTAATAACAGCAATCAGCCCTCCAATATCTTCTTAGGTTTTGTGATTTTCGTCTTTTTACTTCCCATGCTTGATAGCGGAGGAAATATTGTAGTTGCGAAAAATTTCGAAAATAGGATATTATGTTATTTGGGTCCTATATGACATATAAATCACTCATTTCTGTCGGACGGTCTGTCTGTAGGTCGATCTGTCGGCTAATCCTTGGCCCGTCTATAACTTTCAAAGTACTGCTCGGATATGATTGAAATGTTTACACAAGATTACTACTATGCCAACAGCTTTGTAGTTTTTTAAAAATTAGGCTTAAGAGGGAAATAGTAGATAGATTGAGAAACGACCCAATAAGTTTGTGGCGTGATGTCAGAAAATAGGCACTGGTTCTAATAGTTGGATTTATTCAGTGATACAAATGCGTCTGTGATTTCATAATATAAAAAAATGCGGCGGCTTGTTTGTCCATGGGAAGACGGGTGGTGAGTGTCTACGTGACCAAGACGGCGTCTTCCCGAGATTCCCCCACTCCTGAATACACCTGGCTTCATTGGTAGGACGTGCAGGGCGCTTCACGCAGTGGCAGGACATGAGGTACGGAACATGCCCCCGGCCTTGGAGGTGTCAACCGACAACAGGTAACGGGCAGAGTCTAACTAATGCCCTGGTGATGGTCCCATTGGAAGTTCGAAGAACTGCTACTCTGGCGATGCCATCCTTTCCTGGAATCAGGGTTTCAACACGGCCTAATCGCCATTTCATGGGAGGTCATCCAATTGTCATCCTTCACCAAAACTAGCTGGCCCTTTTGTAACTGTCCATGATTCTGCTTCCAACGATGCCGTTGCTGCAACTCGCTAATATATTCGCGGCTCCATCGGACCCAGAAGTGCTCGTACAATTTCTGTAGTAGCTGGTAATTGGCGAGACGGTTTTCTCTCACATCGGCAACTGGTAGCTCTGGCAATGATGCTGGTTGTCTCCCAATCAGAAAATGTCAGGGTGTAAGGGGGGTTAGGTCATCAGGGTTAGAACTCATTGGGGAAATAGGTCGGGAATTGGGTACAGACTCTATGCGAGTGATTAAAGTTTGAAAATCAAAAAGAATAAAGAATGGCTTCCCACGACTCGTCGTAAATGGTGTTTCAAGCTTTTGACACCCGCTTCCCAAATGCCCCCAAAATGTGGAGAATTAGTGGGTATGAAATGCCAAGTGATTCCCATGTTACTAGTGGATGTGTAAATATTGGCAGAATTGTTATGCAAGAATTCACCGATTTCTCTGAGTTCTTTATTAGCCTTGACAAAGTTGGTCCCATTGTCTGAATAGACCACATGTGGTTTACCACGTCTACTGATGAACCGATTGAAAGCTTGAAGGAAATCGCTACAAGTCAAAGACAGTACTAACTCTAAATGATTGGCTCGAGTGGCCATACATATAAACAACGCTACCCAGCATTTTATAGGCTTGCAGCCACGTTCGCGCTTATTTTTCATTATGAAGGGTCCGGCGTAATCTACACCTATGGAAGAGAAAGGTAAGTTTGGTCGTACGCGAGGTTCAGGTAAGTCACCCATGATAGGCTGAACACTTTGTACGTTATGTCTTGAACAAACTACGCACTTTCGAACAATTTTTCTAGCAAGGTTTCGCCCAGACGTAGGCCAGTAATTGTCTCTAATTGTTGACAGGAGCATTAAACTGATGTGCTGATAGTCAAAAATAAGGTTCGTTAGGTGGTGACTAGGAGATAACAAAATTGGATATTTCTTCGCGTAAGGAAAATCTGAATTTGATAGTCTGCCACCCACACGCAGAATTTGTTGCTCATCCATAAAGGGATGTAAGTTCAATAGTTTACTATTTGAAGCTAACTGACCTTTGGCTTGCAGTATATTATACTCTTCGGGAAATGCCTCCTTTTGAGAAAGGCGAATCATATGAGTTAAACTGATATTAAGCTCATCCGCGGTTAAAAGAGCGCTATTTCTCGACTTGGATTTACAATTCTCAATGAATCTCAGAATATAGGCAAAGGATCGCTTCAATTTTACGAGATTAGAAAATCGTTCAAATGGAAAGTGAAACTTCACCTTGGATAAGAAACAAAGTTTTCTTTGTTCAGGTAATTCCACAGGCGAAATCGGCATTACAGGCCAGTCATCTGGACTACTTAACCAAGAGGGTCCGTGAAACCATAACTTGGAATGAAGTAGTTGTTTGGGATTAAGACCTCTTGATACGATATCCGCTGGATTATCACATGTAGGTACGTGTCTCCATTCGAAAGTCTCGGTAAGTCTCTGAATTTCGGCTACGCGGTTCGCAACAAATGGCTTTAGTAGGTTTGGAGATGTTTGTAGCCAACCCAACACGATGGTTGAATCCGACCAACATGAGCAAATTTAATATCAAGGGTGTTTATGACCTTTGCTGTCAATTGAGACAGGACTAGAGCGGCGCACAATTCCAGTCGTGGCATCGTCAAAGATTTGAGAGGGGCTACCTTTGACTTTGCGCACAGTAGATTTGACGATGCAGTTCCCTTTGCGTTTTTTGAAACGACATAAACACATGCTCCATAACTAGATTCCGAGCTATCGGCAAACGCGTGCAGTGCTATGTAGGATGGATTGGTACAAGTTACTTGTCGTTCGACTAACAAATGGTTTAATGCATCTAAATCAGTCGAAAACTCAGACCATGCTTTAAGAACATGACTCGGTAACGGCTGGTCCCAGGTAAGTTTTTCAGACCAAAGTTTCTGTAATAATATTTTGCGGATTATTATGCAAGGGCTAACTAGACCCAAAGGATCGAAAATAGTCGAAATTCTGGAAAGAATGGTCCGTTTCGTGACTTGAGTATGTTGTACCTTGTTCACGTTTATTTTATATTTCAAAACATCTTGATCGCATTTCCAAGAGAGACCTAGAGTCTTAGTTTCGTGATCTTTGTTTGCTGAAAATTCCACAATATTCTGCGAATATTCTTTGCCTGTGTAAGCTTACGAAATATCTCAAACACTTTTTTTAATTTTTGCATGCGAGCCCAACCCTGTAGCACACTAAAACTTTCCAGAAGTTACACAAGGCAGCTTAGTGTGACTCAACGCGACAGCCCTTACGCCTGTTTACATTATACATTCCATTCCTTCGCTGGGTACCTGCTCCCAGGATAAACTTTGATAGTCTGGCGTAGATGCATTTCAATTGTCGCGTGGATCACATCGCTTCTCAGTCCAAGTAGAGTGAACTTCATTACGGTGTTGATGTGCTATTGGGTGTGGTGTTTTAGTTACCTGAAAGGTGAGCTATCACTGAGTGTTTCCTTTATTCTACTGTACTGCATGGATTGATAACCATAATAGTTTTATATTCATGATCATGAATGTCTTAAGCCATGTTTATAAAGATGCTATACTTTTTACCTTCATAATTTAACTTATGGCTTACGACTTGTTATTGAATATCCGCAGGTGGGACGCCTCCAGGTTCTGGGGGTTGTTATGGGACTTTCGGAGCCCGTTTGCTGGGTTGAGGTAGTTATGTAACTTACTGCTCGGTTTCCTCTACCAGGGGAAATGTCGGAGCGCTTTGGATGTTGACACGGTGGCCTTTGGTCGAAGTGGCATCCTTGGTCTTAATGACCGCTTAACTATCTTCACTTGGCAATCGTTGGAGTCTGAATGTATCTCATGGCAGGATGTGTGCAGGGATTGTTACTTTAATGATAGTCATATTGCTCGGTTACCTCTGATTCAGGGGTAATGTCGGAGATTTGGGGTATTGACACAACGGCCTTGGTCGGCGTGATATCCCGGTTCCTGGACTGTCTTTTTGTAACAATCGTTAAACTCAGCACGTCTGACCGTACACCTAGCGACCAAAGAGTTATATTGAGTCTGTCGTGATGACTCCTATTGAGTCTGTGTGATGACTCCTATTAAGTCTGTCGTGATGACTTAACGACCAGTCTGTCGTGATGACGGTCAGGATCAGTCTGTCGTGATGACGGTCCCGTGATTCAGTCGACGAATCCGTAATAGTAGTTGGGGTACATTAATGTAATGGTAGATAGTAGATTAGTGCATGTGTTGTCATGAGTCGGTTGAATACGGGAGATACTCATAAGTCTTTTTCTAAAAATAGGTGTTGGCCCCGACAATCCAATCATATCGCCCTTATCGCTTGCCAAAGGAGGATAACTCGTTGTCGTTTCGTCACCAAGTAAGTGACTTTAATACTACCCTGATATTGTTGCCCATATCGGATTGTTTACGTACTGCCCATGTAGTAAAAATGTAATGGTACGGGGCGGTACTTCGAAATCTTCTAAGACGAGATGTTTTCACGTTTATCGTTATATTGCTATTATCATATTATCAATTTCGTATCCTACATATTTTCTCAGAAGTGGGATCTGACACTTATGTGCCTGGATCTGACACTTATGTGCCTGGATCTGACACTTATGTGCCTGGATCTGACACTTATGTGCCTTGACCTGATAGTTATGGGCTTCTGATGCTGTTGGTATTTGGTCAAATGTCAGGATTGTCTTGTAAATACAAAGAAGCAAAGTCTTATGGGAAACTCTTGATCCCTCGTACTTCTTCATATTTTTGTCTCATATGGATTTGAGCATCAGGTTGTCAAATATTCGAAGTCTGATCATGGTCTCAAAAATATTCCGTTCATCGTCAATGGGTAACGCCTACCCTGAAGAATCTCGGGATATCGAAAACAGTTTGCTGTCAAGTACTGTCATAAAATAGATAAGCCTCGCACTCTATTCGGCTGATCTATACAGGCCTTGCATTATGAGTCCCCCGAAGTTGACAGCTGTTTATTAGAAAAATAGTAAAAATCTAATAAGTCCTGGCCTAATTGCCTACTAAATATAACAGTCCCTTTTCGCTTGCTTGAAGCCAAGCAGGTAGATTTTTAGTCGTGTGAACATACCCCGGGTTAAAACAGAAAACAGATGTTGATAAAAGGTCGTTATCGTTATCTGAGTCGCAAGAAAGGACACTCTACTTAGAGTTTTACAGAAAAGGCAATGTTTGTTATTTTGGCGACAAGAGTGCACTTATAAGGGTTTGCAGGTCAAAATAGGAAACAATAATCAGCGGGTGGTTAGAGTTTGACTAATTGCAAGAGATGTCGATGGTGGTATCCCGAAAATAGGTTTTATTGGGCAATGAAAGTGGGCGGTTGCCCACAAACAGGTTATGTAATTTTGGTCACCCTTGTTTCATCATTACTTTCGATGTGGTGACAGACTGGTGCATTTCCTATAACCTTTCGGGAGTGGCCATACTGAAGGATTATGTAAATGTTTTGACCCAGTTCATAATTTTTGTCACTTAAGCATTGAGAATAATGGTGTGACGTGGGTATAAAAACCCTTGTGGTACCAAAGTTACGTTAGAAATACATTTTACTTGTTGGAAAACCCTTCACTTCTGAAGATGTTGCAAATAAGTTGCTTTTCACTATAGGCAGGTTCCTTTGTAACTCTAAAGGTATCCATCTAGGAACAATTCGAGTCCTGCACATCCTTTGTTGTCTTGGCATTCTATGTGAATTTAGAGAGGTTTTCTCAGTCTGTCTAATAACTTCATGATATTGTGATGGTGGATTATTGCCAGCTAAGGTAGTCGGCGAAACGATGGAGATACCCAGAGAGTTTTGGAAATTTATTGATATAAAAGCCTCACGTCTATATTCAAAGTGATCTGATTTCCTGAGGAGATCATTTATATTTCGAGGGTCTCAAATAAAGAGGAGGATTTCACGGTTGGATCCATATCGGAAGTTTGGCTAGGAAACTTGGTTAGCTTGCCGAATCAATATCGCGGCTGTTTTGCTCAGTCGATGGCTGAACTCAGTGAGTCCGCTGAAATGACGATACAGCTTAAAGAGAAAAAGCATTCACGTATCGGGCTTACCAAATGGCTCACTCAGAGCTAGAGGCTGTGGAGGAGATAGTCGATGATATTCTGAGCGTGGAAGTCATATGAGCATGAGACGCAAACTATGCATCCTCGGTTCTTCTGATGAAGAAGAAAAATGAATATCGATGAAAGGTTATGTATCGACTATCGCCGTTTGTGTGTGATAGAAATTAAGGACAGTCACCTCTTGCCAACAATTGACGATCAAGTCGACAGTCTCCGTGACGAGATCTATTTCACCAGTCTAGATCTCAGGTTCGGATACTACCAAATCCCTATGGAGGAGGAATCATGGCCATACACAGCGTTTGTCACTCCGGGAGACATTGCAGCTGTATATCTTGATGATGTATTGCTGCATGCTAAGACTGCGGAGGAAGCATTAGAGGGTATAAAAAAAGGTTTTGGAAAACTTTCGAGAGGAAGGCCTCACTTTGAACTTGAAGAAATGTGCTTTTCTGATGAGATCAGTTACATTTCTGGGTTTCCAAATCGAGGATGGAAAGGTCAAACCCGGCGAGGAGAAGACAAAAGCGGTGGAGAGTTTTTGTCAACCAAGAACTGTACACCAAGTCCGACAGTTCCTTGGACTAACAGAATACTTCAGGCATTTTGTAAAGGACTACGCTATCGTAGCTAAACCCCTCACAATTCTTCTCAGAAAGAGTGTGTCTTGGCGATGGGGCGAGCAGGAAGAAGGCTCATTTAGGAAGTTGCAGAGCAACTTAGTGAGTCGGCCAGTTTTGGCTTTGTATGACGCAGCCGCTGCGACTGAAGTTCATTGCGACGCAAGTATGCTGGGCGTTGCAGGAATACTCTTGCAAATGCAGCCCGATGAGCGGCTACACCCAGTGGCGTACTACAGTAGACAAACCACCGATGGTGAGCAGAAGTACCACTCATATGAGTTGGAAACTCTGGCGGTGGTTGAAAGTTTGAAAAAGTTCCGGGTATATCTGCTAGGGGTTCATTTTATAGTAGTGACTGACTGTAATGCATTGAAGGCCACCAGTGTAAAGAAGCAAATAATACCCAGAATTGCTAGGTGGTGGTTGCAACTATAGGAGTTTGACTTTGAAGTGAAGTACAGACCTCGAATGGCACACGTGGATTGTCTAAGTAGAAATCCAGCCGGTTGTGCTGACGAGGCTGCCGAAACGGAAACGGTGTTCCGAGTTGATCAGGCTGATTGGGTATTATCTGGACAGCTTACCGACGAGAAGATCAAGCGAATTCACGATATCTTGTCCAGACCGCCTACGTCGAACGAGGAAAGGCAAGTCTACAAGGACTATGCTTTGAGGGACGGACGAGTATATCGTGTTACGGTTCGAGGTATTCAATGGGTTGTGCCACGAGGAATGCGTCATCAAGTAGCGAAAGCGGCTCATGATGATTTTGGTCACTTTGCCGTGGACAAAACATTGTATCGTTTAACGGATCAATACTGGTTTCCAAGGATGAGGAAGTATGCGGAGAAATATATTTCTTGCTGCATCCCATACCTGTATAACAAGAAACCAGCTGGTAGAAAGGAAGGGTTCTTGCACCCGATTCCGAAAACTCCAACTCCTTTCTTCACGGTGCACGTTGACCACATGGGACCATTCAGATAGAGTAGGAAAGGCAATTTTAGCGATAATTGATGGGTTCACGAAATTTGTCGCACTGAAGGCCGTAAACTCGACAAAGACTAAATATGTGATAGAACGCATCACAACCCTGTCAGCGACATATGGAGTACCTAGAGTACTAATCAGTGATCAAGGAAGCTCGTTTACAGCCAAGAAATTCAGAGATTTCTGCCATCAGAACAATATCAAACATATTCTGAATGCTGTAGCGACGCCCAGGGCAAACGGACAAGTAGAGCGGTTAAATCGGACGTTGCTGAACGCTTTACTTACATCGACGTTGGAGGAAGACCTGTGGAACAGAGAACTTCCAAATGTTCAGTTTGCCATAAACAACGTCCCAAATAAGTCTACAGGGAAAGCTCCAAGTCAACTTTTATTTGGTTATGGACCTCGAAAAGGTGTGGATATGGTTCTAAAGGACGAAGTTAGTCAAGTCCACATACTCCTCGAAGACCTTGTTGCCACAAGGGAGAGGGCTGCCCGAAAAATAGAGGCAGCTCAACAGAAACAAAAAGCCAGTTTTGACAAGAAGCGGGAGTCTCCGCGGAAATATAGACCAGGCGATTTAGTATTGGTCGAAAAGCAGAATCCTGCTACGGGGGCGAGTCGGAAATTACTGTCACCTTATAGCGGTCCATTGGTTGTTAAAGCGGCTTTGCCTAACGATAGGTATGTTGTATCGGACATGGGGGGATCGCACCGTACCGGGAGAAAGGCGAATTATGAGAGGACGGTTGCGGTGGACAGGATGAAACCTTGGTGTACACCAGGAGGTGTTTCGGACGACACGGGTAGCGAAAGTGGTGACGATGGGGTCCCACTTCCAGCGTCGTCGGGCAGCGAATGATCACCTCGGGGCGAGGTGAATGTCGGATGGCCGAATGTAAGCTTACGAAATATCTCAAACACTTTTTTTTAATTTTTGCATGCGAGCCCAACCCTGTAGCACACTAAAACTTTCCAGAAGTTACACAAGGCAGCTTAGTGTGACTCAACGCGACAGCCCTTACGCCTGTTTACATTATACATTCCATTCCTTCGCTGGGTACCTGCTCCCAGGATAAACTTTGATAGTCTGGCGTAGATGCATTTCAATTGTCGCGTGGATCACATCGCTTCTCAGTCCAAGTAGAGTGAACTTCATTACGGTGTTGATGTGCTATTGGGTGTGGTGTTTTAGTTACCTGAAAGGTGAGCTATCACTGAGTGTTTCCTTTATTCTACTGTACTGCATGGATTGATAACCATAATAGTTTTATATTCATGATCATGAATGTCTTAAGCCATGTTTATAAAGATGCTATACTTTTTACCTTCATAATTTAACTTATGGCTTACGACTTGTTATTGAATATCCGCAGGTGGGACGCCTCCAGGTTCTGGGGGTTGTTATGGGACTTTCGGAGCCCGTTTGCTGGGTTGAGGTAGTTATGTAACTTACTGCTCGGTTTCCTCTACCAGGGGAAATGTCGGAGCGCTTTGGATGTTGACACGGTGGCCTTTGGTCGAAGTGGCATCCTTGGTCTTAATGACCGCTTAACTATCTTCACTTGGCAATCGTTGGAGTCTGAATGTATCTCATGGCAGGATGTGTGCAGGGATTGTTACTTTAATGATAGTCATATTGCTCGGTTACCTCTGATTCAGGGGTAATGTCGGAGATTTGGGGTATTGACACAACGGCCTTGGTCGGCGTGATATCCCGGTTCCTGGACTGTCTTTTTGTAACAATCGTTAAACTCAGCACGTCTGACCGTACACCTAGCGACCAAAGAGTTATATTGAGTCTGTCGTGATGACTCCTATTGAGTCTGTGTGATGACTCCTATTAAGTCTGTCGTGATGACTTAACGACCAGTCTGTCGTGATGACGGTCAGGATCAGTCTGTCGTGATGACGGTCCCGTGATTCAGTCGACGAATCCGTAATAGTAGTTGGGGTACATTAATGTAATGGTAGATAGTAGATTAGTGCATGTGTTGTCATGAGTCGGTTGAATACGGGAGATACTCATAAGTCTTTTTCTAAAAATAGGTGTTGGCCCCGACAATCCAATCATATCGCCCTTATCGCTTGCCAAAGGAGGATAACTCGTTGTCGTTTCGTCACCAAGTAAGTGACTTTAATACTACCCTGATATTGTTGCCCATATCGGATTGTTTACGTACTGCCCATGTAGTAAAAATGTAATGGTACGGGGCGGTACTTCGAAATCTTCTAAGACGAGATGTTTTCACGTTTATCGTTATATTGCTATTATCATATTATCAATTTCGTATCCTACACCTGAATCATTTGTTAAGTTTTTACTATTAGATTTCCACTTTCTCAGTTCAAAACCCCGCTGGAGTAATATCCGTGAAATCTGATCTTTTATATAACAAGCTTCATCCTCAGCATTGACAGAAGTTAATAAGTCATCGACGTACATATCGTTTCGGATGATCTTCGATATCGTTGGGTGCTCAGTTTCGCACTCATCAGCAATTTGATGTAAACACCTGATCGCTAAAAAGGATGCCGCTGTAGTTCCGTATGTGACGGTATTCAATTGAAATGTTTTAAGTGGTTCATTGGGATTTGAACGCCATACAATTTTCTGTAATTTACGCTGATCAGGATTCATCAATACTTGTCTGTACATCATCTTTATATCACTAGACAGTTCAACGGATCGCAAACGAAATCTAATAATAATGTTGAAAAGATCTTGCTGAATGATAGGACCTGTCATCTGTAAATCGTTCAAAGATAAACCGCTAGATGTAGGCATCGACGCATTAAACACAACGCGCAATTTTGTGGTGCAGCTGGATTCTTTCAGTACCCCGTGGTGCGGCATAAAATATTCCGTATCATCCTTTCCATCGCACGTGATCTCTGTCATATGTCCTAAATTCGCGTATTGATCTAAGAAGTCTATATACAATTTCCGGAATTTTTCATTGGTCATTAACCTTCGTTCAAGTGATATGAATCGTTTGACTGCAATGTCACGAGACTCGCCAAGTTTTGCCGGAGAGTCCTTAAGTGGAAGAGATACTACATATCTATCTTCTTCAGAAGTTGTCAAGTGATTTACGAAATGTTCTTCGCATAAAGTCTCTTCTACCGACCAGGGTTTTTTGGATCTACTTCCTCAACTTCCCAGAATTTAGCTGGTTGGTCTTGGACCAAAATATTTCTGGTCAACCCACAATGCGATTTTGTCTTAGGTATATCCATTGATCCAGCAACAACCCAACCTAACCGGGTATTCTGTAATGTAGGCAAATTAGTACCTAAATGGATTCGTCCCAAGCTTAAGAGATCCCAAAAGGCATTTGCTCCGATCAAAACGTCAATGGATTGCGGATCATAGAACTCTGGATCGGCTAACTCGATATTAACAGGGATATTTAGATATTTGGCATTTATTGGAGCATCGGGAATGTCAGTGGTGATCTTGTCCAGCACAAAACATGAGAGATTAAACGAATAAGAACCTACACTGGACTTTATTATTATGTCACATTTGTAATTTGCATAAGTCAATTTGTCGTTAATACCAGATACCGCTAATTTTTGCTTAGTTTTAGTTATGAGCCGCAGTCCAATAACGCTCGAACAACAGCATGATGTTTAGAATTGGCAGTACTATATGCTTTCACCCTTGCAGTAGGTAAGATACCGTTTCTCATAGTTGCCAATGTACAATGACTAGTAGCAACCTCATTGTCGTCTAATGATTGTTCTAAATTTTCTTCATGCTGAAAAAAGTTGTTATGATCTACGACGACAGCTGAGTTAACAGGAGAGACAGGGGTCTCATTTGGATTGTGCAAGACAGTGTTATGTTTAAGACTACAAATTTTACAACCTGCCCATTTGCAATCTCTGGTTGTATGATTTCTTTTAAGACAGTTCAAGCATAATTTTAAAGATTTAGCCTTAGCAATTCTATCCTTTATTGACATTTTCTGAAATGCTTGACAATAAAACAACGTATGATCACCATTGCAGTGATAACAAGCATATTTTGGCTTTATGTCAGAACTGGCCTTATCAGTATCATTGCGAGTTAACAAAGTTCGACAAGGATACCTTGGTTTGATATATCTTTGTGCATCTGCATTGGGTTTGTGGGACGCATTACCCTTTTTCTCATTATTGTGATCAAAACTGGATTCAAACGTTTCTAATAAGTTCGCTCGTCTTTTGAGACACTCTGTAAAATCGTTTAATGTAACACCTGCATGACCTGCTGTATACCTCTGTCATTCATTGGCTGTACCTTTATCTAATTTTGACTTAAAAATGTAAATCAAAAGTGTGTCCCAAGACTCAGTTGGTTCACCTAATCGCTTGAGGCTACTCAAATGTGTCAAAAATGCCTCATAAAATTGTCTAATTTTGCTAGCAGTCGCATTACCTGAAATTTCTAGGGTAAAATAGCCTTTAAGAGGTTCTGGGCTAAAAGTTCCTTGTTGTCGAACCTGTCGCACAGTGTGGACCAAGCATTGACATAATTGTCAGCTGTGAAATCAAAGGATTGAATAACTGATTGTGCCGTACCAATAAGTGATGCACGGAGATAATGCTATTTTTGAATGTCGTTGATTTGGGCATTATTATGAATCATAGATTCGAACATGTCTCTAAAACCCATCCAATTTTCGTAAGTTCCATCAAATTTGGGCAGTTTGATCTCGGGTAGCTTGATACCCTCCATTGTGATCGGTTTTTAATCGCTGCGCTAGGGCACACGGGCTGCTTGGAATCCACCCGCAGTTTCTCTTTTCAGCTGCACTATTTCGTGTTTTCCATAGATCCCATCAGGCTCGAAGGTCCATGTGGCGTGTTGTCAGAAAATAGGCACTGGTTCTAATAGTTGGATTTATTCAGTGATACAAATGCGTCTGTGATTTCATAATATAAAAAAATGCGGCGGCTTGTTTGTCCATGGGAAGACGGGTGGTGAGTGTCTACGTCTACGTGACCAGGACGGCGTCTTCCCGAGATTCCCCCACTCCTGAGTACACCTGGCTTCATTGGTAGGACGTGCAGGGCGCTTCACGCAGTGGCAGGACATGAGGTACGGAACAAAGTTCACTGAACAATATGTTGAACATTTGTATACATTATGACGCAGAATAAGTAATCAATAACTCCAACTGTTATTTTCTTTTGAACTGTGTAATTAATTATGGGATGTTGCAAACAAGATTTGGTTTCAAAGACATGAGAATAAATAAAGTAAAGGATGGTTCCTGATCGTTAAATGCCAAAACCAAAATTGAAGTGGATTTATAAATATATTTGTTGCGTTCCAAGATTAAAAAAACAATATAAATTTACTAAAGATTTTCGAAAATGCTTTAATTGGTCTATACGAAATAGATTTAAAATCCATCATGACTATATCGTAAGCGTAAATATGAGATACTAACATTTGTCTGAAACCTCCGTCATTCAGTCATTACAGCACATCACTTAGTCACTTCATGAATGGCATTAGCAACGTACTGCACGTTTTTTGTAGTTAGTCCTGCCACAGAAATTCTTCCATCTGCAGGAAGATATATGTGGTAGTCATCCGTTAACTTCTTTACTTGTTTCGGTGTCAGTTTGCTGAGACAAAACATTCCAATTTGATGCACGATGTGGTCCCAATTGTGCTTTGATCCTGCTTTCTCAAGATTTTCCTTCAAAGCATTCCTCATAGCTTTCAGCCTAAATATGGAAAAATAACGTGATGTATTTGTAACAGTTACGTTTTGTTATAATTATGTAGACTTGGTCCGCCTAATAATCATTTACCGTATGTGATATACAGGTGTAGAAAGACTTCCTCATACTAATATGCGAAAAGTTGGACATTTTTGCCCAACTAGGAGAACATTTTTTTTAAATACAATTTGTCAGGTCTGAAATTTTCTAACAATTACGGTATTATAATATTGTTTTGGGCATATTTCTGGATTTTGGATTGGAGGAAGGGCAATCAATCAAGATCACAGCACTTAAGCCCCATTAGGCCCTTTGTAGGTCTTCCCCAGAGGTTACTAGGGTCTGGATCGTCAGCCACCCCAGACTACTGAATAAGGTGGTGATGCGACCCAGCTTAGTTTCTCGTACGCTAGCTATTGATCCTGATGACTAGGCAGTCAAGAACAAGGTCCCAAAGAAGTGATGATAGAACCCCGCCCTGTGGGCAGCCCCTTGTTACCAAGCTTTTTGCGATAACATCTCATACACGGACTTTTGCTACCCTTTTAGATAGCTCGTTAAGTAACCATCCGCTCTCAGTATTGGAAACTTCTTACCTGAATGCTCTATTACGATTTTCTGGAATGTGGTTTTACCAATGCACCTTATTTATCTATGAAAACACCCATGGTAAAGTCCTCTGATTTCTAAATCCTTCCCATTACTGCATGTAAGACTGTATCAGTGGATTTACCTGGGTTGTATGCATGTTGATTTTGATGCATAGGATTGTTCTATAATATATTACTACTGCTATAAGGGTCTCAGGCTGATTGTTTGAAACGGCTTTGGGGTGGTGTAATTCATCCTGCCAATTTTTGGTACACTCTGAAAATTCTTTTTAGGGGTGGCAGCAATTGATGTAGGCCCCATTGTAGTAGGGCAAGGTAAATGCCATCGATGCCTGGTAATTTGAAGGGGGCGAAGCCAAGTATTTCCGATCTTATCTTGCCCTGGCTCACGATCTGATTGATAATTTGCCGAATAAAAATCATAATAAACGTCATACATATAGCTCAACAATGAATACCTTTTACCAACAAACATTGCAGTTAATAATTAACATTTATCAGAGATAAGTTGTAATGAATTTTACATGTCGGCCATTGTGAATTTCATACACATGTATATGATAAACTTCTACACTGCGATATAGGGCTATTGAATTACTTGCGCAGCAAATCTTATTGCGAATATCGTGCAAAGTAGTTACGCAATTTTTCCGGGTATTTTATTAATATTTTAATAATGATCAAAAGTATGTTTAGATTTTTAAGATGAAAAACTGAACTTATCTCCGTTAAATATTCCACAAATCCTATATTTAGGCACAATTACACTAATGTTTATCACTTTATATCTGTAATGTCGAACTGAAACATAATTAATTAATTTTCAATAGAAGAATATATTTTTGCCCAACATGGCGGGTAGTTATGTATAATCATGGCATCGTCCATGTTGCCTCTGGTTTATTAGAATATTTTGGTCTTGTCTGCAAGTGTTACACAACAATTTATCAAATCTCAGAAATGAAATACGGACAGGGTCCAATGATTTACCCAAAATTTGTACCAGATCTATATCTCCTGTTTGAACAGTTGATAAAACCTTTTAAACCAATATGCATGTCTTCAAATATTGGTTATGGCATTGTAACTAAAAAGATGACAGCAGAAAGTTAGGTTATGGTGAAGCTGTATACCAACATATTTAGCAACAAATGTATGCCGCGCACAGTAAGTTTGTACTATAAAAGTTGTAATATTGTTGCAGATGTACAGCCTTTAACAGTTACTAAACGACAGTTGCATAAGTGCTTCCGTTGGGAGCAATTTGTTGGCTAAAGTAGTAAATTTGCACACCAAAACAACAAGGATCAGGTTTGTTGTATAAACGTTACCATGGATGCCACAATACAACTATTTTGACTACCGCGCAAATATGCCGTATAAAATAGTTGTATAAACGTTTATGCAACCATTCAAAATTTGTCCTATAAGGTGTTGTATAACTATGCTATAGGTAAGAATATCTTAAACACCTCATTTTAGAGCAAATATGCTGCAGAAAGCAAATTTACATTCCACACAACATGGTGTTCAGGCAAAAACAATAGAGAGCTTTCACGGCTGAACAGTTCTTTTATCAAAAGCTTATAGCACTACTTTGCTAGTTTGGCAATAATTAGTCGATTAATCAAAAAATGCAGAACCTCAGTAATTTTTAAAAATATGGCGTCAGGTAAGTTGACTCAGTACTTCCCATGCTACGCTGTAATCAGTTCGTGAAGGATTATGTGTGGCACAAGTTAGCCCTTGTAAGAAAAAAGTTAGCTACGAACATGTATAACAAAAATTGAATGACCTTCCTTTTCCTCCTGAGAGGATTTGCTGCAGGCGCACATGATCGTTGCAATGACCAATCCCGCGTGAATGACGATATTGGCTTTAATCATGCACAGTCCACAGCAGTGTGGAAGCGATTGCCGATACCAACATCAAAAAAATTGATATATACCATCCCCAAGCCCCTGCAACCCCTAGCTCCCATTGTTTAACCTAAAAGCGATTAGAATCGTCTAAAACGTCAAAAAAACGAAGTGTGTGATGATTTTTTTGTTTTAGACCTTTTCTCGCCTCCACTGGACCAATTTTAAAAAAACACAAATATCCTTGTCATAGTAGTAATATTGTGTAAAAATTTCATCGAAATCGGTACTTCTCAAGTTATAGGCTATAAGATTAGCGGACAGACCGACAGACTATCAGACCGAGGAAAAAAGGGTGACATGGTTTTTCGTCATGTCAGAAACATCAAATAACATCTCATTTTCGAAAATCTTCCCGATTACAGTACTTCCCCGCCAGAAGGCGTGGAAAGTGAAACTGCATGCGAGTGGTGATTTTGGCATTAAGGCTGACGACTCTCAGTTCAATCTCAGCGAAATCAGTGTATGACTTGGCACCATAAGGCTAAAAAATCTGTGAAACTTCGATTAGTTTTAAATCAAATACCTTTCAGACATCATTTTGACTTCCTGAAACCACATATATTTGAGATTTTCATCTGCCAGAATTTCTACAACTATTCTAGACCCATGTATTGGTGGGCTTGAATATGTTTTTCTTATGATTTCTTCCATTTGCGTCAGAATTGTGTCAGCTTCGCTTTTGCAATCAGCTATAAATGTACACGACCCTGTTCGTTCACCTAGAAGTAAAAAATAACGTCAAATAGGCTGACTGCACTTCCTACGAGACGCTGCCATCAATTCATGAAGGATTAAATTCGGCACAAATTAGTCCCTGTTAAAAAGAAGGAATCAAATGAATCATGTCAGTCAAACCGGCTATTGCAATTAGTCCATAGTCCCCACATATTTGACAACATTGCGATCTAGCCTATCGCCCTACTAATAAAACCGACCACCCAACAACGATGCCTATCGAGGCCATATACACAGGATTGTCGAACCGAAAATTGGGAACATTCAAGTACAAAATCATCGCAAGATCATCGGTGGTTTAAGGGGGATTGTGCCAAGCAGCACCGTTTGTAGAAAAAAGTATATTTTTGTTTTCGGCGCACACACAACACGTTTCTTTTCCTGAAAAAGTATTGACTTCTTTATTACAACTTACACAGGGTACATTAGAAAGAACGCATATTTTTTAAATGAGTAGTACAGTCAAAATAAATATGGGAAAAATATTTTATTATATCAAAATACTCAGAAATACATGCCATTTTGTTGAGTAAAACAAAATGTACGTTCTAAAAACTATGCCGGCCATATGGAGCCCTTGAGCCGAAATGCACGAATCAAGCCTCTTCTGAAATGAGCCCATTGCATGGGCCAGCATCCGTGCAGGAATTTGGGATACTTCTCTTCTTATTTCCTCCTTCAAATCGACGAGGGTCCGAGGCTTGCTTTGGTAAACTTTTGATTTCAGGTAGCCCCATAAAAAAATCACACGTTGACAGGTCCGGGAAGCAAGGGAGCCATAATTTTAACAAAGGTGTCAGTATTCACTTTACTAAATTGAAATTTGGATTGTAGTTATTTTTATTAGCTTGGTAATATGCAATTTTATCAGCACACCTCAATTCACTATTCTCAAAAAATGCCCTAGTTATTTTATGCGGATCTTATAAACTAACGGGAATTGTAGAAACTCTGAAATTGCACTTTGAAATCCTTTAGGGTTTTATGAAGCTTTTTATATCCTGATTTTGAACAGCTTGTCAATAATCTATTTTTTATTTATCTCACTACATATATTTCATGTAGCAACTTGCTTATCTGATACTCACCATATAAACCCATGCTTTTCGAATAACTCTGCAATATAGCTACTTTATGACCATCTTGAAGAAATGTTCTAAACGAAAATGCGTCATTATAAAAATCACCGGATGCAAATCCTTGGTAGGCAACATCGAATACTGGAAATAATTGTCTCTTCTTGACTAACTGTGAGATTTCACACCATTGTTCCTGACTGGGGTCTACACCAGTAGGATTGTGAGCACAACCTAAAAAATGGCGTCAGGTAGGTTGACTGTATACTTCTTACGCAACCCTGCTGTCAGTTCATAAAATATCTTGTTCGGCGTAGGCTAGTTATAAAAGTGAACTACTATCACCCATAACCGAAGATTTGAATCTGGATTAAGTCAGTCAAATAGAATCATATGCAATTAGTCCCAGTCTCCAGTCATTTGACAACGTTGTAGCTTAGAAATTGTTGTGATGCGCCAGGTCGCAACATGGTTATTTTCTATTTTCATTGCGCTCGACTCGGTTATTGAAAATATCACTCAAGTCTTAATGGCAAATTTACTGGGAAAATGTGTAAAGTATGCTTAATAAGTGAATAGAATTACCGGAGTTAGAAGCGTATAATTTACTGACTTAAAAAAATGCAAATGTACCTTACTCCACCTTTCACATTCCTCCATTCTCAATTTTTAGCTATCAAACAATTTACAGCAACGTTCATAACCTCGAAAAAGTCAAAAAAAGAAGTTTCGATTATTTTATTTTTCCCTTTTTTCCCTACTCCACCACTGGATCAGGTTTGAAAACCCACCACACTTGTCCTTGGCATAGTAAATAGTAACTTTATTTCAAAATCCCATCAAAATCAGAGATATGAGGGGCCAAGGATTAGCGGACCGACGGATACATGATTTCGGTACATATCCTGTAATATCCAAAATATATATCATTTTAGAAATCTTAGCACATTTTAGAATCGGTCATCAATGTTTAAAAATGATGAAAGTTCAACACTTTTATTAATATTTGCATAATATGGTGAATGTTCTTTATTTCGAGTACGGAAAAGATTGTAATGTTGAGATTTCGAAAATGATTCACATGTCATGTTATACATCGTATTTCCATTCCAGGGAATGAATGGGTGTTCTGAAATCTGTTTCAAATTTAACTCATTTAAATCCTCTCCTTACCTACACAATGTTTCAGAAAGATCCACCCAAGAGAATAATATTGACTTGACATATACTAAGTGACATATAAATCCGATCACCCAGTTTAAATGGTTTTATTTTTAATGATAAAAATTTCAAAATGATTGCACTGCTTTAAAGCCCTTTGACCTTTAATAATGTGTGGATGCATCCTGATGTGCTACGCATTCTCCAACGCGCCTAGGCATGCTTCTGATCAGGTGGTCAATGTCCTCCTGTCGTATCTCATTCCAGGCAACCACCAACTCCTCTCGAAGTGCTTCTAGAGTCTGAGGAGGACGTTGCAAATTGAGCAATCTTCGTGGATATAACGCTGCGCGTTCATGTTACCTCTGATGAAGATTAAAGGTGACCTGGAACCATAAGCTATAGCACCAAAAAACCATAACTCCAACAGTGTGATGAACATGTCTTTCAACAAAAAACTGTGGATTCCTCCTTTCACCACGTCGCCTTCTAACCCTGGCACGACCATCGTGCATGCCTAAACAAAATCGAGACTCGTCACTAAAGACAATACTGTTCCATTCCTGATCCCAGAGTGACCGTTGTCTGCACCACTCAAGGCGATTACGTCGGTGTTCTCGAGTTAAAGGGAGGACCCAGTGTGGCCGGTATGAAAACAAACCAAAACTTCTCATTCGTCGGTAAACACTTCGCATGCCAATAGGTCTTCCGTGTTATGCAAACCATTCATTTGCAATGGACCTGGTAGTGGAGAAACGGTCCCTTAAGGCCAATAATCTTAGGCGGCGATCTTCACGGTCTGTTGTTCTACGGCGGCGTCCAGTGCCCCTGGCTCTTTGCGTACGGCCTTCTCGAAGCCATGCCTGACAGCACCTAACCACAGTGTCTACACTTCTTTGCATTCTAACTGCAATTGCCCGAAAAGAAAGTCCAGCTTCCCGAAGTCCCACTATACGGCCCCTATCAAACTCACTAAGTTGACGAAATCGTACAGGTCTCCGTACTCTAGGCATCGTAACCGATCGTAAAAGATGTCAAGAACCAAAATCCGCCAACGTTGATTCTTTACTGCGGCTGAAATATTCATTTTTAGAGCGTTAGTGAATTAAAAAAAAAGCAGTATAAAAACTGGAATGTCCAACTTATAAGGCTGAACATTTTTTCACTTGTTATTTACAGTAAGATAAATACATTCACCAACTTTTATTAAAATAAAACCATTTAAACTGGGTGTTCGGATTTATATGTCACTTAGTATACTATAGCGTGTTGGTGATTGGATGTGGAGTTATAAGCGGGTTAATTTACACAAATACTTTAACAGTCTTCTATCTTCTAGGATTATAAAGTACGCACAATGAAGTATCTATCACATGACCCTCATTCCGTTTTAAAACATATTTTAACTGCCACTTCTACGTTAAAATATATAACCCCGAATTTCAGCTTCCCATTATATTATGTATGTATAAAAAAACTTAATTAGTTATAAATCGATGACGGCATGGCGTAGGAAGTGCCAGTTTTTTAATAATGGATAATTACTTTCGTAGCCCTGGTATTATTTGCTTGGGAAAAGGTACCAAAAATAGATCAGATTCTTCATTTCACGAAAAATCTTTATATTCACAGAAGGCAAGAACACTGGTGAACGTGTGTTCGTTATGTCACACCCGAATAATTAGAGCCCTAATGTTGTCACCATATCTGATCATGTTATGGATCATCGGGCAATATTTGTAGCCCGGTCATATATATCAGATATATTTGCAATATGCAGATACACACCTGGTCCAAATTCCCCATCAGAAGTACTAGAAAATCAGGCAAGAATGATTGGCGAAATTGTACGCATAGCGGCATCACTTATATCACATTGCATTAAATACGATTAACATAACTTTATTGAACTGGTAGTCGCAATTATAAATCGCCGGGCGTGGTGACCCCTTCTCACCTGTTCAGGTAACAAATTCGCCGTTTAGATGTTTGCTTAGCAGCAGACAGCGGCACTTTATACGCATAAAACTATTTTACTATTAAGTCTTAAGTTTATCAATATACTATCGCCAAAAATTGCGGTATACCCCTCAACAATATCGAAATGATCAGGAGTCTCTGAAACATCGAAAAACGTTTGAGCTATTTTTCCTCTATCGTCTGTAGCTTGGCCGCCGTTGGACCAATTTACAAAAATTACAAAGCTTTTTCGTCCTTCGCATAGTACGAACCTTCTCTGAAAATTCCATCAAAATTTGAGCAGTACTTTCCAAGTTATAGACGGGCCAAGGATTTGTGGACGGACAGACAGACAGACCGACGGAAATTAGTGACATGGCTTTTCGAGATGTAAATACAACATGTCATATAACATCAAAAAAACATAATATCTCATTATCGAATTTTTTCTCAATTACAATACTTCCTCGCCAGTGACAGCGTATGAAGTAAAACGTGACAGTGACAGTGTATTTTTACATATTAAATAGACTGTCACTGTTACCTGATATATAAAAATATATATACAAAATATATTGTCACAGTCATTTTATTATTGTACTTTAGAAAGACCACCGAGGTGGCCGAGGCGTGAGTGAAAACTCAGGCCAACATATGGTTTCAGTTAATGGCCAGAAGACATGAGGAATCAAGCTGACGTGTTTCTCACACATGACTATCTATATTCACGTATCTTATTATTAAGGGAATCATTGAATTTCGCAACAAAAATATTTGCACAGGAATAGAATACAAACGTTAGTAGTGATATCTGTACCTATAGGACCGCCTTATTTCAAAATTTTCGAGCAACCTTTTTTTTACTACGCTGAAGTGACCAGAAAGTAGAAAAATCAATTTTAGGATTATTCATATTTTCACTTCCATAACCTTTTTTTCTCTATGCAAAAACTCTGAAAACAGAAAAACTAAGCTTGAGTACTCCTAATTTTTTGTTGTCTACTTACTTCTTCGCCATCGCTGGTAGAGGCATATGAAAAGTTATTTTATGATTGACATAGTAGTGACTGTGAACTGTGTGTCAAAATTCCACCGAACAGGAATTTATTTCCGAACTACATTGCTATGGTTCAAAGCAGTCGTCCACCAACAGAAAGAACTTGAATTTGGATGATAAACAATGTGCACGTCATCGGAACACTCCGGTCTTGGACTGTTGCTTCTAGCCCTGCCTGTGGCTGAAGCACGCTCAGCACGTATCTTCAAAAGTGACATTATGGCGATTTTTTTTTGATATTGTATCAATTTTTTGTGACAATATGTAGGTTTTTCTACAAGATTTTAACTTAGCACTAGCTGATGGACACGTTGTGAACTCGTTTTGTAGTTGTACGTGTTGCATAAACGTCATGATGCTTCAGTTATCAATGTTTGACTCTGATGTGATATAAAATCTGCTCCAGAGATGGCATTACTGGAGGTCTAAGCTGTAAGTTGTTTACTATAGCTAGAACGAAACGGCAGTGCATGGGTGCATAGTGAGGATTTGTGTGCTAATAATATGGGTTGATGATACTACCATTGGATTCCTGTCTCAAATACACTTGCTTGACATTCAAAGCTAGAAATTAGTTGCGCATCCACTTTTTCTTATCCATTCAGGGAATTACATACGCAAAGGAGGTGGGTTGATAAGGGCCATTTTCGCCCATAACATACTCAAAAATAAAAAGTTCGATTCCAGACTATTATTGAATTTATTTGTGAACTTCTAGACGTGTATTTTTCATTATATAGTACTTACGGTATAAATAATGTAATATGCTTCAGAAATTATTGCCAAGAAATAGAGTATTTAGCGCTTTTTGTGCATTTTTGTTGTTTTTCTATCTTTGAATCATGTTTTCCTTATGAAGCATTCCATGAACCACATTAATTTTAATGCTCAGTGAGTCTACTTATTATAAGCTTGTATATGAGTATCTATTTGTTTTGGTTCAGTGAGCGCATCAATCCAAAAGTACGTAATATATGCTGCGGGAGAGTGTAAGTCACGCTGCAATCGCTGCGTGTTCAGACATGATTTTTCGCGCTCGAAAAGTATTTACGTAGTAAAGGTAGGTAGGTAGCAGATGGATAGGGAGGTCTGGTACAATTTCTGCTGGCTAGCGGCAAAAGAAAAAGTTTACTCAGTCATTCGAAAATTTAGCCGAGCTACGGCCCTGGTATTACGTATCTTGGAAAGTCTCATTATGCCGATTTTTTTTGACATTATATTAGTTTTTTGTGACATTATGTAGGTTTTTCTACAAGATGTTAACTTAGTACCAGCTGATGGACACTTGTTGTGAACTCGTTTTGTAGTTGTACGTGTTACCCAAACGTCATGATGCTTCAGTTATCAAAGTTTGCCTCTGATGTGATGTAAAATCTGTTCCAGAGATGGCATTACTGGAAGTCTAAACTGTAAGTTGTATACTATAGCTAGAAGGAAACGGCAATGCATAGGTGCATAATGAGGATTTTTGTCCTAATAATATGTGATGATGATTATTCCATTTTATTCCTGTCTCAAATACACTTAAACTTGAGTTTCAAAGCTAGAAATTAGTTGCGCATCCACTTTTTTCATCCATTTTGAAATTACATATGCAAATTTGCTGAATTTCAAAAATGAGAGAGATAAGAAATAATTATATTCACTGTACACTGTCGAATTACAAGTCATATACATGCTAACAGTAATTACACACAACGCGGGCGCGATGGCGATTTTCCGTAATTCTCCTCAAAGATTTTGAAGACACAAAAAAAACGTAAAAAATCGTAATTTATAACTTTGAGCATAACCTGTCTTCAGAAAGGACAACATATAAATAACCCGTCGGACACAGCTAATAGATATACTTGATTGACAGCATATTCAGTAATGATTTTCTACACAGAAAATATCACTGATTTTATACACATGCAGACCAGTACACAATCATCCAGATGCGATCTTGCCATTCAATCAACGTTCTTTTCAGAGGTGAAAACTTCTGTCTACTCTGCTTCACAAAACATATCGTCAGCATAATATTCAAATCACATAAGTCCACTTTTTGAAGAAAATTAGATATTGGAATTTTTAGTTGATACTATGTGACGCGCATGTCCCAAGAATTGCTCATCACTCGCAAAAAATGCGTAAGCGACATATTCAGCGTCAAGAATTTCACATAACACTCGCCCTGGCTCTGACCGACAGTGACATCACATAAGTCCATACAAGCTTAAAAGTTCAGTGTTTTGGTATGCCTTAATGCAGTCTATGCATGTCCTGTTGTTGGCGGTAATATTTGATACTTGTGCATGTTTAGCATGGAGTAAAACTCTTATTGAGTAGGATAAGGTAACAGTACCACGTTGAATCAGGATTATATTAAATTAGATGTTGGATAGCGACTAATTGTCTTGTAAACGGAAACTACGGAGCTATGTGATTTTATCGTTCGGACTTATTTGATTTGATCACCATAGATATAAAATATAAACACTTCAGACTTGGGATAGTTTTTTCCATCTCCTCGAAAATCAATGGTATAGGACTTGTGTGCTTTGTATATTAAGCCGAGGATATGCAACCCACAATGCTTGTGGTTGAGCCATTCCGCCATAGATGGATGCTCACAACGATCATAGTGAGCAAACGTGGAATGACTGTTTGCACCCTAAAAACTACCTAGTATGTGAGATGACATTTTATAGGTTTTTGACATAATTCGTCATTTATTTGTCTGGGCGGTCCGTAGGACCTTTGCCCATTAGTCACTGTCTGATGTACGTTAGTCGAATCTGTCAGTCCTGGTTGCCCAGAAACCAGACAAAGTCAAGGAGACATAATACCCGTGCGGCTCACAAATATTAGGACATTCTGGAGTGACCCCAACATTTTTGTGCACTTACCTTGGAAAAATGCAATAGATTTTTCCGGAATCTTGTTAATATCGTCCATCAGCCCTTCAAAATCTAGTTTCGAGACCTTTGGATCACAATATCGGTACCAAGCTACTTCCAAGCCCACAAATTTGAAAATTGCTTCATGATTCGCCCATGTGGGCTGAGGCAAATAAATACATGTGTTACCAGGAAAAAATTGTGCCATGAATTTACCAGAAACGTAGAGTGCTCCAGATCCTAGCGATGTACAAGAAAAATAAGAAAATTATAAGTTACAATAAAATATGTGTTAATTATGGTAGTTATTTCGTTATTTTTGATTTAATTGTTTATTTTTTATCAATATTACATTTATCTACGACTGATATATATATATATATATATATATTTGAGACGTGGTCATTGTCGTTTAGACCAGTTAGGTGAAAAATTAAAGCTTCCGCCTTTTGTTGGGTACTTCGACAAAATTTATGCAAAGAGGACTCTTTATACTTTTTTTATACTCTCTAGCTTTCAATGGTCTTTGCCATCATCATCAGGAGCTGCAATTACATTAATAACAGTAGCAACAATAGTGTAAAATGAATTTAATTTAACTTACAGTAGTATGTGAGGATGTTGCTAATTGTTGTGTACGTTAAGGATGAGGGAAACACCCAGTAACATGGTGAAAGCTGGATAAATGGTACAATTGTCAAAATTATACAAACTACACACAGCTATATGACAAGAAGAAGTTAAAAACAGATTAAAAAATGTTTAAAACGAAAGTTAAGCATTACATTCGTGAAGCCCTTGATGATTGCACAAAATGGTGGGCATGGAATAATGAGTAAGATGAACCTTTTGACAGATGGCCGAATGTTAGCAGTGTCTGTGTAGAATGATGGAATGAAAATTCTTTTGTGGGCGTGTGCTACGTTGCCAAATCACTTCAGATGGTGTGATTTTCAATATATGTTGGGTAAGAACTTGTCAAACCGACCAGAGGCAGTTGAATTAACTATATTTTATTAGATGGGCAATTAAATTAACAGTTATTATTTAATCATGAGGAAAGTTATTAAAATTTGAATGGAATGGAGTTTTTTGGTGGAATAGACCAAGAAACTGATTCCATTTATGGTTGTGAAGAGTCAAAATTTGGAGAGATGTGCAGAAATACGTATCGCTCGGGTTACCTATCCTATTTTCTGCTCGACTCCACTTTCCTTCTTTTTGCAGATTTTGCCCATTATTTTCCTATTTTTTGTTATATACCTTTCTCCGCATGATCATTTTCTATATATATATATACAGGGTGGCCCATCCATGTGTGGACGGAATATTACTCATAAACAAATACATTTTAGGAAAATCTATTTATTGGATGTTATACATGACATTTGAGGGCACATTTCTAAAATATTGGTCATTATACAGGGTGTCCTAATTTCGACCTACATATCAAAGTTGTGATTTTTCAAATGGAATGCCTCAAATTTTATTGCATATTTGGATAAACCATTTAGCTACTGAGATGTAAGATGTTTTGTCCAGAAAAACCGTCCGCCTCGGCAACCCTTCTATCCGCCATTTTGAAATTTGGAGTGCTGAATTTTGTATCAAAAAAACATACACAGCTCAGCTTTTATCTTATTTGTTACTTTTTGGAATTTTCATTTTTGCTCATACAGGGTGGCCAAAAACGCGAATTATACTTTTTCTCAAAAGTTTCAAATGCATCACCCTGTATATTTGTGCAAGTTTTGATTTCAATGTTTTAAAAACTTTTTTTTGGTGTAAGGTTTGATTCAGATAAAATCACTAGATTTTGAGTTATTAAGCTTTTAATAGAACAGCACACCAAAATTAAGGAAAAAAATCACATCATCCATGGAAACAAAAGACAAACAGTGGGCTAGTTCCATATTGGCAATAAGAGTACAGATTGACGTAAAAACTAATAACAATCAGAACAGTATAAATCAGCTACAAGCGTAATAGAGAAAAATAACAATAACAACAACATAAACAAACAACTATCACTACTCAAGACCTAATCTACAAAAACTGCTCGAAAATATCTCCACCATGTTGAATACACAGACGGAGTCTTTGGATAAATGACCGTTGCACATCCCTCAGCATGTGTTGCCTTATGTTCAGAAAAGCATCCTTAATCCTTTCCTTCATATTTTCCGGGATAGATGGTGGATATCTATAAACCTCTTACTTAACGTAGCCTCATAGAAAGAAGTCCATCGGTGTCATATCTGGTGATCTAAGAGGCCAAGATATAGGCCCATCACGACCGATCCAACGATTGTTACTCCAGGTGTCCAAATAGTTACGCACACGATTATAATGGACAGGTGCGCCGTCAAGTACATATGCATCCGAGTTTGCAGGTTGACATCCTCCAAAAGCAAAGGACAAATGCTCGATCAAAAAATTCAAGTATTCTGTAAATATTAATCTGTTGTCCTAAAAGAAAGACCCGATAACTGGTCTGCCAATAACTCCTTCCCAAACATTCAAGCTCCATTTATTTTGGAAATCTGGTTGCCTAACCCAGTAAGGGTTTTCTGTCGCATAATAGTGCATGTTATGCTTGTTGACAACACCAATGCTGTTAAAAGTTGCCTCATCGCGAAAAAGAACCTTATCCAGGAAAGTAGTGTCTTCACTTTATTTAGCATTATTCTACTAAACTCTATTCGAGCTGCGAAATCCTGAGAACGAAGGTCTTGATGCAAGCATAGGTGATATGAGGTTTTTATTATAATGCTCACAAAGCTAATTTTGACAGTTTGTAACTAATCAACAATATATTTGTTTCCAAGGATGATGCGATATTTTAGGGAATTAAGCCGTTCCATAATAGACGTGCTAATAACCGAAAAAATAGCCGTAAAAACCCTGTTGTGTCTACTATCAAAAAAAGCTTATACAAAATTGAATCCAAACTTGCACAAATCTACAGGGTGATGCATTTGAAATTTTTGAGAAAACCTACAATTTACGTTTTTGATCACCCTGTGTGAGCAAAAATTAAAATTCGAAAAAGTAACAAATAGGATAAAAGCTGAGGTGTGTAAGTTTTTTTGATTCAAAATTCAGCACTCCAAATTTCAAAATGGTTTTTCTAGACAAAACACCTTATACCTCGGTAGCTAATTATCAAAACCCCATAGTATGTTATATCAAACTTTCTTCTTTTGAACTGCTTTATCCAAATATGCAAAAAAATTTTTTTGGAGATTTTGAAACTATCAACTATTGAAAATTCCCCGAGATTTCATCTTTTTTTTTCCACTGATAACCTCCACATTATCCAGCAGGTGCCGGCTGACTGACATTCTACAGGAGCGTATGAGGTGTGACCTTGAAAATTATTGGTCGGTCACCCATTATGTAGTACTGTGAAGTGTGTTGCCTAATAGTAAGACGTTTTTGTAATGTATAGTGCAAGAGGTTGCGCTATTGTTGACCGATTAAGTGCGAAGAAATTTTCAAAACCCAATAGAAGTTGCTTTGGAAGGAGTGTGATTTGGATGTTATCCTATCAAACAACTGAAAAATCCGTAGGGGGTATTATCACTTGAGGACGAAAACATTGAGAAATTTTGATTTGATTTTATTAAGATAGTGAAAAATTATTGTGTGTAGATTGAGCGATTATTGGGACAAATCGATGTTGGGGGAGATGTGTTGCTTTTCCAATTTTTCGCAGTTCAGCAAATATGCGTAGACGACAAAAACAGGCGTTTTGATAGATGTTTTTCTCTGTCTAGCACCTTGATATCATTGTATCCCATTTGATGCCCTGTGGAATTCACGTATGACGACCCTATTCGTTGACTATGTGTTCCCTTCACTGTTGTTTAAAAAACAATTTCAGCAACAATCTCGCCGATATAGTAAGTAAATAATTTTCTCCTAATTACTATTAGTTGTTATTTTAATAATTGTTTCCAGCTCCAGACGATGAAGAAAAACATTCTTCGAAAGCTTGCGATTTTAAGTTATAAGATTGTACTTTTGCAATACTTTGCCTTCTCCCCAAAGAAATTAAAGGATATCTTCTCCTAACAGTTAAGGCAATTAACTATGAATACTATACTTCGAAGTTGAGTCATTTATTTTAACAGTGAGTAGATCTGATCAAAAGAAATGATTTTTTCCTTTAACATTTTTCTGGTAAAATTAAAGTAACAAAGTTATAGCCCTTTAGAAGTTTGAGTACCGCCCTGTCTCAATAATAATATTATGTGCTCGTGTTTGGCAACAACGGATATATCGGTTCATCGCATCGGAAACAAAAAACGCGTGAGTGAATAGTGGTGTTTGTTGCGTGGCTCAAACGAAATAAAAAATGGCACATGTTTACGAAAATGCTCAACTTGTGGACATGATTCTTATTTACGGGGGGGGGGAGTCTTTACAAAATGCTGCCGCGGCATCACGGATTTGTGCGAATCGGTTTCTCAATCGAGTGCAACGAACCCCTCGTGCCTTTGTTAATGTAGTACAAAGGGCTCGTGAATCAGGTGACTTAAGACCTCACAGGGGAGGGCATGCCGGTGCTCCAAGACCGCACGATCAAATACAGGTCCGCACTGAAATACTTGTCGGGAGGATACTTTATAAAACAAGGTAACATTTTTTTTTTGATTTTTTTTTTATTTTTACACACATATTTTGGTTTATCTTCCTTCTACAATCATTATCTGAAAATTAATGACTCAACTTCAAAGTCACCCTGTATATATATATATATATATATATATTTCAGACCGAGTTTGTTTTATAGACTTCCCTTGAGAGTTGATCTACCCTTGGTCTGTCATCGATGTCAGAAAGATTTTTCTATGCTTCCTTTACAGGATTTATTGCAAAATTCTTGTTTATTTTCTTGTTTCATTTGAGATGGGATTTTAAAATAAATTGCATCATAATTAGCATCGCTACTCTTTCTCCCCTACCATAAGGCGTAATAAATTCGTATGTTTCTGCTTTCTATCTCCATCATCAACTTTGTTTTCTGTTATGGACTTCATATTAAAATTTTGCGCATTCGAACACAATTTCTGTTTGTACACAGGACTTGTTTCAATTGGTATTAGATCTATTATAATACTACGAGCCGCTTCCCACTTCAGTTGGCCCACTTCAAGATTTGTACCAAAATATGCCTTTATAAACTAAACATGACGAAACTATTTACTTCTAAAACAATTTATTTTCTCAAAAACATTTTAGATACACTCTAGTCGTGAAAAATACATATTTGAAATCACTTAGACCTATAACTAATAGAACATCTGAACAAATAAACAATGTGCAAATAAATGCGCGAAGTTAACAAAGCAACAATTGAAAGATTACCATTGGGTAACATCACCTTTATTTTTTATTACGGCTGAAATTCTTTGGAGCATAGTGTTAACCAAGTTTTGACAAACATTTGGTGTAAAACAATCCCATATTTCTTGAAGCTTTTGTCTCAGTTCGGTTCAATAGGTGACAGATCTGGACTGCTAGAAACCCATTTCAAAAGTGGTACATTATTTTCTTCCATCCATTTTATAGCCTTTTTGAGGTATGGCACGCTGCACCATCTTGCTGAAACACAAAATCTTGGCCGGATGTCAAACATTCTTCCATCATTGGTAAAAGCGATTCTTCTAAAATTGCCAAATATTTGTTTGTATCCACATTTCCATCAATAAAATGAAGTTTTCCTACTCCTTTTGATGACATACCGCCCCAGACCATAATGGATGCTGGAAATTTCACTTTTCTCTTCAGACAGTCAACATGGAATGCTTCATTTTTTTGCGAATAAATCTTCTGCGACTGTCACCAACACAAACTTCAAATCGACCCTCATCACTCCATTGTATTGCATACCATTGTTGAGGTGTCCATTGTCTATGTTCTTTAGCCCATCTAAGCCGATTTTTCTGTAGTGGAGTTAATAGTGGCTTTTCTTTGGCCTATAAACAAGTTGTGCAACTTTAGGGTTTTTACTTCACTTTTTTTTATAAGAAAACTTACCTTGCAAGTGCTAAATCCCATTTTTTGGGCCTCTCTATGAGTTGTGGACCTCGAAATTCTCCTTCCAACAGCGTCACTCCACAGAGCACTTAATTGTAAATAATTGGCACGCCTGTTTGTCACGATTATTCTTCTTAATGCTCTTCGGTCGGCATTTGTGATATTAGTTTTTTTCACATATCGTGGCTTAATATTAACTGAACCAGTTACGCTATATCTTCTAACAATATTTTTCACACTGTACCGCGAGTCTAACAAAGTTGCAATTTCTGAGTTTGATTTCCCAGAATTAAAAAAAATTAATTATCAGTAACCGAATTTTCTCACTAATAACCTTTCCTCTACCCATTTTGAAAACCTTAACCACCCAAAACTATTTTAAACGTATTCTGACAGCTGTGATTAATAAAAACAATTGTTATGGCTTTTATTTTTCAGAGCCACCTATGCGTTATAGACTTATTTTGCATTGAAATGAAAATAGGTCGATATGCTGTAATTGCAACATGTGTTATTTTTATGCTGTAAATTTGATTAGGGGGTGATAAAGTTGGTGTTTTCTACTATATATTATCAAAATATTCATTGTTAATATTTTAAACCTATAACACCCTGCTACATTTTTAATATTTGTGTTTGATAAGAAAAAAACAAAGACTTCAATAGTTGGGCCAACTGAAGTGGGAAGGGGCTCGTAGTTACATCCGTCGGGGCGAGTGGTTCTGTCAGCTAGAAAACGTACGCTCCGTTCCAGAAGAAAGAACGCCTAAAATTGTTTCTGTTTTATCATGTTGTATGGCTACGCCCACTAACATAAATGAACTTACACATGGTTATTAAATGCGATAAACTGCTAATGTCTGTGACATTGGTTCCTGTTTCGTGGTTTTGAGCGTAAACAAAAAAATCATTTAACATATCATATTTTTTGCATCTCTATTATTGCATTACACAATTTTATATCCATCGATTTACCTGACACTGTTTGAGAAGTAGCGTTTAACTGATTACATAGGACGCTGGAATCAGGGCCTAACAAAAGTTGCGCCGAGAGTTGGTTGAATTGGGGCAAACCTGAAATAGGTGCATATTCTTTGTCAGTATACTTCTTCTCAATCATTTTTTCGGCTTCTAGCACACTAGGGAGAATTACAGGCTTCCCATTGGCGTCCCTGTAGGGCATCAAAATCAATACGTATCAGATAACCAATTACGTATGAAAATTGAGATCTATTCACTATGTGTACAAATATAAATCCGAAATGTTTACTTTATCTTACGGATATTTATGCGCTTCAATTAGTATTAAGATCTGTCAAAAATAAAGAATCATCATTGATGAAATTTGTTTGAATGTTATAGCTAATTTTTCTATTGATGTTATGGATGCGCTCATAAAACTTAAGAATGTCTTGACACAGAGAATTTTTGTAAATATCAATATTCCTATTTATGAAGCGATTTACCATAAAATTATAGACCCACAAGTTTAATTAGTGTTATAGCAAATATAATACGAAAAATATTTCAAATTAGATTAAGAGACTCTAAAAGCCAACAAAATTATAAGTGACAACCATTTTGGATTTCAAATACAAAAAATACCATGGATGCTATTTTCGCATCAGTTATACTCAAATTTAAAAGATAAACAAATTTCAATAGTCCTTTTTGCGACTTTTATAATGCTCTTGACTGGGTAAAACATGATATACTATCAAAAAAATTAAGTAAATATGGTTGTACTGGCACTTCACTTAATTGGTTTAAAACATATTAAAATAATCGATCCCAAATTGTAAATGTATCAAGACATTAGGTTTCATATACATTAAATATAAACGCAGGGGTACCTCAAGGATCAGTATTAGGTCCGATCCTATTCTTAGCTTTATCAGTGATTTAATAAACTAAATAATAATGGTAAATTCGTAGTTTTAGCTGACGACACCACAATACTCTGTCAAGACACAGATATAAATGAAATTAAGACAAAAATTGATAGCGAAATACAATCAATAAAAAAATGATGCGACAACAATTACTTGACTTTAAATGTTAATAAGACAAAATTTATGACTGATTTTATAAATTTAAATAATGAATTGATACAAAAAACAGACGCCTTCAAATTTTTGGGACTGACTATTGATCATAAATTAGATTTTACGATTTTACTACTCATGTAGACAAATTGCGTACTCAACTAGCAAAGATTTTCTCTATTATGAGAACAATTAGTTACGACGAAGGAAAAAGCACAGCCTTAATCAGTTACGTTCGCCTTATTTGAAAGTAGATTGAGATATAGTATTCCTTTTTGGTATGTCTCTTTCCAAAATTCTTTCAAAAAATGCTTATTATACAAAAACGATCTATTAGATTTATTAATACAAAAAATAAATGGTAGTACCTAAATCAACACTTGTAAACGACTCTATAATTTATAATGGTATGAACATTTATATATATATGTCTCCATGATGCTATCAAAAGAACTAACAATTCCGCCGTGAACTTTTCTATATGTAAACCGCATCATACCCTGTGTGAATTCTACAATTCACCTACTTAAGATCCGCATATGTAATTATGTTATAGTTTAGTTTAGCTTTGTCGTTAAGAATGATCGTATTCTTCTGGCAATAAAGCATATTTATCTATCTATTAAGTTTGTGTTCGACGTTTTTAACATTCGGGTCTAGGGCTTCTACTGTGCGTGTGCGAACCTAGATGTTCCTACAAACGGCCTACGCCTCTAGCTTTTTGTAGGAAATAAACCAAAATTCGCGAGCAGCTTAAGTATTTATTAAATGAAAATTTGCTTATTATATAGTCTTAATTTTAAGTACACCATGTACTTTAAATATTGCTCCTTTTACATGATTTTTCTAAACATGATTCAAGTGATAGCTCACCTGTATGCACCTACAATAAGATCCACCTTGTTTGGGTTCTTATCCATATTGTAAATTTTTTTTATGCCCAGAATGGAATCTGGCGGAGCGTTTTCCAAATGTTTCCACCAAAAAAATTCTTCTGAAAAATGTCTCTTTTGAATATTAGAAGCTCGAGGTTTAGTAAATAAAAGATATCGAATTGACATGTTTTTGAAATTCCCTGAATTCATCAATTGTTAACCTCAATATACTTGACATAAAAATAAAGTATTAACTGCACTAGTGGGTTTAATTTCTGCGTGGGGTTTGCAATCCCGCGGGTTATTCAATCCCACGAGATTGATAGGCGGGATTCTCGGAATCTCAAAAATCCCACATCCTTTTAATAATATATAATTTTGAAAGCTACGATGCTTTTTCGTCTATGTAATGGTTGTAACTTCGTGACAAAATTTCCGCACGATTCAAGCGATCCTTTCTATAATAAAAGAGCTAATGGTTTCTTTTCTCTAGCTGAACCGATTCTCAAAAATAGTAGTTTTTTTTCTTCTGTACTGCCTCAAACGTTACGGCTTGATTTGATTAGCGACAGGCAGTATAATTTTCGACACCAGCGATCCTCGGGGGACCTCCTAGCTTGCGTCACGCAAATGTGGAGTAAACTCATTCCATCTTATGGCCTCCCAAAGAAGCTTTGCAGATTTGTGGCTGACAATATCTTTGTTCCCAAGATATCCGCCGAAATTGACAGGTTCTCCTCTTCATCCCACAGTGACAATACGGGTGATCCCCAGGGATCGGCTATGACATTATTTCTCTTACATATCAACGATCTCCTTTTCTGTAAAATAAATCCGATCCACAGCTTTGCCGGTAAGCTGGAGAAAAGAAGACTAGCCGACGACTTCCTTTCTGTCGAGAGATCTGGAGGTTATCATTGCTTGCAGAGGCAACAATCTTTTACACTTTAATTCTACCAAAACACAGTAATGTACCCTGACTTTAGTCGGAATCCATATCACCGAGGAATTGGTCTGTCACGAACGCATCTCGTCAACAGTGGCAGCTGCTGGGAAAAAGTTAGGCTATTTGTTTAGAATTAAGAAGTACTTTTCTCCACAAGACCTCCTTATTCTGTACAAGGCCCAGACAGGGGGAGAGGAGGGCTGTCCGACTGATCGATGACTGTTTTCTAAGGGAAAGTCTCGGGACCTTTTCTCACCGACGGGCCGTGGGCGATCTGGCTCTCTTCTACCGCAAACTTCGTACATCCAGAACTAGCCGATAAGTCCGCTCCTTTGCCACTAGGGTATCGAGATTGTGGGACAAGCTACCATAGGAGGCTTTTTTCAAGACTACTAACCTTAGGCAATTCAGAAATTCGATTAACAAAGTTTCTTTAAGCTCCTCATAGCAGTCGAGGTGCCCTGGTATTTAGGATTCTTCGGTATATAAAAAACTTACAAAGCTTTTTCGAACTTGGCATCGCAGTAACCTCGAGTCAAAGTTTTCTCGTTATCAAATCGGTTCTTACCGGCAGAAATTAGTGACGTGCATGTCATGTAATATCCAATAAAGATATTGCTAGCTCCAATAAACAGACCAAGGTCCATTCAAGCGACAAATAAAAATATCGTTCGAAATAAGACAATCTACCTGCGAAAATGAACAGCAAGATGTCAATTGAAACTGTATCCCAGTTCACATTATTAGCCGGGTCACCACTGTAGCCGCTAGATGCCGTTGATTCTGGTGCTATGTTACGTATGGTCTACTCGCCATTGAATAAACTAGTAATATAGCTTTCGTTCGTCCAACCATGGACAGCTGTTTCGTGCTATTTGACAACTCCATGCTGAGGAGTTGCCCATGTTCTGACACTGAAATCGACTGTTAAAGATTTGGAAAGGAAAGGACAACTGAGCCAGTCCGTTTTGATTTCATTTTAACTGATATGAGGGAGATAGCATCATGTAAACTAATCTTTTATGCACATAACTTTATTAACAGAAACAAATAAGATTAACAAAACGTTCACATCGTCACTTGGTGCATTGCCTTTGCCACATACTTCACATTTGCCTTGTTAAGTCCAGGAACTGAAATCCTTCCATCATTAGTCATATATACGTGATGTTCTGCTGCCATTTTCTTGACCTGCTCCTGAGTCATATTAGTAAAACAGAACATGCCTCTCTGTTGAGTGATATAATCCCAATTGCGTTTAGAACCTTCATTTTTTAGAGCTGACTTAAGAGTTACTCTCATCGATTTTATCCTGTTAGAAGACAAGAAAAATAGCTTGGTATACTTGGAGACAAACAAATCCGGTAAAAAGCCGTAAGTACACGCATTCCTGAAACAAATTTAAGTAGAAAGAGTGATTTAAACATGTGTCATAAAAAGTCTAGTTTTGAACATACAGGGTGTTAAACAAAAAAAATGATTTTATCAACATCTCAAAGACCCTTCCTCCGATTGTGTGAAATTTTGGCAGTAGTTTTCATTGCAATAAGACGTTAATTTAGCACTAACTAAAAGATAATTATAGACACCAGTGGCGTCTCGGGGGCAGTTTTACAAACGACAACTTTTTTGTCTCTTGGTATCTCTTTGTTACTTTGTTTTCGAGGAAAAATATAAAAACAACAGCATAACATGTCTAAAAATTATTAAAATAAGATTAAATCAACTTTGATCGTTGCCAGGGAATTTTCTGTTGTTATGAACATATTTTTGGCTTTACGTAATAGTTTGCTATTATTTTCCTCTGTCAAAAACCATTTTTTTTAATCTTTGACACCTTGGAATCCAGACCTAGGGCACATGTCTATTTGCACTTTCCTTCTTAAATTTGTTTCAGGAATGCGCCCTTGTAATTGTGTCCTATCATTAAGTGTGTATCTTTGTCAGTTTGAGATTCAAGTTTTTTATAATGATAAATAAACGTCACACCCCTGGAAACTCCACCTTAACCCTAAAAAGATAATCATATAATAAAGTTAATGATACGTCTAGGAGGCGTATGTGAAATAATTAAGATTTTTAATTTGAACCATTTATTTTCTGACGTAAATTACAATTTAGAGTAACTGTTTAAATTCTACGGCAAGAAATATGACAATTTAGCGAAATTAAACTTTTAAACAAATTAACAAAAGACCTAGTTTATTTTCTAAATGATTTGAGTTGAGCTCTAGTTTTTATATTTGAATATTTGGAACATTTTAAGTTAATATAACTAAGTCTTTCGATTTTAACTTTCGATGTAAAATGCCATTTTGGCGAAAAATCGCCACGCCTGGCAACCCTGAGCAGCTAGCACGCTGCGATTGGTAGTAAAGAAAAAAAAATAATATTGTTGCGCCATGCGTCCCGTGGACGTCGATTACCTTTCTAGGGTTATGAAGATCAGGTTTACACTGTGACCGCAATAAATCCGTTTTCCGTGCGTTTATGCCGCTCTGTGCCCGTTTACACGTTTGGGTAGCCACGGTGTAAACATAGCCATAGCTGAACGCTTGTGTAGCACAAGCATGATGTAGGCGGACATACATCGGCATTATCGCACAGGACAAACCTATTTATTGATGCTTTTGTTCTGTGGCTTAGGTGGCTATACGTTTGAAGAACGAGAATATGATCCGTGTCTATTCTCTATTTACCTGTCAGTCATCTGTTTCAATTCCTGCAACCACATTTTCCGTATATGTCCATTCCCGAGAACTTCTGTTACCATTCTAGCTCCGTTAATGGGACATCCATATGTAGTTAGACCCACGATTCTCTCCAGATTATTTTGGACAGCTTCAGTCTCCTTTTGAGAATGTGCAATAAAGGTCAGTAATCCAGCTCTCTCACCTATATTAACATAAAATGAACAAGTGACTCCGTGTGGTCAAAAAATTGTTATTATACTTCTTGAATGTTTTTCAAGTTTCAGTTGTGCTTTCCTAAACGTTTATCCTTTTGAGAATTTGGTTAATATCTTGATGTATTATATTCGGGGTGTCCCAACAAAATGGAACGCAGTTTTATGACCAAACTGGAAAAGACATCAAAAATCTTTTTTCGTGGCAGCCGTGGTAGTGCATATTTTAAAATTATTTTAATATATACAGGATGGTCCATAACTTCGTGTCATACCAAATAATTATATTTTTTTAAATAGAACACCATATATTTTATTGCATATTTGAATAGAGCTTCTAAAAACAAAAAGTTTAATAACAAGAAGTTTCATATCATATAACATATGGTTGCGATTGACAACTGTTTACATTTTTTACTTTAACTGCGCGCAACTCCGTCATTTTTCAATATGTTTAGGTAAATCGAAGTTCTTTTAGCACAACAAAAATAATTTCAGCCTAAGGTAATGAATCGTTAATAAATTGTTCAACGCCTGTTGAAAATATGTTGAATGTCTAAAAGGGTTTTTCTAGGTATCTACTCAAACTTCTCGCTTTTACGATCATGTCCTCGAATGTTGTAGGTTTCTCTTGCAAAACCTCTTCTTTTACATGGCCCAGAGAAAGAAGTCGAGAGGCGTCAGATCGAGAGATATTGCTTGCCAATTGTTCGATCCGCCTATCTCTATCCAACTATTAGGGCGCCAGTGGTCTAGATACGGTTATGAGACCCGCTAGGTTCTATTAAACATCAGTAATATATGGTCTTTTGACTTAAACACAATAGGGAATCGTGTTACCCAATTTGCTGAAACAACGTGGTTGTGAAAACATACTGGATCTGAAATCAAGCATCTGGGAATCAATAGAACTACTTGGAATGTATTACAACAATTTCATAACGAATGACTGTCTTGGGTTAAGTTGAGTCTTGTTGTGCGAAAAAAAATCATTGCTTTCATGGAAAATCTGATTTTAAATCTAAATGTTGAGTATACTTTTTTCTTAGAATTAATAGCAATAACACGAAAACTGTTCGAAAAAAGTGGTAGGTATAAACCATACACCAAAGAAAAGGTACCCAAGGAATGCTATTCAATGATATAGAAATATACAGGATGTTTCATTTGAAATTTATGAGAAAAGGTACATTTTGCGTTTTAGATACCCTGTATAAATAGAAAGGTATTTCAGCATTTTTTTCACATCAGCTCAAAATCGATGATTATAAAATTTATTTAAATATCTTCAAAAATGGTGGAGCTGCAAGCCCTCAAAGTTGGTCATTTTTTCAAACATTTTACTAAATATCTAAACAATTGACAATCAAAACCATATATGATCTTAAACATCTTAATTTTAGAAGCTCTATCCAATTATGCAATGAAATATTGGGTATTCTATTTAAAAATATATATTTTCTAAGGCGCGATGTTATGGAACATTCTGTACGTATCAAAATAATTTTAAAATAAGCACTAGGGACATATTATCAAGGTTGCCACGGAAACAGATTTTTAATATCTTTTCCCAGTGTGCTCATAAAAATACTTTCCATTTTTTGTGGGAGACCCTAGATTGTTTTTTGTCATTCAATAATTAATCACTGCGAAAAAATATTGATGCTTATGCTGAAAGTCTTAGTAATTATGCTTACTGTATAGTTTTTTTACATTCAACAAGGATGTCTGCGAAAAATCATTCATACTTTGCTGAAAGTCTTCCTTTTTATACTTACTGTATAGACCCATATTTCGTGAAAAGCTTTGTGTAGCAGCCAAACTGTGTCCTTGCTCAGCGAATAGTCTTACGGCATATGAATCATCATCAATGTTTCCCGACGCCAAACCTTGGTTCGACACGTCAAAGAGTGGATAAAGTTTCATTTTTTTTATTACTTCAGAAAGTTCACACCACTGCTCTTTAGTTAGATCTGCGCCTGTAGGGTCAGGACCACAGCCTGAAAAAAACATAGTTTTGGGAGCTTCTTCTCTCTTATCTTTTCAGTAGCTGTAGTATGTGATAGAAATTTCAACTTGTTAATGCTATTGCTTTGGAAATTCAACTACGGTTGATTTCATATTTAGTACTCACATTGCAAGTAGATAATAGATCTGGGTGTCATCTCGAAAACATCCTCTAAAAATCCTTCAAAGTCAACTCCTCCAGTTTTTAGATTGTAGTATCGATACCATGCGACAACCAAACTAGCTGTTTCGCAAATACTTGGGATGATAGGACAGATAGGATTGGACAGGTAAATTTTCTTATTGCCTGAAAAATGTCTTCCAAAAAAATGTACGGCAATGCAGAGAGACCCAGTCGCTGAAAATATCAGGCATAATCAAAATTGTTGGTTGATATTGATTTGCGAAGTGATGAACGATACATTTTCTTACACTTTTGTTAGTCTAGGAGCAGGCGTTAAGTTCACGAGTTATATTGTTCCCTCAGTTTTATGCGGGACATTATTAGACACCTATAGGAGTATATAAAAATCATATTACGTGATCCAAATCGTGAGAGATATTTAAAAAAAGGAGTAGAATGGGATTTAAAAAGTTAAAAATGGCGCACCTGTTACATAGGTATGTTGAATAACCGTTTTACAACTTGGCGGCTATTTTTAAATATAACGGCCAAATGACCACGATTGGGATCGCGTGACGTGATATTTTATATACTCCTGTAGGTGCGTAATAATATTCCGCATTCAAACTATGGGGACAAATAACGAAAAACGTGACCTCAGTGGTTGCTCCTAGACTATATTCAAAGAAAGTATTCCCTACCTAGACAAAATAGCGTTTCAGTAGCTGATCTATTTTTCAAGGACAATGCAGCTTAATGCCTCTTCACGTTTTTTAAATTCGTGCATTGGAAAATCTCATTTTCGTAGGACACGGGATAAGTTTTGTCCTGTGACAAAGTAAAAAGAAAAGAATCAGAGTTCAGGCTGGTCACACAAGTCGCAAAATAAAAGAACGTATAACATGCAAGAGAAGCTATAATGAAAGGCAGTCAGATCACATATGGGTAGCTAGTAGAGACTGAATATTTCTGAACAAACTTTTGGGAGAATTACTCGAATAGTGAGATTATTTAAAAGTGAGGAACCTCTGTACCAGTGGGTACCCCATCCTTCAACTGACGCACAGAGCATGGCTAGAGCAACTTAGATCAAAAAGTGATGAAAAAATTTGTTATGTATCGAAAAATACTCGAATAATTCAGTTTATTGGAAATACCACCGAATGTGTTTCACACTTCCACCAAGATTACTGGAATAATGAGATCATTTAAAAGTGAGAAAACTCTACCACCGAATGTGTTTCACACTTCTACCAGTACCTCTCAACCTTGTATCTTGACATATATAAACAAAGCATTTGCCTTCGATGCATGCAGATAAACACACTATTATCGATATTTATTACCTCATTATAGGCAGATGTGTCGATAACCGATTTGAATCTGGACAGAATATTACTATAAATGCAATCATCCCAGATGACAACAGATTATATTTTTGGATGTTATAATCGAAAGATAAAGCTTGTCTAGATTTTCGAAAATGAAGATCATCCGATTCAATTCAAAAAGTCGCGGTCGGGGATTAGTGCCTATTAATGTGCTTGGAAAACAAAAGACAGCTAAATGGTAAAGATGAGTACATGATTCCTACAGCTATTTCCACCGCTGAAAATTTTAAGGGGACGTGTGATTCTATTTAGTAGGGGCAATGGGAACGCTGCGCATGTCGCGGAGTGTATTCAATATGATGGCTGGATATTTTTTTGAAAGACAATAGTTTTTTGTGTGATATATATGCCGAGCCTTACGAAAATCCGCCGATCAGAATCAACCAGGCCTATGGAACGTAACCATACATTCCATGTCAAGCTGTTAACGTTAGACATGACAGAAGTAGGACCATATTTTAAGAACCTGACGTTGAAAAAATTCCAGCCTAGAACTTCGGAGGGCAAATTTCACCACATCTAACTTATAGGAAAAACCCAATATTTTTGAAGAAAAAACGTCGCTATTTCATCATGATAAAATTTTTGGGTATTACCCCTTTGCTGGAAAAGTCTTGTCAATGTCAACCGAACAATACAGTGAACCATCAAAATTGCTAATTATTTATTGGTAGTTGTGTCTTACCTCCTACAGCTTGTACTGTCGCAGTCCTCTTTTGACATATAAAAACGGAATCATCGCCCAATAACAATTTCACTGCTAAGCTATTGTAATCTTCCATTCCTGAAAAGTAGGAATATTCTTTGTCCTGGTATTTATTCTTAATTATCTTTTCTGCCTCCACAACACTTTTGAATATTGAGGGATTTCCAGTATCATCTCTGTAATTATCCAACATATTATAGTTTGTCAATAATGATTTATTGAAGCTAATGTTGAATTTTACTTAGTTCGTCACTACCGAGGAAGTACCTATTGTAAAATTTTTCGAATATAAGATATAATGTTTCTTGGATGTTATCGGTCTGCTGTCTGCTAATCATTGGCTTGCCTATAACTTGGAAAGAATCGCTCGGGTTTTGATGAAATGTTCTCAAAAGACTACTATGCAAAAGACAAAAAAAATATTTGTGGGGGTTGAAAATTGAGGTTGGGGGTTGTAGAGGGTAGAGAGTTGTACATGTTTTACCTTTAGTGTCAAAGTTATTTTTTCGTTTTTGGCCCATTTCGCCGCTGTCACTCGACCGATTTTCGTAATCTACAAAGCTTTTTCGTCCTTGGCATAGTAGTAACCTTGAGTGAAAATCTCATCTAAATTCGAGCGGTACTTTCCAATGCCAAGGATTATCTGGTACCTGGATTGCGGTGTTGCTAGTTTATCGAAGAGTTTTTGCTACCTTTGCTGTTTTGTTATGTGTACAAATAGTGTGTGTCTAGGTATTTTGGTAGAATCATGAATTAATAAAAGTGGCTTTACTATCTGTCTTGCTGTCACTATCTAGAATGACACTATCCGTCACTCATAAGAAAAGATTTTTTTTATATTTTGAAGTCGACTTCCGGAACACCCTGTATAGATAGATAGGGCAAAAAATGTGGTTTCCTCATATCTGGATGTAACGCACGGCGGCCTGTTGCTTCTGATACCAAAGGTGACCTACTTCTTTCGGCAATAGCCCCCGATACCATAAATCCAACAATATGATGCACACGCGTTTCCAGAGAAAATTTAGAATCTGGTCTTTCACTTCGTCGCCTTTCACTCTTGCACGACCATCATGCATCCCCAAGTAGAATCTGGATTCATCACTAAAGACAATGCTATTCTATTCGAAGTCCCAGTTCAGCCGTTCTCTGCACCAATACCTAGGAGTGAGAGGTAAGAAAAACTGAGGACTATACTATATGAAGTAAGCTCATAACTAACCAAACCCAGGACATAGTTGTTTTGACAGCCAGCTGTAAAGGGTAGGAAAGAGAGAGTACGTGAACTGCGAATATTGTAATGGAGAGGAGGATACTTCTAATCACCTACTCCAATGTGGTAGGTGGGTTGAACTGTTCCCTGGTGAGAGGCTCAGTGCTGGAAATTTTCTCGCCTTCTCACTCAAAACATAATGAACAGATTGAAGCAGCTCTTCACAACATATTGTACGATGATCAAATGCCAATTGCAGCTTCACAACACAATTACTACCTACTTACTTTTTTATAAGAACAGAAGATATCACAAAAACAATTTAACGATATGGTTGAAAAACTGATCGTTTTTAGTCCTATCCTAGGTAAACATACCAAACAATTTTTTGTAATAAATTCATTATTACTGATTGTTCTTTTTCTATGTCACTTAATTTGATTTGTTACATCCTCGATGCATCTTGCTTAAGTGGAGCTACCTAGTCAAAATTCGATTCCGTTTTTTGAAAAACCTGACTAATTCCTATTCTTAGAAACATAGAACGAAGGCGTGGGCGTGAAGTAAATCTACTTGACACCATTCATGAAAATTTAATGTTGAGTAGAGTTGTGGTAAGAGTGACAGTCAAAAAAATTTCTGACCTTTCTGTCGCTTTTGTTAACGCGAAGAATTGCGTAATTATAGAATTTGTGCAAAAACTTCGACATTCGTTCATAACAATCTGCCGGCTTGTCTGTCTGTTAATTTTTGAAAAACTACTTATTTTAAAATGGCTTGGTTTTCCTCATGAAATTCTAATATGTAAACGCAGAAGATTTACTTCATATTTATGTTTTGTATTTGATTACCATTTGACCATCTTTAGATGGAAAAGTTTTAGAAAATTATTGCACTGTTCTGTCTGAGAAGGTTATTTGCAATTGAACGTTTTGCAATTACAGAACAGTAAATGACGATAAGTGATCCAATTTTTGTGAACCATTAATTTTAAATACATTTTTTTATCAATTTACCTGTAAACTTCCATGCTGAGATTCACTTTCTGGGAATGTTTATCTTTTAAAAAAAGCTGGTTAATTAAAAATATTGGATCTTTCTCAGCATTTTTCACGTGAGACCATAGTGATTTTGTGGTGCATTTTGGAGGATATTGCGAAAATTGCCATACGCATAATTTGTATAATTGGGCAAGTGTATTGCGGCCAAATGATAAGTATTTAACCGTCATTTTGGTTATTAAACTGACATTCTAATGCCGTCATGACAACTGTCACCCATCAAGGTCATAAGATTCCCTAGAATTCCCTTTAACATGTGGTTATGCCCCAGGAATACCCGGTCAAAGGCTTGTTATCAAAACCAGCTTTCATAACTATTTTTGCATGAAAAAAAATTAGTCCCTGTCCAAAAATGAGCTCTAGCTTCTTTTTGGTACTTCGTAATTGTGTATATGTAGGCTGGATATCAAGGCGAATAGATATATCTTACCAGTGATTAAATTCAAGTCCTACATCTATTTCCTATACCGATAAAATATTCATATTACTGTAACGTCCTACAATTTAGATGCAGGTACTGTTACTGCTATGGATATTTATAACACCTTAGACTATACTGGTAATAAAATTAAGCACCAATAAGGCAAGAAATAATAAAGATTCCCGATATGATATGGCACATGTACTCGTATACATGTATCCGCATAAGAATTACCTGAAATAATCGCCGCTTACGTATTTGTACTATCAAATAGTACAGCGAGAAGTAATTGTGGAAAGTTATCTGTTGCTTTGTCATTCCACAAAAACAATATATTCTTACGGGTCTCAAAGGTCTTAAGATGACAAACTTTCCCAAATTGCTCTCTGTAGTTTTGTTCAGGCGACCTTTTCTTTTCAATAAAAATATGAAATGTAGGGGATGCTGCTGCTTTAGTCCTTGGGCAAAGAAAGACAGTACCTCGACGGCCATTGACTAGGAAATACTATAATCGCTAAAAACTTCGAAAATGAGTTATCATGTTTTTTAGATGTTATATGACACGTACTTCACAAAAAACCATGTCACTTATTTCCGTCTGTCTGCCTATCTGTCGGTCAGTCAGTCTGTCTGTCACTCTATCTGACCATTTATTCTTGATCTCTCTATAACTTGATAGTACCTTTCGGATCTTGGTGAAGAAATTTTGACACATGGTTACAACTAAGGCCTAAACAGTTTTGTATGTTTTGAAAATGGACCCAGTGGCGGCGAAGCTACGGACTGAACAGGAAAATATATATATATATATATATATATATATACATCAGTAAATTGACTCGGCGAAACAAGTAGGCGCAGTCCATGTCTTCGTCGAAAACAGGCAGCTATATTTGTAGGAATGTTTGCGACGTTGCGTATGGCTTTTTGTATCCTAATTAAATTTAACTCAGATTCGTCATATGATAGTATCAACGGAGACTCACTGAATCCTATCTTCCTTCCTCTAAATGTCCGGAACAAAAGGTTGTAAATGTTATATCTATAGTATCAGTAAAGCACAACCTGCAATTACGAATTGTCCCATTTTGTTAAAAACATGGATTACGTAGATCGACTCTCGACGATTTTTTTTAATCATAGTTCATATGGCGTTAAAGTAGGAAATACACCGAAACTAACGTAATCCATGAGAGAATTGCGTGCAAACTACAGACTCAACCTACTTGACAGCAGTTTTTAGGCGTTCGATTAGATTCCCATACGATTTCTTTGTTTCAGAAAATACCTGATGGATCGACCGTACCATAACGCGTTTGAATTCATTGATGGGGTGCGACAGTGAGGCTTTTAATCGCTGTATAATAGACCTTAATAGGTGAGTATATAGACAGAAATCGAGTAGGCTGTTAGTAATTAAGCGCATTTTTTTCTCAGAAAAAGTCTGACGTTGTAGCATTTATTATCTCCGTATTAGGTGTTTGGTAATCTTTTATTTGATCACCCGTGTTTTTCTGTGGGTATGGCAGAGCACAGATGGAACTGGAAAGGGAGCAATTAAATGCAATGTTCGTTTAATAGACTAGAAGTGAGTTAGCTCAACTGTCTCATACAATTTCACTTGTACAATCTAGTAATTATACACCATAACATGTACACCATTTCTCTTAAGCGGCCTGTAGACGTTCTATATTATTGTGCAATATTTTGGTTTGTGCAATATATTTGATTGTATGTGGGCAATATTGAAATGTTGTCCAATATATTGTGTGGTGTCGTGAAAATATATTGTGCAAACGGGAATATATTGTGCCGTCTGTCGGCAACATTGCGCAATATCCCATCAGCTGGTCTCAGTCCATTCGTCAAAAGTTGTGGAATTCATTTGGTTCAACTATTTTTAGTTCATTGAGTAATTTTTCGTGGGTGTACTTTTTCTTTTCTTTTTTTGCACTTGCGGCCACATCTATTACCACGCAATACAACTCTCTTTCACGCTAAGTGCATGAAATTCTCACAAGGGCTGTTTGCACAACGTGTTTGTGCGTCTGTGCTCACGCTTGTACCACATATTTATTATAAAACCTTCAATATCGCCTCCATACGGTACAATCTTTCGTGCAAACCAAAATATTGTACAGGGTGGGCCATAAAGGTGTTGGCAATTTCAATATTCAATTAAAAAATATCTACGCAATATAAAAGAAAAATGAATGTATTTTTAAAAAGTAGAAAGATAAGAATTTTTAAGACTTAAAAATTATGTTGTAACAATTACTTCCTTCGGCTGCTTTGCACTCTTGAAACCGAAGCTGCAGATTTTGGAAAACTCGTTGAAAAGTTGTTCTCGGTATTTTGTTACTTTCCTGAACAATATTCCTCTTCAGCTGCTCTAAATTAGTTGAATTATTCTCGTAGACCACCGATTTGAGGTAGCCCCATAGGAAATAATCACATGGAGAAAGATCGGGGCTACATGGTGGCAATTCAATATCCCCCCTTTTCGAAATGAGTTTTCCGGGAAAGACATTTTTCAGCAGCTCTATAGATACCCTAGCTGTATGACATGTGGTCCCATCTTGTTGAAACTACATTCTATAGGTATTGCCTTGGAGTTCTTGCAAAGCTGGCACCAAAAAGTCTGTTATCATATTGCAATAATTGTTAGCTTTAACTGGCATCGCTTGCCCTCTTTCTTCCTCAAAAAAGTACGGTCCAATAATATCGGTTGACGTAATTCCAGCCCACACGACTAGTTTAGAGCTGTGAAGTGGACGTTCATGCAAGCGTCGGGGATTAGTTTCGGACCAGAACCGATAATTTTGTTTGTTAACATGGCCATTGAGGTGAAAATTGACCGCATCACTAAACATCACGTTGTTAAAACTGTTGAATCGGTCGAGCATCAAATTGACAAAGTTAAGTTGGTTATTGGCATCATCTTTTTCTAATTCTTGGACTAGTTGAATCTTATAACCCTTCAAATACAAATCACGCTTCAAAATTCGCCGCAAGCTCGTTCTTTTGATGTCCAAAGCCTGATTTCTCTTACTTGTTGACTGTTGCGCATTTCGCTGAACTGAAATACGAACACGCTTTACATTGTCGGCCGGTTGTTTCGAACATTCTGATCCATTTCCGTATCACATTGGCGCTTGGAACTCTTAAATCGCGTAAACCGTGTTCATGCCGATACAAACGTCGTGCAGTAATAACCGATTTATTGTTTTCGTAATACGCTCGGACACAAAATGCACGCTGCGCTCCCGTGTACGGCTCCGTGGCGACTAAATTTCCAGGCAACGGCGCGGCTAACAGCTTATCCTCTCCCCCCAACCCGCGCCCAGGGTTTCCGAGAAATTTAAGATTTAAATCGCCAACACTCTTATGGCCCACCCTGTACAATAATATCGACCGCGTATAGGTCACAGTCAAAATATTGTGCAATCCACATTGCAAAATAATATTGAACGTCTACAGGCCGCTTTAGCTTTTGTATCTGACAAAAAAATGTCTAAATTATTTTTTGAGAAGTCTTTCAACGTTATTTAAAACTCAAAAAATACCTTCAAACAGAATAATGTCAATTCTTCTCTCTACTCAACCGTCACAAAAAATGGCCTCAAGTAGATTAACTCCGTACTTCCCACTCAATTCTGGACAAAGGAACTTTGTACATGTGTTATACGCCTAAAGCCCGTAATTCGGTTATAAGTGGGATCAATCGGTTAGATCTGGTGTAGCCACTGGCAGTTGACTAGTCTTCTAGGATTAGCCTGTTGCATTCGGTAAAAACTAGGGCCATCCAACCTGATACCGGCTCCAAATAGGTCTAGGCAATCCTTGGGGTTAAAACATGATGTATACGTAAACTCATGCTGATATAACTACGTCTAATTTCAAAACTAGAATTAGTTTTTTATTATTATGGTTGCTTATCTAAGACGACAATGTAAAGGTATGATTGAGTTATGTTTAAGAAATTAATTGCTGAAACAAATAATATGAAAATGATGACATTATGTTTTCTTTAAAAATAACCTCCAAAAATGTTTGTTATATTTATTTCTAGTTTTAACCACTAAGGATTGGCTAGGACTAGTTGCAGCTGGTGCGAGCTTGGCTAGACCAAGCAGTAACCGAATACTAATCATAGGTTTGGCAATGAATATATAGACTACACCTAAGATTAGCCAACTGATTTTTGCTACGCCTGGTTCTAACCGGCTAAACCTAACTGTAACCGCATTTTGGGGTTTATCCGTATCAGTCCGGGTGTTTCAAATTCGACCCTCACCATTGGGATATCGGAAATGGTACGAGATACGAAGTAGCTCAAATCATGGCAAAGTTGCGTATTTAGGTAACCAACAAAAGTTATAGGAAATTGCACATTAACATTGCCACTTTTTCCTTATTTTCTCTTATGGACGCCATATTGCATTTTTTCGCAGATGGATAGAGTTTTTAATTCTCATTTTAAAAATGTATAGTATGTCACACATTGACATTGCAAACATTAGTTATTCCAGAAAAATAGAACTTCCTCAGTAGGCCTTGAAATTATCAGATAATCATTAATTTGTTCCCTGTACCAGGCCACACCTCGTATTGAACAGCAACAGAGTTTATAAGTAATATCTGCCATGATTTAGCTCTGCCTATGGTATTCATGATTATTATCGTTATTACCAATAAAATATTCATTTTGAGTTCAGGTTTCATCATACCTTTTTATTTTCTCGTAATTTTCATCCAACAACAAATTCATGGCCAACTTTATAAAATACATCACTGACTGAACAGCTGATTTAACTGTACAAAATTCCAATTAGCGTCCGTATGGAAAAATAAAGTTGGTAATGAAGTACTGAAAGAGGAAACCTTGAATTGAAAATTTGACTATCATCTTGTAGAGAAGAATAAGTCAAAATGACAATATGCAATTTATTTTGAAATCCCATCTCAAATGAGTTCAGGAAAAAATAAAAATAATGTTGAGATTAATCTGGTATGTGAAACAAATAGATATAATTTCAAAGCATCTAGGAAATTATGATTTTTTTTAAATATCTAAGGTTTGGCGATCTCAGTATTATACATTTTTGAAATCAGAACTAACAACTTATTAATCTGTGCATAAATCCAAAATGGCCTAAAGTTGATGCTGGAGGACAAGAGACGAAGCATCATATTCAAATTCTAATTATGTCATCTAGTAGAGGAGAAAAAGTGGTATTGTTAATGTGCAATTTATTTTGAAATCAGACTACGAAGAAAATCAGGAAAAAATTAAAACGATTTTCTAAGTGGCATTTTGGTATTAACCTAAATACGCAACTTTGCCCATCTAAGCGACTTCGTACTCTTACAGTTTTTGAGATCCCAACGGTGAGGATCGAATTGGGAACATCCGGTATAGATCATATAATATTCGAGTCAACTTTTGCATACTGTGGTATTATTTGCTTAGCGGCTATGCAAATCATTGTACCCTGGCATAAAGCCTTAGAGTGAAATGAATATCTGTGGCAAAAAGCATTGCTCATTTGACAAACATTGAAATTATGGGCTTTGATTACGGATGATGCACGGTATCCGAATCAACTGTCTTACGTTGTAGTTAGTTTACCATTGATCGGCTATGGAAAGCTGGTCATGTAATATAATGAATATGATTGCAGAAGAAGTATTGTGGGATTATTTTTTTTAAATAATCTACTAAAAGTAGACGAGATTCTGCATAACACAAAATATCTTCATATTTGCAAAATACTGATGAACGTCTATTCGTTAGAGCCTTTTATTAATATCTCAAAGATTCATGTGCCGATTATGTTGAATTTTGGCAGTCTTGTTCACTGAAATAAGACTAAGTTAGCACTAACTAAAAATAATTATGAATTCCGGTAGGGTTTGGGAGGGGCTGTCTCATAATAATATCGGGAAAAAATTAAACGTTTTTTGGTTTAACCAGCTTTTTTGTCTCCTGATATCGCTTCGTATCTTACTTCACATTCGAGGAAAAAATAAAACAACTTAAATACATGTCGACATCCCTAGATTAGTAAACCTGGATTCATTCGAAAAAATAATATAGTGATGGAAGACAGCATTTATGTTCAAATTATTCAAAAACCAGTTGCAATAATTAAACCGTCTTGGAAAATAATTTTCAAACAGATGGTTATGAATTTGGTACTTGAAAGATCTAAAGCCATGTTTCTTTGAAATATTTCTTCCACTTTCGTGAGAAATTTGGCACCTATTTCGCGAGTAGAAGCAGTACGATCATATTCTACGTACGCTAGGACGTTTATTTCGACTTCTTCGCTGACTATAAAACCATTATCATTAATAGGATAATTATGTTCATTTTTCAAATATTCTACGAGCCAAGGATAATGGGCATGTGATGGAGCTTGACGATCTGGAAACCGCTCCTGATATAATCTTGCGGCGCGCCTCGATTTTTTTTTGGCATTCACCATAAATAAGGAGCATGTCTATTTGATGATCTCCTCAATAATTCATTATTCTTTGTAGCAGTTAACTAATAAATTGATTTCAAATAAAATAAATAATATTACACAATAAACGATGCTGACGCGTGGAAACGAGACATAGTTATTTATACAGGGTGACTTCGAAGTTGAGTCATTTATTTTAACAGTAAGTAGATCTGATCAAAAGAAATGTTTTTTTCCTTTAACATTTTTCTGGTAAAATTAAAGTAACAAAGTTATAGCCCTTTAGAAGTTTGAGTACCGCCCTGTCTCAATAATAATATTATGTGCTCGTGTTTGGCAACAACGGATATAATCCGCCTTATCGGTTCATCGCATCGGAAACAAAAAAGCGAAAGAATTTGAAACGCTTATCACGATGTTTTTACTACAATTTTATTCAGTTGTATTCAGTCAATGCTGATCTTGTCCATTTGTGATTCTTATTTACGGGGGGGGGAGAGTCTTTACAAAATGCTGCCGCGGCATCACGAATTTATGCGGATCGGTTTCCAATCGAGTGCAACCAACCCCTCGTGCCTTTGTTAATGTAGTACAAAGGGCTCGTGAATCAGGTGGCTTAAGACCTCACAGGGGAGGGCATGCCAGTGCTCCAAGACGGCACGATCAATACAGGTCCGCACTGAAATACTTGTCGGGAGGATACTTTATAAAACAAGGTAACATTTTTTTTTTAATTTTTTTTTATTTTTACACACATATTTTGGTTATCTTCCTTCTACAATCATTATCTGAAAATTAATGACTCAACTTCAAAGTCAACCTATAAGATCAAATCAACTTTGTTCATTACTAGGTAGTCTGTTGTTTTCAACATATGTTTTCCTTTCCGTGACAGTTTGAGCTTGTTTTTCCTCTATCCAAAATCATTTTTTTAATCTTTGACACCATGTTTCTTGGAAACCTGTCTTTTTAGGTTACATGTTTATATGGTCTTTTCTGGTTGAATTTTGTTCAGAAATACTGCTCTTTTAATTACGGTCTAATAAATACTCGATCACCCCGAAAACTTGGCAACCACACATTTTTTGGAAAAATGGTAATGAGAGGTGAATCTTGGAAATTCAAATAGCAATCACCATTTTTGACAGCAGATTCGTGTCGAGCTCGAGTTCTTACACCAATTTCCATTTTCATAGATCAAGCGGTCATAAGTGGTTCAATCTGTATGACTTACTGTAATACTATATGAAAGGTGCTCGAACCTCCGGAAAAGTTGGTAACCATGCAGTTTTTGAAAAATGGGCTCAAAGGAAAGTTTATAGGTATCAAGCAATTTGTTGATGACCTCAGAGGCCATTTGGAGGTCATCTTTGCGAATTCAAATAGCCACCACCATTCTTGAAAACAAATTTATGTCGAGCTCGAGTTACTACCTCAGAATCCATTTTCATGAATGAGGTCAGGCGATCATCAGTCATTAGTCTGCCTACGTTTTATAATTACACGAACGCCCTGAAGACTCGATAGCTATGCATTTTTGAAATAATTATCAAATGGGAATGTTGTTAAGACATGTATTGCACTCTGGCCATACAGGATGAGGAAAAGTGTGTGTTTGCGACGTTTTCGGAGTTTTCATGTACTTTTTAGGTCATGCTGATTGTTTTACTACTTGACATCATGTATAAAGCATTCCGATGTAGAATCTCGTATACTCGAGTGTTCGTGTACTTTTCAGGAGTTACAGTAAGTTATGCTGATTGAACCACACGAATCTGCTGACAAAAATGGTAGCTGCTATTTGGAAAGTGAAACTCCTCTGACCTATGGTCTTTTTAGGCTTTGGTATGCGTACTGAATGATCTTTGGATCTGGCGTGATGGTCATGTGAGAGGAAATTTAATAAATGCTTATGTTTTGTAATATATGTGAAAGATGCATTCAACATTCCATTTTTACGGGTTATTCGCTTTACGTATGAGGGTATTGATAACGTAGAAGTTTCTGCTATGACTGATTAATGAACTTAGATCTCGCATACCCTGAAGCGTATGTTACTGAAACATCGGTTGAGTGAAAGTAATCAGGTTTTGAAGGCCCCGCCCCGTCTTGTTTTGGACGTTTGACTGAGAACTTAAAGCTCGGTCATTTGGAAAGGTTCTAAGCGTCACCAGTGTCACGTTAGAGGGGCACAGTTTGCTGTTACTGTATGTTCTGTGTTAGCTTGAATATTTTTTACTGGGAGTCTTGGGCATCTCCAAGGTTATCCAGCACTATAGAAACAGAAAAATCCGCAAGGTCATTGTCTGTGATATTTGCAGGGGTATATATCCTCTCTGGAGAAATCCATTTTGACCATTGATTACTGTGGCCGCTCGAAGACACGCCTGCTTAAAAAGCTCGGTGACTGGATAGCTTTGAACCACTTATGCATTTCTTAGTTGTAGAACAGGTTAAGTGGGCAAAAAATAGCTGACATCGCTGAAGTTGCTGGTGCAACATATGATAATATATTATTTTTACAAAATCATGTATTAAAATTTCCGTAGAAATTGTGCATAGGTGAGACGGCATATGCCCTCTTACCCTGTATGTACACAATCAAGAAGAAACATAGTACTTTGATTATATTAGAAGTTACAAATCTCTATTCAACACATTTTGTGCAATATGTATATACAACTTATCTAATATCCCGACGTGGGATACTCACAGTTTTGATTATGTTCGGACGAAATATAAATTTGTGCGAGGTCAATTTGATAAAAGCAAACGTAGTGTCCGCTTCTACTGTTATGAATTACTGGCAACGAACTTGAGTCTGGCATCTCCCCGTACCATCGATTGCTCCACCCTTAAAAATATATATTACAGTGTGGTGTCGATACGTGCGACGTGGTCCCCCGAAGGACAAGCGGTCGCCGTCGGTGGTCGTAGATCACAGCCAGCAGTCGCTTCAGTCAGCACTGATGTCGGCAGTGTGCACTGTGCATGGCCAAGGCCAATATCGTCATTCACGCGCAATTCCTCGTAGGGGGAGGAGGAAGGTCATTTAATTTTTGTGTTATACATTTTCGTAGCTAACTTTTTTCTCAGAATAACTAACTTTGCACATGGGAAGTACAGAGTCAACTTACTTGGCGCCATTTTTTAGCTTTGTCTCACCGCCTTGAACATTTTCTCGTCAACGTATGTCTTCCACATTTATGATTGTCACAGTCAGTATGACAACTTGCTTAACAAGGGCATGCGATTTGTGTTTACCATTGTTGATCTTTGGTATAAAACAAAGTAATGCCTAAAAGTGCAACTACAATGTCGACATATGTCGAATAGTATTTTCAGAAAGTGAGTGAAAACAAGCTAGTAGTAGCTGTGTTACGGATCGGATTGTGCAGTGTGCAGTATCCCTCGGGAAAGTTAAGCTACGCACATGGTGTCATGAGTCAAGCCGATTATATACAGGGTGGCGCATCGAAAACAAAACAGGCGCATTTACTGGCAGCTCAGTTTTTTTTGGAAAAACGCTCAGACCCGTGAATTTTGTTTTCGAGGGGGACACAAGTTTGGCAAAAAATCACGTTAACACGTGCAGCCCCCTGGGCGGGGGTGACACCTACCCTAAAATCTTAAATGGAGTGATACCTTATTTTAAAAGTCTTTCAATTCCTTTTATAATGATGTAAAATACATGAGCTTCAGTTCATCAGTTTTGAAGAATTATTGATTTAAAGCTTAAAGTAGACTTTAATAGGTACATCAGATTAGTTTGTACTACTTTCTGAAGAAATTTGACTAAAAGAATTTACTTAATAAGTAAAGGCTTTGAAAATAGCTATTAGAGCGTTTTTTGTGGCAAAAAAGTTATTTCCTGAAGAAAGATAAGGAAATATCTCGTACTTATTTTAAATAGGAATTTAGTACATAGTTTGCGATTGATTTGACCAAACTTTGTTGCTAAAATAATTTGTAACGCTTTATTACATAAATTAACCATGGTATATTCCACAGCAAAAAGAGTTGAAATTATCGAAATATTTTTCGGAAATAATCAGTGCGCTAATAGAACAGCAGAAATATTTAATGAGCGACATGAGAACAGTAACGTGCATCGAAAATATGAACTTGTAGCTAAATTTCGGGAAACTGGGTCAGTCGCCAATAAAAAACGCAACATTGAAAATCCCATAAGGAACGAAGCAATATAAGTGGGGGTTTTAGGGCAAGTTTATGTAGATATGTTAAGTACCCGCAAGTTGGAGACTGTGTGTGGTGTTAGTCGACGTACTGTCCAACGGATTCTAAAGGCCCATAGTTTTCATCCGTATAAAATTCACCTGGTACAAGAACTTAATGAAGACGATTTTGATCGGCGATTACAATTTTGTGAAGATATGAGTGAACGAATTATAAACGATGAACATTTTCTATTCAACACTTGCTTTTCCGACGAATGTTCCTTTTCTTAAATGGCGTAGTAAATCGTCATAACTGCCGATATTGGTCCGATTCTAATCCTAGAATTTATCATGAGGTTCATACACAGCAGCCACAAAAATTAAATGTTTGGGCTGGTATTTTGGCGATCATTTAGTTGGTCCTTTTTTCTTACCTGGAAATTTGTCCGGTGAAATGGATTTGGAATTACTGGAAGACGCCATAGATCCTGCATTAACAGCCATAATTGAAAATCAGAATGATCTACTGAACTGAAGTACATCAATTTTATATCATTATAAAGGGAATTGAAAGACCTTTAAAATAAGGTATCACTCGACCCCCCTTTCCATTTAAGATTTTTGGGGTGGTGTCACCCCCGCTTAGGGGGCTGCACGTGCTAACGTGATTTTTTGCCAAACTTGTGCCCCCTCGAAAACAAAATCGGCGGGTCTGAGCGTTTTTCCAAAAAAAAAACTGAGCTGCAGTAATGCGTCTGTTTCGTTTTCGATGCGCCACCCTGTATAACTTCATTCAAAGAAAATCATTTTATTGGGTGTACTATTTTCTTTGTGACTGACTATAATTTGAAGCCTACGCTTCATCGCGGATGAATGAACTGAATCTGAAGGAGCGGCTCTGAAGGGTACGAGCCAGGTCAGGACTTCATACGATGACCTGTCAGATGAATCTCTGTATTTAAACGTTGAAGAAAATTGAGCTGGAATGATTTCAGCAAGATTAGAATCATATCGTCAATTTATCAAATATAGGTTCTATAAGTGCGATGCCCTGTGAATACTAAATTACAGCAGAGGAGCGATATAATGAGTTTTTCTCCATTTTTCGTATTTCCCAGCTTCCTCTATCGAGAAGCATCGAATAATCCCATGTTTCTGTCCCCACTTTTACAAATTTGTCCATACGATTAGTTTCCGCACGGATATCATGTAAAAAACCTATAAAACGTAAACAAAAGTAATAAAACGTCATCTTGCAGACTAGGTACTTTTTAGGGTGCAACTAGTTCATTCCACGTTTACTCGCTATGTTCGATGTGAACGTCCATCAATGGAGCAATGACTCAACTACACGCATTGTTGGTTGCAGAAAGCAAGTATATGTTTTGTGAAGCCGAGTAGTCTGTAGTGTTTATCTGAGAAGATGTGAAAAAAAGAAAGTTGGTTGAGTAGTAAGATCGCATGTGGATGATTGTGGGTATTGGTCTGCATTTGTATAAAATCAGTGACATTTGCTATGTGATAAAATTATTACTGAATATGCTGCCAATAAAGTATATCTATTAGCTGTGCCCCCGACTATGTTGTCCTTTCTGAAGACAAAGTTATAAATTACGATTTTTCCCGTTTTTTCTGTTTTCAAAAACATGGAGGAGCATTACGGGAAATGGCCACCGCGCCCGCGTTGTGTGCAATTCAGCCACATCACAGAAAAATTAGGAATGACAGCATCACTCTTCAACCATTTTCGTAGTGCCTCGCATCTAGGCGCTGATTTGTATTTTCTATCGATATCGCAAAATAAATTTCTATATAATTTAAATGACTGGATGGAGCTTTTCACTTCCATAAATATTCCTGTCTAGCATTTTCTCACCTGTTACTTCACCGATCAGGGATGTTCTTTTCTTATCTCTCTCATTTTTGGAATACAGCAAACTTGCATACCTATGTAATTTCCAGGTGGTGAATACATCTCAAGTAAGTCTATTTGAGACAAGAAACCAATGGAATTATCTTCGACACAGATTATTAGCACACACATCCACCCTATCCACCTATGCACTGCCGTTTCCTTCCAGCTATGGTCTATACTATAGTATACAATTTACAACATAGACCTCCAATATAATGCCAAATGTTTTGCATTTAATTTCAGGTTTTGTTCACATTTATGGGGATGCATAATTAATCTTTTGATAACACGAATGCTATTGTGGCTCTGCATGCGGAATTGTAGTGAAGTGAATATCTGTCGCATCAAGCGTTAAAATGAAGATAAGCTCTTGTCTTGTCTATAATGGAAAGATGCCCAACTAACTGTATTGTAACTGTAATGGATTATGCGTTATCGGCCATGCAAATGAAGTTTTTTGTGTGAAATTTAGTGAATCTTTCTTGTTTTGTCCACGTTTTAGGACTTTTGAACACTATGAAACTCATGGTGCAAATCGGGGACAGCTTAAACCTGTGTTGACTATTGAATATAGAGATCGTCGGATCCTCTTACACGCTGAACTCCGAACCGGGACAATTCGGAGGAGTTTATTTACTGCAATAAAGTATAAAAATTTATATACTTCAAGAATTTTCGTTTTGGCGAATCGCTATTGGAATTGAAATTGAATAATATAATGACTCTTCAGGTGAATTCAAGTAAAGTGACCATTGACCTTGTATTTTTGAAATAAGACAGGACAGACTGTACCCCGATTACAGTGAAAGTGAAAATCTATTTACAGATGCCACCTTGTGCTGTCTCGTCCACCAAGACTAAGCCTACACCATAGTGAAGAGTTGCCCAATATCACGAAACAGCTGTGTTCACATTTTGACCATCTGTGGTCGGACAAACGAAAGCTATAATACTAGTTTGTTTGTAGTTATTGATAAAATGGTATTTTGATAAGTTTCTGATGTTTCATTCAACAACATTCAGTTGCACATCCCTTTTTTTTGTCGACTAACGAGATTTTGTTTCATTTCGATTCAATAGAGCCTAAATGTGATATCTCTTATGATATTGATTCTAAGACCGATCCTGCATGCAGCTGAAAAATTTGTCAACATTTTCATGTTATACAGAAATTAACATGTCTCATATTCAAGTGTACTATAGTTACGTAGGCAGTACGACTTGCTGCTCGCTGCTAGACCGGCTTGTTACGTTACTTTTCACACGAAGAAAGCAAATATTTGTCGTATGAATAACTTCGCGGGTCTAATTTCATCTCTTTTAAATACTGCCCCAAAGCAAATAACAGGTTCTGGCGATATCGTCGTTTAAAATATTTCCATACGTTATGGTCTGATCAATAGGCAATATTTTCTATACAGGGTGTTTCACAACTTATCCGACAAATTTTAACCACATATGCACTATTACGAAAGTTGATTTCTCAAAAAAAAAAATGTAATAAATGTCCTACAGAAATCGAGATAATAAAATAATATGTAATATGCTCCACGCTGTTGCATGTGACACTTCTGGGACCTGTTGGACTAACTGCCTTGTGCTTATTCCCGGATTTTCTTCCACAATATCCAAAATTTCTTCTCGGCATTTAAAACGCGTTGTGGGCGAACCCTACCCCCATCCACTCCACGTCTGGGGCGCAAATCTCCACTAGCACGTGCACGTAAAACAATTGAACTAAATGTTTCGGGATGTGGTATGTGCCTATTCGGAAATCGATGTGCATACAAACGAGAAACCGCTCGCGAATTTTGCTAACACGCTAACACAATGTCCACAAACTCCTCATTAGTGTACACATGTTCCATTTTTATTAATAAATAACTGGAAACATAAACTCGCAAAATACTTTATTTAACTTCACAAAAATCGACCGTTCTTCATTCAGATCACCCACGATACAGATTAAACCTCATTTACACGTTATCAGTCTGAAAAAACAAAAAAATCCTGGTATCTTGTTTTCGTCAGTTGTTTGGTACAACATTTGCTACAATAAATTATCAATGCGTGTTGTAATATCACGACGATGAACGCAAAATACAGATATTTATTTTTCAATTTATTATTGAAACTCAGGTTTATAACTTAATTTCTGTAGGACTTTTATTACATTTTTTTTGAGAAATCAACTTGTTTCCTAACAGTGCATATGTGGTTAAAATTTGCCGGATAAGTTGTGAAACCCTGTATAATATACAAAGCGGGAAAAACGCGAGTAACTCAAGTTAACGGTGTTTTCAATAACAAATATATGGGGGGACTTATTATACAGTGTACTATATTAAAAAATTGTTCAGCTTGAACCAGGTTACTGCCGGACAAGCGGCAGTAACCTGTTCATGTTAAGGAGCATCCAACAAACGTGATTATGAAAAAAAGTCGGAAAGTTTCCCGCGTAAATTGCGTTAAATGGCATTATTGACTACCCAGCCTTTTGCACAGATTAATTTCAGGGTACTTTTATTCTCTTCGCGCAATAACGTCACCTTGAAACTATCAATAGCACGTGCCAATGTAATAGTCATATCACCTATATAGGTTATGTGTAAGCATCTGATTGTGTTAGCTGTGATTGTGAAATATTTATTGTGGATTTTAAAGGCTTGTTAAAAAAGAAGTAACCATTCCAGGTTCTTAAGTTTTCTTACGAGTATCTACTCTTGTAGCACATGTTTGTTACATAAGCCTCAAGTTATGCATTGACGAGGCTGAAAATAACTGAAAACAAGCAACTGTTTGAAGGCATTATATGGAATTCCGAAGTTCCGCTTCAAATTTCAGCTGATATTCCTGATTTGAACGAAAGTCCTTTGTTCTGGCATATTGTCTCATCCCGTATAAACATTCGTTCTATTGACATAATCTAACATCCATCTGATAAAAAATTGTCTGGAAGCCTTGAAATGATGGCTCTTAACGAATATTATTCGTGGTTCGATAATCATTATGGACATCACGCAGCTTGAGACTTGTTTTTGACTCATAAAAAACGCGAAATTCGCATAAAGAATTTGTTTTTATGCCTTTATAATCTACAGATAATGCCAAGTTATGTGAGGTTCTGGAATTTTTTAAAAATCGGTTGTCTCGAATTAAGTTAAGAGAACATGTTTTGCAAATGCTTTTTGTTCGAATTTTTGAAATGCTCCTCTGGTACAAATCTAATTGTAGTTTGGGTTTGGTGAAGTAAGGAAATATTTAAGAATCGCGGTAATTTTTTAAGCTGATATGACGGAGTTATATGGAGTTATTTTTTGGGAGAAATATTCACAATACTCCTAATGTTTCAGCTTTCCTCTCTACCATAGGTCAGCCTTTTGGTACGTGTACACTGTAGAGAAAATCTACCTAGATTTTAGATTTAGATACGTTCTCTAGGTGAGACTTGCCTATGTTCTGTGTACACTATAACATATTTTGGCCCTCGCTAGACCTTCGTAGATATTTCCTAGATTAATTCTATACCAATTTCTCTATGTGGTGTGTACATAACATGGTAGATTTGATCTCGTAAAAACGTATAGGCATTATTGCACCGTAGTTTGTTGGAAGTAGTTTGAAATGTCGCGAATTAAGAAAATTGCAGCTGCCTCTGTTATTTTAATAACGAAGAAGAGAAAAAATGTTGAGCTAAAAAACAAGAAGAGAAGGATGTGGGTTAGGAGCTGGATTTCAATAAGACAGGATAGTGGTTTTTTTGCTCAATTGGTGAAAGAATTACACAGCGAAGACATGAATTTATTCGCTAACTTTTTACGCATGAGTAATAAGGACTATGAATACTTGCTTTAAAAAGTTGAACCATTGATTTGAAAACAAGATACTCATCTTAGGCTAGCTATTTCACCTTCAGAACGGCTCATGCTTACTTTACGGTTTTTAGCAACATGTGAGTATTGAAAGACATGAGTTTGTTTTCTAGGATGTATTTAACTTAAAAAGCAAACAAAAACAACTTCTAATTAAATCATTTTTAATTGTAGGAGATAGCTATCATTCCCTGCAATACCTTTTTCGGATTCCAGTCACGACCATTTCAAGGATTATACCTGAAGTTTGTGAAGCGATATTTACTGAGCTGAAAACGGATTATCTCCAGGTAAGTAATTTTCGTAAAACTGCGTGATTGGAGGAAGGTTTGTAGTTGTATTTGTTATCGGTGCCTCTTCAAAACTTTCAACCGTATTTGAAGTTGATGGGTATGTACTCGAATGTGAATAAGTAGGCGACATTAAAGGTGTAAGTGTTCTTGATCCAGAAAACTTCACTTCATCTTCCTCGCTCATTGCAACTATAGCTTTCTGGATTATTTGTTTTAATCTTCTTTTTCGTTCATCAGAACGCAGCTGCCGTAATTCACTAGCAACATATTCACCAAATACGGTATACTCGTCAGTTGGTGTATTTAGTATGTTTTTAGCCTTTTCTAGCATTGCATCATCTTCCTCGTTCGTTTTTTCCTTGGCTTTGGTTTTTAGTTTTTTCGAACGATGAGTTGTAGTATTTGATGTTGTTAGTTTTTCTATGCTTTGTAATTGAGACTCCTCCAGAAAATCTTCCTCTTGCGACGAAACCTGAAATAAAACAAAAGTAGCGATTAAGCTTATTTTTAGTTTTGTAATATTACTTTTTCTTTTAGATCCCAAACTCTCAGGAAGAATGGTATGAAGTTGCAAAGGGATTTGAGGAGATTTGGAATTTTCCAAACTGTTTAGGTACTCTAGATGGCAAGCACGTGGTTATGAAAGCACCAAGGAATAAAGGCAGTCTTTATTTTAATTATAAAGGAACACATAGCATAGTCCTCATGGCACTAGTTGATGCAAAATACAAATTTCTTTATGTGGATGTCGGATGCAATGGACGCATATCTGATGGTGGCGTGTATGCAAACTGTTCATTGTCAAGAGCATTAGAAAACAACATGTTAAACATGCCAAAACTAAGGCCATTACCGGGTTAATCTGAAGATGCACCTTTTGTTGTTATTGCCGATGATGCTTTTGCCTTGACTTCCTATTTATTAAAACCTTTTACTTTCAAAAACCAACCCGGATTTAATCGGGTTTTTAACTACAGAATATCAAGAGCAAGGCGTGTAGTTGAAAATGCTTTCGGACTGATCTCGGCTCGATTTCGTGTTCTTAGACGACCACTAGACCTACCTCCAGAGAAGGTTAAAAAAATTGTACTTGCAATATGTTCTTCGCATAATTTCTTACCGACCCAAAAAAGTTCGGCACATTTATATGCCCCAAATGGAATATTTGATACTGAAAATGATGGGAACGTTATCAATGGGAGTTGGAGAAATGGAGGAAATCTATAGCTAATATGGTTCCTTTACAGACTACAAATGTTAGAAACCCATCGAAAACAGCCAAAGAAGTACGAGAACAATTTAAAAATTATTTTGTATCCACACATGGTGAAGTCGCCTGGCAGTATAAATATATATAAACATAATACCATTTTATCTGCTTAATGTAATATATGTTTCTAATGCTGAAAAAATGTTTACTCACCGTATCCCTAAAGTTTGCAGTGCTTTTGGTGCTCCCAGAGCAACCCATCATGAACTGTAACGCATCATAAAATTCCCACTTACTTTTCCACAGTCTATCATCAGTTCCATCTCCACTTTTGTTTTTTTTAATTTTCCTTATCTCCAAATTCATTTGACACCTTAAATTATGCCATTTTCTTCCAACTTCGGCTTCAGTGGTTTTTAAATGATCTGCTATATTTTTTATAGCTTGAGCCTTTTTATCCCGATCTCTGTACTCCTTCAATATGCAATTCCAAAGTTCTGGATGTGCCTCGTACATCTCAATTAGCTTGAGAGTACTTTCTTTGTCCCATTTCATAGCTTTTTGCTCATTTACACTTGGTGGGGAAGCCATGCTTTAAACTAATCTATTTAACTCATCGAATAGAGCGAAACAATGCGAGAGTGATCCAGAGAACTAGTCTCAGTACTGTGTCCACTACAACCCTAACTAGACTAACGTCGCGCTACCGAGAGTATTACGCCACACTCGCTAGAGCAGTCTCAGTAATATGTACACTATAGACTTAGTCTAAAGCGACTCTAGCTAGCGCAAATCTCGGGGAAAAATCTATAGTGTACACGTACCATAAAAGTCTGAAAAAATTTTGTACTTGCTAGACGTAGACAGTTTTTCGGGCGTTTGACCTCAAGACCATTCGTTTCTGTTTTTCTGAATTCAGATCACCGAGGACATGTGTTACATCTTATTGCGAGTAGAGTATACGATCTGAATGTCAGTTTGGTATTTATTTATCTACGCTTCCATGAAGTTCTTACCATCGCTAACCAGTTGACCCAAACTGCAATTCTACCATATTTATCCCAAACTTACATGGACGTACCATTACTGTTGTACATAATGTTTCACCAATGAGCTGGGGATGTTAAGGTTGCTTTTTTGATAGATACCAATATTGTTTACATTTTCATGTGTTTGAAAAACGTGATGGTGCGTATGGCAATCTGTATCACGACCACTTCAATAAATTGAAAAAGTGCATTCCTTAAACGCATCGTCCTACATCGTCACAAAAAAATACATATCAACAAAAATAACTCCAAGAGTAACAAAACCAAACAAACTACAAGTTCAAAAGCGAGCAGTTTTTGAGTACTCTCTAAAACTAATTGACACAAACAATTTAATAAATAGGTAAAGTAAGTATAAACTGCATTGATATTTCAAAAAAGCATTCTTAATATCTAGCCCAGTAGTGGAGCCAAGTGCGGCCCTAGAAAATATTTTTAGAGGGGTCCATATTATGATGAATTGGAGATTACCCCACAAAAAAGTTTAGGGGGGTGAGCTCAGGATTCATGTTCAGGATTATGCCCGGGGAGGGGGCATCGGCATTTGAAAATTGAAGAACCGAGGGGAGTCGTCTGCAAATTGAAAAACATTTTCGAACTTTTTTTATTTAAACTCGGATATTTCGGGAGGGGAAGTAACCTTAGAACACCCTCCTGGATCAGCCACTGAGTGGAGCATTTTATGTTATTTTAATTTTTTTTTAATTTATTCCCACAATCTAAATAGTTTTGTGTCTAGGAGTCTAGACGAGCCTGTACTTGTGATACAGAACTACCTATAATGTTGGTGCAACTGACCAGTAGGGATGCTGATGTGAATATAAACGGCTCTTACAAAATGTATACGGTAGCCGCAATACTCTTAACAGAACACGGACAACCCAACTTGGAGGCCCGGTATTTTGGAAACATATTCGTGGAGAAATTTTGGACCCAAGGACCGTGTTGTACTACGTGTTGAGATCTGCAGTTTAATCTCATTAAAAAACAGGCGAATGCGATTTTCCATAAGGTTTCTGAAAGCAGAAAAACTTGTATCACAACTAGCAACCTAGCAAAATGCTCACATCCGACAAATTGATGTGATATTTATAGGTTGACGAATGCAGCGAATTACAGTAAGGAAAGCCATCGATCTGACAACCTGCGTTTACATTGTAAATAACCTCGGTTACTTTTTGCCATCCAGCTCTCTGTACTACATCGAGATAAGAACCATAAGAACCGGCCTAGAGTACAGTGCGCGTCTTAGGTGCTATTTCTCCGACTACCCTGTCCAAATGTGGTGCAGTTCAGAGGAGGGATATCTGACCTACCGCTAATGTTTCCTCAACAGACAGTCTCAAATACACTCTTATATCGACGGACGGCCAATGTCCAGACTCCCTTTAACCGTTATGCCAACTAACGTTGCACCTCTGAGCTGTCCTCAGTCCTGCTTCACGATCTAGATACAGTAACAGACAAAAGTATATAGACAAATATGAATATTTACCTAAATACCTTTAGAAAACGAATTCATACTTCATTGCTCCATAAACAAATGCGTTATTCGTAGAAAAACTAAATTCCTTGTTTTTACATTATCTGCAATGAACACAATATAATTCTGAATATAAGCACTTTTTGTGTTCATCAAGTATTCTGGAATAAGTTGAGTGATTTTAAGACCGCGTGGCAATTTCTTTCAATGTGAAAACTAAGATCATTGAGTTATACAAAGATGGTCAAACGTCAAGTCGACATTGCCAAAAATTTGAAGCTGAAGCGTAAAGCAGTTTGGGCAATATTGAACAAATATAAACAAAAAGGTATCTTGGAAGCCTCTAAGAGAAGTGGCCGGCCCAGAAAACTAAATGCTAAATCAGTTAGATTAATAAAAGTAATTTCGTACAAAGATCCGTTTAAAACCCCAAGACAAATAAAAGCCGAAATCGAGACAAACGGAATTGTCAGTGTTTCTACGAAAAGTGTAAGTAATCTCGAGGAAAAACCGTAAGGTCCGATTAGAATGTGCGCGGCTGCATCTTGATTGGAGCATCTGTGACTGGAAGAGGGTATGTTTCAGTGACGAATCCAAGTTCAAATGTTTGGATCAGATGGTGTTCATTACGTTAGACGTCTTAGTGGACAAAAATTGAACCTCAAGTACACTTTGCCCGCTGTCAACCATGGAGGCGGGTCTGTTATGTTTTGAAGGTTTGGGATGGGACCTTTACATAGAATAGATGGCATTATGGATAAGTTTGTATACACAGACATACTAAAGCATGCCATGTTACCCTATATATCAGACAATATGCCCTTAAGATCAATCTTCCAGCAAGATAATGACCCGAAGCACACTTCAAATCTCCCAAAGAAATTCTTTCTGGATGAAAAAATACCAGTTCTCAAATGGCCTTCACAGTCTCCCGATATAAACCCCATTGAAAATCTATAGGTATACTTAGATAAGCAAATACGAGATAAAAATTATTCAAACAAGGATGAACTTTTTGCCGCTTTAGAGCAAAAGTGGAGACAGATTGATGAATCTTATATCAAGAAATTTCTACAATCTATGCCGAGACGATGCCAGGCGGTGATTGATAATAATGGTTATGCTACAAAATATTAACACAAACATGTTTGGCTTTCTATAATTCAATGAACTTTGCTTCTTTTTTCTATAATTGTTTTGCTTTGTCTATATATTTTTGTCCATAGTTCCAGTTTTCTTCAATGAATTTATTTATGTATAAGAGAGTATTATGATATAAATAATTATGTATACAGGTTGGTGTATTAATAAAACAAGTTAAAAAAGGAATACAGCACAATATCAATTTGTCTATATACTTTTGTCCATTACTGTATGTTAGACGGATAAAAAACTTTGATGATTTTTTCCGAATTGATGGCTTCGAAAGGTTTGATTTTCTATATCATGTGCAGTGTTATTAGCTTATAATTTGATCGAGGTTGACATCTACTGGCATATTAAGAAGTAATCATTTTGAAAATTATCGAGAGAATAATAGTTAGATTTATATAAATCGCTGCCTATCCACAAGCCTGCCAGTAAATCATGGCTTTCTTTCCTGTCATAAGATAGAATGGAAAATGAAATTGCCAATCATTCCGCTCGAACTTTGTAAGGAAAGTAATCTCTCAGTACGAGTTGACAAGTCAACAAACATTATAGAAAGATTGCCGCATGTATTGCCGTTTATCCCTCTCATGGCGGCACATCCAGTTTTCGAGACGGCAAAGAATGGTATGATGCAATGACAAGAAATGTCGCTGGTGTAGGGGCTGCAAATATCACAGTATTGAAACATTTAAACTTTAAGTCACTCTTGCTCAATACAGTTTTTCGTTATTTTGAAACCAACACGCTTTAATATCAATTCCGCATATAAGTGGGAAGTGAAGTGTTCACCAACTTGACGCATTGGAGATCATCGTACGGCCTTGGTGTCGGTCATTCATGGAAAGCATGTCAATATGCGTAGGACAGTCGACTGGTCTGAGATCTGGCGAATAGAATGGCTGGAGCTCTTGGTCTCGGGTATCGGCACCGTGCTGTCGCGTTTCGTTTTCGTCACGTCGAGCAATATGCGTGATCGTACGTGGGATTCGAAGAAAAAGATAGATACGCTGGCGGCCGTTCCGGAGTACCTCATCAAAGTCAAAATTAGTAATGGTTTGCATAGACGGAATGCGTTGGATGAGCGTTCCGAGCGAGAATATCGTTGTGGTCGCAACATTTCCAAATAGCTCCGCACAAAGTCGACAAAAAAGCAAATGGCTAATCATTGTGACTGACACCTTCAAATATGATGAGATAATAAATACTAACGTATGTTTATTTGACTGCATTCGCTTATATCATGTCAAGTGGTTAATGAGATACAAGGGTGGGAGCTACAAGCGTTGGGGGGAGTGTGGAACGCATTCGGTGCCAAACCCTAACCCTAAATACATGTCCTCAGTATAGATATATCCACTAACTTGAATTATTCACGTGTTTTTCGGCCGGTAACACTGCTGAGATTTCTTTCCGCTTAATTATCTCCTTGGAAATTCTGGATCTGTCAGATTTCCTTAGATTTTCTCTTGTCTCTTTGTATTCCCATACAAAAAAAAATTAGAAAATTAGCAACCCAGGGCTATAACGGCGACAGAAACATCATCCTGAAGAAGAAATCATTATTCTTCAAAATCGCCGAAGACCAAACGGTTTTCTTTATACGTCTGGTATCCACATAACCTATTCGATCATATCATGTCAGCAGTTTTCCTAGAGCAAATCTCAACATGGCATCAAGTAGGTTGACTTCGCACGCAACGCTGTCATCAGTTTATGCAGGATATCTAGTCTGTTCCGCACAAGTTAGACCGTATCCAAATAAATCAGCGTCTTAGACTTTATATCCTTTAGAGCAGGAGTTCCTAACCAGGGGGGCGCGCCTCCCAAGGGGGGCATAGAGAGATATCAGGGGGGGCGGAAAGCGTTTGCATTTTAGAAAGAAAAAAAAATAAACAACATTACAATGTAATCTTTAACTCAAACGCATAAAAATAAATTAAATATCATATTCACTTATTCTGTCAACCGCTGTTTCAAAACCCGGCGTCGTCAAACGCAGTTTATACAAGTTTCAACAAGTCATAACTATTGTGTACCTACCAGACGCGGATGAGCATCTGTTACATTCATTCCCACATACTTGCGAAAATTTTGTCGTTTCAATGTACATGTTTTGTAGAGAAATCTGTTTGAGTGTGTCAAATTATTGTGCCTCACTGTTAAAAGGTAAGTTTGTGTATTTACAAACCTCAGTTACCATTTTTATTTAATTTACTAAATTGTTGATTGAGTGGAGATGCGTTCATAGATTGGCCATTGGGACTTTTTTACCACATCACAATCAAAAATACATGTAGGTATTTTGCTTATTTATTTATTACTTATTTGTTTTATTGTTATAGGTGCAAAATGGCAGCGAAAAAAAGAAAGTTTTCCGAAGATTACGTTAAATTTGGATTTACCTCATAGAAAAAGACGAGTTACAATTGCCTCAGTGTGTGATATGTATGAAAGTTTTAAGTAATGATAGCATGAGGCCCAATCGCCTTGAAAGGCATTTGAAGCAACAACATCCTACTCTGGTTTTGAAGACGAAAGAGTTTTTTGCTTCTAAAGCAGAATCACTCAAGCGGATGAGACTGGATAAATCGGGAAGTTATCACACAGGTGTATCGCAGCATCTCAAAGCTTCATTTGAAATAGATTTTATGATAGCATAGCAAAAGAAACCTCATACTTTCGGCGAAGAATTAATAAAAAAGCCAAGCAGATAAATTTAGGAGAAGATGCAGAGCAAAAAATGAAGTCTATTCCTCTTTCGAATAACACAGTCAAGAGTAGAATCGATGACATTGTAGCAGACATAAAGTCACAAATAATTAACAAAGTAAAATTATCGCCGTTTTTTTGCCATTAGTTACGATGAATCCATCGACATCGTTAATTGTGCACAGTTAATAGTTTATGTTCGTTACATCGGCGGAGATATCATTCAAGAAGATATTTTGTACTCCCAATCTTTGACAGCAGGTACTACATCTGAAGATATATTTAATTCAATATCAAATTTTGTTGAAAAAAATATTTGGATTGAAAGAAACTCATTGGACTTTGCACAGATGGCGCACCTGCAATGATAGGTGTACGATCGGGCTTAACTAAAAAGCAATGGTTAGTACACATTGTGTTATTCATCGGCAAGCTGTGGCTTCCAAAACATTGCCACAGAAATTACGCCAGGCTTTGGACTCGGCTATAAGGATTGTAAACTACATCAAGGGCAGCACTTTGAACAGTCGGTTATTTACTTTACCTTGCGAGGATCTTGATTCTGATCACAAAGTTCTTCTGTTCCAAACAGAAGTACGCTGGATGTCCAAAGGAAACATGTTGGCATGAGTTGAAAGAAGTAATTATTTTTCTTGAGTTCAAAGAAAAACACGATTTCTTTACAATGTTTAGAGATGACACATTTCAATGGAGGTTGGCTTATTTAACTGACATTTTGACTCTTTAAATGAGCTAAACTTGAAACTTCAGGGCAGAAACAACACTATAATAAGCAATTATGATTATATTCAGGGATTCATATCAAAGCTTCAACTTTGGAATCAAAAAGTGTCTTCTGAAAATGTCTTTTTCTCGGCTGTTCGAAGCAATTAAAAATAACATACTGGACGCAAATTCAAAAGCTGACATAAAAGCTCATTTGCAAGCGCTGGAAGACGAATTTCGCCGATACTATCGAGACATCAATTCAGATTCACCAATATGATACATGCGAAGAAATCTATTTGCTATCGATGTGTCACAATTACCAGAAGAAGTTCAGGAAGAATTTCTAGAAATGAAGGCTGATTCGTCCATGAAAGATGACTTCCATCTTTTAACATAGGAGAAATTTTGGATCAAAAAATTGCCTGTTAATTCGACACTTGCCTCTCTTGCTTTACGAATACTAGTTTCTTTTTCTTCAACTTACTTATGTGAGACAGGCTTTTCTGCACTAGTTTTAATTGAAACTAAACAGCGAAATCGTCTTGATGTCGATAGCGACCTGATGATAGAGCTGGCAAAAGCAGAAGCTAGAATCAACCAACTGGTACAGAACATGCAATCTTAAGTGTCTCATTAGTACCTACTTTTATTTTAGTCAAGTTGTCGATAAAAAACATTTATTCGTTTATTTAAACTTTTAAAGTTTATTAGAATTAAAATAAAAGCCTTGTACCCATATAATGTACGTTTTTTTGTATTTATTTAAAAAGTAAAGGGGGGCATGAAAATATAATTTATAGTCCAGGGAGCCTCAACAAAAAAAAAAGGGTTGGGAAAGCCTGCTTTACAGGATAGTTGATATGGTTTCATTCGTTGTCCAATAGGCCAAGCCGAGACCATGCTGGTGAGTTGTCAAAAGGGCACAAAACAGCTGTGGATGGTTGGACGGACTAAAGCAGCATGTTTAAGACTCACTGAGAAAAAAGTTAGTTACGAACATGTATAACAGAGAAATTAAACTGATCAGGTCAATTAAACAGGCCCATGCAATTAGTATATCGATATTATTTTGCTGCCCTACCGGTAATACTGCGAATCTCGCAACGTCGCCTCTCCCCGATACCTGATCGTATGGGCCACCCCTTACAATCCCCAACCCCCCATATTTAACCCCTACAAAAATTATTCTACAAAGACCCGGAAACGTCGTAAAACGAAGTTGAGCGAATTTAATTTTTTTTTTGTTTTTGGCCTTTCCTTTGCCGCCACAGGAATGATTTTCAATAACTACAAAACTTTTTCGTCTTTGGCATAGTAGTAACCTTGTGTAAAACTTTCATCCAAACTGGCCAAGAATTACCGGTTGACTTACAGCCAGACAAACCGATAGACACACCGACGGAAATGAGCGACAAGGATTTTCATTATGTATGTGTCATATAACATCCAAAAAACATATTATTTTTTTACTATATGTATTTACGATTACAATACTTCCGCGCCAAGACTCCGAAGTTAACGAATTTGCATTCGTTTACAAATGATGGACATTTCGTGATGCGAGGTCGTAGGTACTCGTAAGCTTATTACTCGCCTCGGTCCGTTATCAATCGTAGGTGAACAGGCTGCCCGTAATGGGCGACCGCCAGATCAACAACGATCACAGAGAAATCGTAAGTCGTGGGCAGCAAGTGCGGAGGATTGTCCATGCACAGGCTTATAATGACGCTTTAAAAAGACATAGCTCATTATCTTCCTTAGATTCACCAAGATTTACCCACAAAATCTTTACGAAGGCGTTCACACGTCCTCGGAAGAAGAATATTTCATTGTAATCATTACGAAATTACGATTGTTGGATTGGTTGTGAAATTCTTTTGTACATTTTTATACTCATTTTATTTAAAATTTCACTATCTTTACTTCCTAGGTAATAACGAAGGCATTGGTTTTCGAAATCGACTACTATCACAGATAAATCGTATGTGGTAGGCAACAAATGTGGCGGATTTCACAGGACTATGATGGTGCTTTAAAACGATATAGCTTATATTCTTCAAATTCACAGAGATTTCACCCTTAAAATCTTTGTAAAGGTGTATCTCGCGTGTTATCGGAATGAGAGTATTTCAATGTAATCGTTGGATTTTTTGTACAAAAAACTATTCCAAGTTGTAAATACTTTCTAGTCTTCACATATTTAAAAGAAATGTGATGGGCATATGTTTTCACTTCGGTATTTTCGATGCACATACATTTGAATCCGAGTAAGCCCATAATCAAAAACGCACGTCGCTTCTGTTCCTTTATAGCGGACATGCTCACGATTATCCTTTGTTTTTCATTTAAGTTATCGCAAAACTACTTCATTTGTGTTTGCTCATGGGCTTGAAGTGCCACGGCAGGTAGCTATAGCTGGCCTCCGTGGCGACGTTAGTTGACGTCCTCTGATCGAAGCCTCAAGTTTGCCTGTTGGCTCTTGTTGGTGGCTTCTAGTTGTATTACCTTTTCCATCCTTGTTATCCCTTATCTAGATGTTATGGTGTTTTCGATGCACATCCATTTGGGCTTGATGAAGCCATTAGGCAGAAACGTACGTCGCTCATGTTATCAATCCTTCCAATTCCGCTCCCGTACCTTTATTGTGGACATGCACACGCTGGTCATTTGCTTTTCTAAAATAAAAAGGAAAATTTTGATGAAAGTTTAAAATACATAATATGCTCCAACTTGAAATTTGAGTCATTTTCGGGGCCGGAAAGCCCCTTATTTATGCTGATCCTTTAACTTATTCTGGGTCGATTGTTCAGTCCTTAAGTGACGCTTTAAAATATATAGCTCTTTATCTCAATTAGATTCACTCAGATTAGAGGAACGAATTTTCTCCCAAAATATTTGCGAGCATCCTCGGAGAAATAGTATTACAGAAAAATGTTTATAGCTTCACTGAAAATTGTTTAACTTGAAGTTTTTCCAATTTTGACAAATTTCACTTGGCTTATAACGAGCTTTAAAAAGTCATTGCTTATTATTTTCCCTCACTTTACTCAAATTGGATTAACGAAATTGAATAGGAATTCAGGGTAAAAGTATTACATTGGAATTTCCATTCATAAAATGGTTTGATGCCCCGATTCTTAGCTTGGACGTTATGATTTATCGACGGTCACTCAAGTACTTTAAAAGAAACTCCATTCAACGAATTTGGTTTATTTTTAAGGGATTTTTCAAATTTGGTTTATAATATAATGATGTTTCGGAAAGATGAAAGTCATTTTCTTCCTGAAGCACTGTTCTCACTGTCTTCCTTCGATTCCGTTGCTTTTACGTTTTCGCCAAATCCTTCTAGGCAAATACGTATCTTCGTTTGGAGATTTTGGTACGGAATATTCCGAATCCTAAAGGGATGCGCGCATGTCTCATAGCACGTTATTAACAATGAAATATCAATGTTTTCAAATAAACCAGGCGCAAAATAATCTTAGGGATCTTGTGCGGGAGGATTTGTATTTTAATTTGGGTACTTGGCAAGTTGGTAACCTCAACGATAACAGAGTTCTGAAGCACTGAAAATCGCTATTTTTAGGGGGTTTCAGACGCTTTTAACTTGAAAGCAGTCAACTTTAGAGAAGGATAAAAAAGCTTGTCTGAGCGAATAAACAAGCCTTTGTGATTTGTTTAAAAAAATGGTTGAACGAATTTGCACCTGGTTACGACCCGTCAAACTCATGACTCATGTTAAGGCCCATTAAACAAATGTGATTATGAAAAAAATGGCGTCAAATGGGTTGCGTCTGCATTTCCCACGCAACACCGTCATAAGTTCATAAAGGATTATGTTCAGCACAGACCCTATCGAAATAAGACAGCGTCAAAGACTATATATCCTGGATAGAGGATAGTTGCTATGCTTTCGTTCCTTGTTCCAGAGACCAAGCCTAAACTATGCCGATGTATTTAAAAAAAACACGTAACAGCTGTCTATGGTCGGACGGACGGTTAGATGCTCTGAGAACAGTTACGAACATGTATAACAGAGGAATCAAGTCCGCCAAACAGGTTCATACAATTCGTCCTTAACATACTTTCCCTGCCCTATCCGTAGTAACATCCATCTGGCAACGTCGCGTTGCCTCTAAACAATGCCTGAATGCACGATGCATCAGACGCTGCATAGCGCCAGTCATGCGAAGCCAGTTATGGATACCGGCAGGGGTATTATGTAAAAAACCTAAAAAACGTAAAAAAACGACAAAATGTCATCTTGCAGACTAGGTAGTTTTTAGTGTGCATATAGTTCATTCCACATTTGCTCGCTATGATTGCTATGAGCGTCATCAAAAGCGTCAACTATGGAGGAATGACACAACGACACGACATGCTCACATGCATTGTTGGTTGCAGAAAGCCAAGTGGTGTTTATCTTTGAGAAGATGAAAGAAAAAAGGTTGGTTGAATAACAAGATCGCATCTGGATGATGATCCGAGCGGTACTTTCCAAGTTATAAAGCGGCCAAGGATTAGCGGACGGACAGAAATTAGTGACATGGTTTTTCGTACTTGTCATATAAGATCCAAAAAGCATTTCATTTTCGGTATGTTTCGGAATTACAATAGCTCCTCGCCAGTGGGCGAGGGAAGTAAAAATCAAGTTTCTCATCTTCCAAAAATGCGAGGATTTCGCTGATGTAGAATGATGCTTTGAGAAGATAACATATATTATATCCCATTATGTCACTTAGATTCATCCAAATTAAACAAGCATATTTCATCTCTTCATCACCGAATAATTGCGAAGGTGTATTGGATGTCCTGAGAGAAACAGTATTCCAGTTTATATTATTCATTAGTCATTATTTAGTCTATATTTGAAGGGCACAGGGGAAAAAGATGAATGCCACAAAAAGTAAGTTTCGAGAAAAGTTTGAAGACTCTTAGATCCGTTGTACAAGGTGGGTCAAAGATCTGACCGAGTACAATAGATTCCTTAATATACGGAATTGAAAAAAAAATTAAATTATAAATAATCTTTTTTTTATATACAGGGCAGACCAAACATTTTTTCAATGGAAAATCCTTTTCGTATTTTGAGATTCTCCTTATGATTTTAAACGTCTACTATGTGTTAGCGTCCAGGCCTGAGTTTAACTTTTTGTGAGATATTGAGGTTAGAAATGAGCCTTTCGCCATATGCGACACCCTGTGAAATCTAAGGGTTGCTTAACCAGCATGCCTATCTTAGGTTTTACGATCTGTTCTAATACGAAAACAACCTTGAAAGGAAATTCCTTACACATGAGAAAATTTTCTAACCTCAATAGCTCAAATACAGAATTATTTCTAAGTATTTTTTTAATTGGGACAAGAAAAAACAATGAACCAAAAAAGCTTTATTCAAAAGAATATAGAACAAACCAAACAAAATTAATGGTAACTGCAGATTGGTGTATGGTAAATTGTTGTAGTAGCTACTAGTTCCGGTGACAATCAGTGGACGTTTATCTTTTTTTCATACAACGGCTTTGACATTATCTTTTTTCCCAGCACGGCAAACTTCAATTGGATATAACTACGGACTGTTATTGTTTTTGCGTGTTTCCGATACCTCATGGGATTGTATTGCGTTAAGACTACATGTTGCCAGTTCTAACTACAAAACATAAAATTTGTGACTTTAATCATTTCCCCTGTACCCTTTATTTGTTCACGTCTTTGCTACTAAGTAAACTCAGTACCGCTTCAGTTGATTTCGAGAATTCCCGGAGAGCTATACTGTAGATATGTAATATTTTCGAAAAATCGTGCACAAATCTAAATGTACTTTCACCTCGTTGGATTCTTGGGTATAAAAAGTGCCTTTCTAATAGCCAACGTTTCAGCTTTTATTTTACACTCTCTTCAAGACTAAAAAAGATATGAAAAAATACATTTATATGATTCAAAACCGTAAATGAAACATTGAAGTGAAAAAATGCAGTTGAAAAGATTGACTAAGGAAATACACGTAAGATATAAAAAGCATAGAATAAACAAAAATAATTACAATAAACGCATGTACATATTAAAAAGTAATTATATGATTATTAAGATTTCAACAATTTGAAAATTTTATTCAAAATGGAATATAATGGAACATATTAAAAAACATTTAAAAAATAACAACTAATATGTAAAACTATAAAAACCAGAGCATCATTTGCCTATTGTGTGAAACAAAAAAGCCACGTCCCAAGGGAAAACAAACACCTCTTGGATCAACTATGAAAAACAAAAATAATGAATAGATCGTGAAAGACAAAACAGATGCCAGTTCGAGTATAATGCTGGATTAAACCTTCTGAAGCAAGGTGGAAGAAGTTCACATTGTCTGCAGATGAACGTATACGAGGAGCAGCCGTAAACTCTGGGAAAATATTCCTGCTTAAGTCTGATGAATTTCTTAACGAAGGGGTTATAAAACTGACTAAGGTCGTGGGTGCCTGTTTTTTGTTCACAGTATTGGTATGTTTTTACTGTACATACGCACTGTACATAACATACACAGTGATAAGAACTTAGCTCTTTTGTGATACTTCAAATTACACCTAAATTCTTTTTCTACTTTCCGAGTATCCGAGCTTTGTTAAAGGTTTAATATCTCGTGTCTTAGAAATTGGATTTATTTCGCTCTTAACTGTTTTCTTAATGCGCACTGTATCTGTCTAATTCTTCAAATTCGTATATTTGATTCTAAATATGTTTCTAATTATCTTAAGAAGGATCAAATAATACTCTGATATGTTTTATTTTTCAGGATTCAAGAAAAATGGGAGACTATGAGATAACTTCAATATTCGCAGTACTGCTGACTTTTTTTCTCAAAAACGTTTTAACTGGTAAGAAATTGAAGCTTCTTCCTGAATATACTTGATGTTTAGTTGAATTTTTTTACCTCCATCTTACTGAATAGCCTATAAAAAATGATATACAGGATGAGTCAGTGCAAATGAAACAAAGTCAATTTCTTATAAATGGCATTTTGAAAATAATTTGCTTGGACCCGTCGATTTTTATTTCGATGGAGAAATCTACAAAGCTTTTTCATTTATTACTAAGCTTGTCACTTTCACTTCGTTGGTCGAGCGATATCCAATCCTTAAATCTTAAACGGGACCGGGGACATGCAATGCCTCAACGCGGCTGTTATGATGATCCCAAATAAATTTTATTAATACGATTTTTGAACTGCCTAGGTTAATAGAACTGGGAAAAGCTTCCTCTTGTAGGTTGTTCCACAATCTCGACACCCTCGGGACAAGGGAGCGGTCGTATCGGCCGGTTCTGGATGTACGAAGTTCGACACGGTTAGGATGGGACGCCAAAGTCAGGCGGGTCTGTCTGGCAGGCACATCGGCGACGGCATCATGGAAGAGAACTCTGAGGAGCAAAGCCCGTTGGTGTAACGGTAGAAAAGAGCCAGATCGCCGACAGCCCGCCGGTGCGAAAGAGTCCCGAGACTGTTTGTTAGAAAAGAGTCATCGATCAGTCGGACCGCCCTCCCATCGAGCATGGATAATGTAGTTGGGGCGGCAGCACCCCAAACGTGTGAGCAATACTCGAGGCTATGCCTTATCTGGGCCTTGTATAGAGTGAGAAGGTCATGCGGAGAAAAGTACTTCTTAGCCCTAAACAAGTAGCCTAGCTTTTTCCCAGCAGCTGCAGCTATTAACGAGATTTGTTCGAGCCAGATCAGGTCCTCGGTGATCTGGACTCCGACCAGCCAAAATGAATGGCTCTTTGGCAGAACTCGGCCATCCATCGAAACCGGGTGAGCGCAGGGACGATTTTTGTTCGTCAAAGTACAGTACTGCGTTTCGGAAGCATTGAACTGTACAAGATTGTTACGTCCCCAAGCAGTGATAGCCTCCAGGTCTCTTGTCAGAGAGGAAGTCACCGCTAGTCTTCTTTTTTCCAACTCAGCGGCAGAGATCGGCTTGTCACTCTGCATTCCTGCATGTAGAGTGCTGTCATCAGCGAAGCTGTGGATTGAGTTGATCGTGCAGGAAAGGAGGTCGTTGATATGTAAGAGAAACAGTGTAGGAACCAAGACCGATCCCTGGGGAACACCCGCGTTGACGTTGTGGGATGAAGAGGAGAACCCGTCAGTTACGACAGATATCTTGCGGCCAGAGATAAAGTCAGCCACCCATCTGCAAAGCTTTTCTGGGAGGCCATAGGATGGAAGTTTGCTTAAGAGGGCAGCGTGCCACAGCTGATCGAACGCTTTCGTGATGTCAAGAGCAACGACATGAGCCTCACTATAAGACTGGATGAGTTTACTCCACAATTGAGTGACGTCGCTAATCAAGCCGTGACGTTCGAGGTAGTCCAGAAGCTCGCGAGTTATGCACCTCTCCATCACCTTACTTAAAACAGAAAGCAGAGCTATAGGCCTGTAGTTGTTAGGGTCGGTCTTAGATCGCTTTTTTGGGATGTGTTGGACATGAGCAAATTTCCAGTTTTCTGGGAAGGTGCCGGATTCATAAGAGACGCGATAGAACTGGAGCAAGCTCCGGTGCACACCTCTTCAGTACAATGACAGGAATCAAGTCCGGACTAGAAGCTTTGTTGATGTCGAGCGACAAGAGCACTCGTCTTACGGTCTTATGCCTGAATGGTACCTCCCGCATAGTGTAGGGAACCCTTTGAATTGACGGCACTTGAGCGTTGGGGGGGACGTCCATGGTGGAGTTGGCAGCAAAGATCTTGGCTAGCACTTCCGCCTTTGAGTTGAATACAATAGTTCCATCCTGACACGTAAGTGGTGGAAGGCTACTGTGTGAGAAGTTCTTTTCAATCTGCTTGGCCAGCGTCCAGAAAGACCGACTGCTATTGCGCTGCGACATTACCCCTGTGCCTAACTTTTATATCGTGCTGGTTTTTGGCAATGCGAACCGCTGCTTTATATTTGTTTCTGGAATCAACGTCGGCTTGTCTGATCTCTACAGTGGGGTTTTCTAAGAAGGTTCTGTGTGCCTTGATCTTCTGCTGGCGAGCAGCGTCACACGATTTGTTAAACCAGCCGTTGGACCTTGGTCTAGGCACTTTCACTGTGTGAGGGATGTATTCCTCCATTCCGACGTGGATAATTCCGGTTATCGAAGAACAGACAGCCGACGCATCCGTGTCAGTGAAACAGACATCTTTCCAAGGAAAGCTAGAGAAGAAATCTCTGAGCCCTTCCCAGTCGGCATGTCCGTAATGCCAAGTTTTGCGAGCTGTACGAGTTTCTGCTGCCAGAGCGGGTTCTGACCGAAACCTAACCTCCACAACACCGTGGTCTGAGTTACCCAGGGGGGACAGGACAGCAGTGCTGTAAGGGACAGGATGCGTGGTCAGAAAGAGATCCAGCAGCCTACTGGCGTGTGACTCGTCACCAGCTGAGTCAGCCCTTGGGTAAGAGCGAACGTTTCGACTGCACGACCTGCTGCGTCTGTCTTATTTGAGCCCAACCAAAGCTCATTATGGGCATTGAAATCACCGAGAAGAACTACCTCTGAAGCGGGATGTTCAGGAAGTCGATCTGGACGGAGAGGTATTCGAGTAGGTCATCCCAGTTATGGTCCGAGGGAGAGCGATAAAGGCAGCAAATAAATTTGGGTGATGTTTTGGAGTTGAGGCGAAGCCACAGAATATCCTTCTGGTCTGATTCCACAGAAACATCTCTGCGAGCAGGAAAGACTGCTGCGGACAAAAGTCACAACTCCCCCGTTCTTTCGCAGATTGGAGTGCACCTCGTAGTTTGGGAAGTTAGATGGTTAATCGGTGAAGACTCTGAGATTTTTGTCTCCGCCAAGAAAAGCACGGCGGGACGATTGGATTGCAGGTAGTGATGAACAGCATCAATGTTGCTGTTAATCCCCCAGATGTTCGAAAAACAAATTTTATCTTCGATGTTGTTCCCTCGAGCCCACCCTCCACCCGGACATTCCGAGAGTGGAGGGAGTTTGCGACCGGAGTTTTTAGTGCTCGAGGGATCCATCATCATTAATTTCTTTGTTTTGGAGGATAACCGACTGCATAGCTTAGGTGTGGTAACATGCGGACATTTATAAGACCCTGGGAAAAGCTAGCGGGTGGTACTGCCTCGGTCGAATGGTCCTTGTCTACCACCTTCTTTTTACGTGTTAGTGATGTTAAATAAATAAAATGTTGGCGTTTTGTACAGTATATCTGAATTTTTTGCCAAACTACCCGCAAATTTAAGAGGCAAAATGGATTCTCTTGCCGCTTCTACAATGAGTAGGCAAAACAAAAAATTGAAATTGTCTTAAATGTGGGACCAGTCTTGTTTTTACTTAAAATGTCAAAATGTATTTAAAATTTTCTCAGAATTTTGAATAGGAAACGAAGCTTTCTAAATGCTAACAATAGCTTACTTCCGAAAGAAATATGCTCAGTAGTACGTTTTTTTGTATTTTTTTTTATTTCTAACGATAACAAGAACAATAACGGAAATTAGCATAGTAAAAACTAAGAAACAAAAGTAACTAAATAACAAATAACTTAGCAGATAAATTATTAATTAAAAATTAGGAAAAATCATTCAATTAAGTGTTCTATGCGTTGGCTGCCGAATTGTTGACATAACCTGACTCTCTTGATGTTTTCTATAAGCAATTTTCGTAAATGTTCTTGAGATGTGTTTATGACTGTTCTAATTCTGTTTTCCAGTACTTCTAGAGGCGCTGGAGGAGTGGCAAAAACTTTTTCTTTTTTTAATAGCCCCAAATTGAAAAATCCAGAGGGGTTAAATCTGACGACCTTGCAGCCCTGCTACGCTTAACGATAACTTTGGTGCTTAAAAGATTTAAAGCCATGTTCCTTAAAAAAATGTCTTGTACTTTCGTGGGATATTTGGCACTGCTCACCTATTTCGCGAGTAGAATCAGTGCGATCATATTTTACGCTTACTATAAAAACCATTATCATTAATAGGATCATTATGTTCATTTTTAAAATATTCTACGAGCCAAGGATAGGCGTGTGATGGAGCTTGACGATTTGGAAACCTCTCCTGATATAATCTTGCGGTGCTCCTCGAATTTTTTTGGTATACACCATAAATAAGGAGCATGTCGATTTGATGATCTCTTAAATAATTCATTGCACTTTGTAGCAGTCAACTACTAGATTGATTTCAAATGAAATAAACAAATAAAATATATTACACAATAAACGATGCTGACGCGTGGAAACGAGACTGATAGTTGACAGTAATTTTAAAGGCTTCCCCGTCCATTTGTTTCCAAAGCATCCACAGATCTCCGTGCAAACCAGTGAAATATTCGTCCCCGTTGATTATTATATTCTGACTTTTTAAAATAGAGAAAAGAAAACAATATAATAATAAAAAATGAAAATCATAGATAAATTCTGTCACGTGACTAGGTAAATACCCATTATCTGTGCTTAGGTAATAACAACTACTAATTTTCTAATTAGTTATAATGCTCTCCAAAATTTTACAGCTTTTTTCTCTAAGGCCCATATCGTCAGTCGTCCCTACAATTGTAGGGCGCCTTTATGGCCTCCTTGATTGTCATAGTTTTCTACTTCTCCGTGTCAGAACTCTATTTTGAGGTTATGTCACAAACATCTATTTGCATCAAATTGTGCTTGCTTTTGAGTTATATCATGTTTTATCAGCCTGAAATTTCTACAATTTAAAAGGAAAACAAATCTTCACAATAGGAGAGCGCTGACGCTGACACGGGACAAGTGTAATCTAGAAATTTTTGAAGGAGAGAAAGGAGTATGACAATCAAGGAGGCCATAAACGCGCCCTACAATTGTAGGGACGACTGACGATACGGCCTTATTAGTAATATTTAGAAAACACCGTTTCCTATTCTAAATTCTGAGAAAATTTGAAATACATTTTGACATTTTAAGCAAAAACTAAAATGGCCGCAAATTTATGATATTTTTTTTGTTTTGCCAACTCAATGCAGAAGCTGCAAGAGAATCGATTTTGCCTCTTATTTCAGCGGGTAGTTTGACAAAAATTTATTATTGTCAAAACGCCGCCATTTTTAAAAACAATGACAACTTGTGATACATCATTGAAAATGGAATTTTAAGCTTTATGAAAATATGTAAAAGTATATACATGGTCTTATTTAAAATTCTTGTTTCATACTTACTTCCGATCAAACCTGAAGCGATATTCAATTGTTTTTTAATGGATAATCTGAGTTTTTACACAAATTTTCACGGTTCTTCTTTAAACAGCAGTTGAATAGTGCCTTGTAAAACGATTTCGTTGACACCCGGTATAGTTGTAGTCACCGTTTTTGGCGGGTCAAAGTAGACTACCAGTATCCCTTTATATATCTCTATCTCCCTCATACATACACATGCAATCTACCCCTGGGTGGGAAAGTTTGTTCGGTAAGCTCAAAAACATACGTTTTTTAGTTGTGTGTCTCCGTCTCGAAAACTTTGTCGTTACGTATGAGTGCCCTTGAGTCATATTTGACAGAGTGACAGCTTACTTGACATCGGCGAGCAACTCGAGTGGTCCTGTTATAGATATTCAATATAAAATTGTACAATGCCCGGAAATACGATCAATGGAGAAGGCCGATAGTTCGTGCTAAATTTCTTAGAGTATTCCAGGACGAGAATGAAAACAGCGATTCCCTGTTATCCACTTCATGCGTAATGGAGAGAGTAGTAGTATGCGGTGAAGATTAGTCTGCGCAGTGTTCCGCCCATGGTACGGGAGACTCGATCTATTTACTTTTTCATATGGCGTTGATGTCGTAACCGCTAAGAACGGTGACTAAAATTATAGTATGTTATATCAATATTCTTTTGGTAGATCCTATCCGAAAATGTAATCAGATGTGGACAATTTCACTTAGTGTAGCTAATGATGTGATTCCACTCAAAAAAATAATCAAAATGTGCTCGTCCAATGATGGCGTATTTGTCAGCTTAGAATTATAATGTATTACTATTATGTCCACCTTACTGATTTTTTTGCTTCTACCAAAGGTTCCGAACACGTGATCTCAAACCCGGAACCAGTCACTCTACCAGCAAAGTTCTCCACACTCCTAAGCTGCGAGATGAGCTCAGAGCCGGATAGATTTATGTGGAAATTCTACCCCACGGATGACCCTTACAACCCTAACGCTTACATCGATCTCAGTAACATTTCGTTCAGGGTGGTCCCTGAAAAACAATACACCAAGCAGAAGAGGAAGTCGGAACTGACGTTACATGTGAGTGGAGGTTTTTCTCAATGTCAAGAGGGCTCTTAACACTTTAATACTCCTTTAGATCAGGGATTAGGATTGGGATACAATGGAGGTATAATGCTTTTCTGGGAGTTCGAACAAAAATACGTATAGACTCGTAGAGAAGATATATTTCCTAAATATTGGATAAAATGGTTTAGGCAAACTTATAACATTGTCAACTCAAAAAAAACATACAAGATTATGTCGTTAAATACATTTTTTTCGACTTCATGAATAGCATCATTCCCAATTTTTTAGCGATATCAAGCGGTTTTTCGCAATTTACTCCGAATTCGCATGGACAACGAGTTCATACTTCGGATTGATTCAGCTCATCGAAATACATGATCTAGTTCGAAATTCTTAGCTATTTCTGGCGATTTTTGTCAATATGTGGCAATTCACTCAATCAGCTGTAGATGCATGTTGAGCGTAATGAAATACATAAGACACTTGATCTAGGTCCTTACATTATTTTCATTTACAAGTAAAAAAGTTTGCTATTCTAGCCATTTTTAACGGTTTTTTACATTATGCTCACAATTTTGATGACGTATGGGTCAAACGGACCTCAGATACGGATTCAGTGCATCGAAATACATATGTTTCGAAGTGCAAATACATGTATGTTCAGTGAAAATAAAATGAAAGAAATTACAGTAATTGCAGTTGAAAATCTATACTGCCTCTAGTGTCGTAGTTATGATAATGACTATTTAATTTTGTAAAATTTTCTAAATGTTGTGGTAATAAATGATTTTTTAATTTGAATGTGATACTTAGATTATGGGAAACTATATAGAAGAAATTAATAATAGTAGCATTTGATGGTAATTATTTTTGCAGTATTTTAACCGGTGATTATAATTATGCTGGCATTAATATTTGGGAAAATTGATATACATGTTGTTTTATTAGTAGTTAATTTAAGTTTATTAACATTTAACCAATTCATATTTTTTCATATCACTATTTAACAGTTCTAAAGCAGTTTCCAAATGTTTATGTGCTATATTAAAAATAATAAAAATATTTGAATTTATCAGTATTCTAAAATGTCAGAGATATCATTTTTGTGTTATCATATAAAAGATCATGTGGAGAAAGAAAAATAGTAGGATTCGAATCCACTTTCCTACTTTTTGCGGATTTTGCCCATTGTTTTCCTTTGTGTTATACCCATACCTTTCTCCGCATGATCCTTTCTTTTTTGTAGATCCTTTGGGCTTGAAATACCACGGCAAGTGGCCATAACCGGCCGCGTAGTTGTGGTTAGATGTCGCCTGGACAACTCGAGGTCAGAAGGCTGGCCATTTAACTACTCGTACAAAAGTGTAGGTTGGCTCTTGTTGGTGACTTCGTCGGGTGTTGTTTTGTTCCTCTCCATCTTCGTTTCCTCATTTACACAGTATCCGGATGTATGGGCATGTGTGTCTACTTTTGTAGTTGCATATGTGCATTCATTTCGAGCCCGATAAAGCCAACAAGCAGAAATACGTATTACTTGGGTTATCTATCCTATTTTCTGCTAGAACCTACTTCCCTACTTTTTTGCCGATTATTTTTCTTTTTGTTTTACACATAATGAATAGTAACAGCCCTAATTTACTCCCCTGTGGCAGCCCTACTGATATGTTTTTTGACTTCTATTTACTAAATTTAAAACCATACTGAGGTAATTTCATTAACAATTTTCCCTTTCTATAGAGTCAGCTGCCCTTTTGAAGTTTAAAAATACTGTTACAATACATTCTTTTTCATCTATACATACTTCTTGTCCAGTCTTCCACCAACATTTGGATTGCTGTTTCTTTAGAATATTTTTTTTCTGAATTCAGCTTGCTATTTTGTCAAACTTTTGTTTTCTTCAATGATTTGTTTGTATATTATCCCTTCGAACAACTTCTTGACAGCTTGAAAGACATTAATTAGCCGCAAATTTGTATATAACGCAGAATGTTGACCTTTTGGCACATGAGTAATAGTGGAACACTTTAAATTTGATGGGAATTCGCCATGTACTAAACAATGATTCACCAATAATAATAATTTCTCTTCAATTATACTGAAACAATCATTTAGAATCTTCTGAGATAGCTTTTCCCAGATTGTTGATGTTTATTGTCCTAAATTGATTGTATGAACATAAGTTGGGATAACCGTCTATAAAATAAGTGTTCAGTCTTTCTGTTATAATAACTTTTTCCTGTTACTACCCCATCTTCAATTATTTTTATTGCAAAATTGTAATAGCATCACTGGCAAATCTGTATTTCAAAAGGAGTATTTGAATTTATTAAATTGAAATATGAATGGTATTAAACATTGTTCGAATTTAAACATGTTTAAGGTGAAATTAAAAAATCACTTTATGAATACTCAAAATGCATAGTGATGTAATTTTAATTATAATAGACGAGAAGAATGAAAAATTATAGAAAATTGATTCAAAAATGTGTAAACGAATAATTATACAAAATTGATAATGTAGCATTAATGCTAAATAAATCTTCAACAAACATACAAGGCAAATATTTGTATACAGTTGTGTGCCGGTGTTCTTGGTGTTTTGGTTGCGAAGTTCCAGTCGGATCAAAGCGTTTTTTAAACTTTAATATGAGTTTGCAAAAAACAAATGGACACTTATATTTTCCTTTGAGAATGTAATTAATATCAACATTGACTTTACCTATTCAAAAAAGTAGAAAACATACATAATATACTAAGTGACATATAAATCCGAACACCCAGTTTAAATGGTTTTATTTTAATAAAATTTTGTATAAGTACTTAATGAAGCATAATAAGTAAATGATAAAAATTTCAAAATGATTGCACTGCTTTAAAGCACTTTGACCTTTAATAATGTGTGGATGCACCCTGATGTGCTACGCATTCTCCAACGCGCCTAGGCATGCTTCTGATCAGGTGGTCAATGTCCTCCTGTGGTATCTCATTCCAGGCAACCACCAACTTCTCTCGAAGTGCTTCTAGAGTCTGAGGAGGACGTTGCAAATTGAGCAATCTCCTACCCATCATATCCCACACGTGCTCAATTGAGGATAAGTCGGGAGATCTTGGTGGCCATGGTAACAATGTGACATCATTATGTTGAAAGAAGTCTATTGTGACTCTTGCAACATGTGGTCGGGCATTATCTTGTTGGAAAGTTGGATCTGCCAGGGTGTCAAGATAGTGTAAAAGATGGGGTTCAAGAACTTCGTGGATATAACGCTGCGCGTTCATGTTACCTCTGATGAAGATTAAAGGTGACCTGGAACCATAAGCTATAGCACCCCAAAGCATAACTCCAATGGTGTGATGAACATGTCTTTCAACAAAAAACTGTGGATTCCTCCTTTCACCACGTCGCCTTCTAACCCTGGCACGACCATCGTGCATGCCTAAACAAAATCGAGACTCGTCACTAAAGACAATACTGTTCCATTCCTGATCCCAGAGTGACCGTTGTCTGCACCACTCAAGGCGATTACGTCGGTGTTCTCGAGTTAAAGGGAGGACCCAGTGTGGCCGGTATGAAAACAAGCCAAAACTTCTTATTCGTCGGTAAACACTTCGCATGCCAATAGGTCTTCCGTGTTCTGCAAACCATTCATTTGCAATGGACCTGGTAGTGGAGAAACGGTCCCTTAAGGCCAATAATCTTAGGCGGCGATCTTCACGGTCTGTTGTTCTACGGCGGCGTCCAGTGCCCCTTGCTCTTTGCGTACGGCCTTCTCGAAGCCATACCTGACAACACTCAACCACAGTGTCTACACTTCTTTGCACTCTAACTGCAATTGCCCGAAAAGAAAGTCCAGCTTCCCGAAGTCCCACTATACGGCCCCTATCAAACTCACTATGTTGACGAAATCGTACATATCTCCGTACTCTAGGCATCGTAACCGATCGTAAAGGATGGGAAGAACCAAAATCCGCCAACGTTGATTCTTTACTGCGGCTGAAATATTCATTTTTAGAGCGTTAGTGAATTAAAAAAAAGCAGTATAAAAACCGGAATGTCCAACTGATAAGGCTGAAAATTTTTTCACTTGTTATTTACAGTAAGATAAATATATTCACCAACTTTTATTAAAATAAAACCATTTAAACTGGGTGTTCGGATTTATATGTCACTTAGTATAGTACCTGTATCGATTTTGGTGTTTAGAGATAATATAGTTATTTGAGTTTGTATTCTGATATTTCGTGCCTAAATATGATTTTTAGAATCTACAAAAAATGATTGATACAATGAAAGATACAAAAAAAATATTTTGCATTTCACCTTGTGAGATATCTTATACAACAGAAATGTGTATATTGCAGAATGTTCTAAATGTCGATATTTTCCCTTTTGGAAACAACTATGTATGGAATAAAACGGAAGAGAGTAGCAAACACACCGTACACCACTGTCTTTGAATACGACGAGATCCTCGCACACCGACTTTGCCGGTAGGAAGGCAGTGGCGTACTATGTGTTATGCTATCGCCTAGGTCAGCTGTTCCTTGTCTACCACCTTCTTTTTGCGTGTTAGTGATACTAAATAGACCTAAAGTGGTGGAGTACCGCCACCCGGCAATCGATACTGATATTCCTTAACGCGTGTACAATCACTGTTTTACCTTGTTAATATTTTCTCTTTCAGTTAGATGCATCTGCATCAGGTGATTACCAGTGTCTCGCATTTTATGGTACAAAGGCCCTAGCTTCAGTACCGTCACGTGTTACCATGGCTAGACTTGAACCTTTTCCCAAACAGAACTCTTTGGAAGAAACTGTTTCTGTTGGAAACACAGTCACTTGGAGGTAATTGATTCAATTCCTAACACCCATAACTAACCAGCTTTCTCATCTTTTTTGCTTGCAATGCTACATTTGCAAACGGTATTGGAGTGGGTTTTTCTTAAAGTCTCCTGAATCTTTACTTTTTAATCGTTAACCTTCCGAACCCTACAGGGTAATGAGAGTACATTTTCTAAAAAGGGGTACGAGTCTTTGTTGATGTTCGTTTCTTTATTCTTATGGCTTACGCGATTCAACTGATAGGTAATGAGTCTATGAAAAATACAGCATTCACAGTGTAATTAAACAAGATGACTTCACTATTGTAATTTGTACCAATAACGTACATTCAGCGGCTTTATGTTGGCTTTTAAGAGTTGAGCAACACTTTTGTACTGCAATGGGAATGAGACATATGTTTGAATTGAAGGGCTTGGGGCAGTAAGGGACCTAAGCCTCATTGGGTTTATTTTGAGAAAAAATGCATTGTAAGTTTTGTGTAAATCCTGAAATCAGGTTTATTGCAACAATCGGCTAGAACTGATGCAATACATTTCCAACTCAGGTAACTAGGATTTGGTGGCGACTAATTCGAAAAATTGTGACACATTTCCGTAGAAAAAATTTATTTTTGAAAATTTTGTGGCTTGGTGCCTTATTACAAAAAAATAATGCATTCTGATGATAGCTTGAATCACTCATTTAGTCCAAATTCACTTCTTCATCATCGCCATCTATATCTTCAGCCTCTTCTTCTCCTTCCTTCGGCTGTTCACTGCCTGGCTCTGCTTCAATTGTATTTCCTACAATATCAACAAAAAACTGCTGACTAATCGGCGGGATATATTTTAGAAGCTTTTTCAGATCTTTGATCTTCTTGTCATTCAGTGCTAGAGGTCCATTGTATTTTCTTCTCAAATCTGTCAGGGTTCGTTGACTTCCCAGCCGAGATCCTCTTTTACCCACATTTACCTCAAGAAATTCTCCGTTAAGGATATGTTTTATGAACATAGAATTGGGATGTTCACTGTCAAACTTGAAACAGCGCACTTCATTAAATTTGACGGCCTCATTATCTACGGTAGATTGTTTTTTCGTAATAGAGATGGAATCAAATGCATAAAAGTCATGTTGTTCCAATAAGACTGTGTCAAATGGGCTTTTTCTGTTGGATTTCTTAACGATATCCACCCAGTCTTCTGGACAGTATCACATCAAAATTGTAGACTAAACCAATCTGTCAAAAACGCTCTTCATGGATTATAGCGACATCTACCAGCGGATCATCAAACAAATCAACTTCAGACATAGATACCTACTCAACGAGTTCGCTCGTATGGAAATCTAATTTTTCATCAAAATGTGGCTTAGGTCCCTTACTGCCCCAAGCCCTTCAATTGTAATCTCGTCCCCATCTAGCAGAAACGCAGGTGTTCTTTTTTCTATCATGCACTAAGATGACGTTTTCTTGTTTAGCTCACTCTAGAACTGCTCCGTTTCCCGTAGTTTACCTAAAAGTTGCTAACTGCCAGAAAGCTGCCTTTGGCCTTCTAATTCCTTCTGTGTTGAGCTGTAAGATTATTATATTTCTAATATCCCGTGGCTGTTGGTCTCGAGATGGGCTGTGATTTTGTGTTTATGCTGTATCTGTGAGCTGAGATATCCTATAAGGTCCAGCAGCCACTTGTGTAGACTATTTAGCTGCGACAAAATCACGTTACCCATAGTGCACTACAGGGGATTATTTTACAATTGCATAAACCACTAATTCAGAGAATTTTGTATGACATAACATTTAGTCTTAGTTGAGACAAAAAGTTCGTAATTTTCAGTGAGCCATTCTTAAAAATCTTTTTTTGACATCTACCCGACCCAAAGCATTCAGCAAGAGTGATGCTTTGAGCATATAAAATGACTACAATTTTTTTAACGAAATTCAAAATGATTTTTCAGGCGATGTTTATCTAATCCCTATCTATTATTAGATGTGCAGTACCCAAATCCAACCCTGAAGCATACATCCAGTACTTCAAAGACGGGCAATTTCTCAATCACACGGATGTAAAGATGAACAGTTTGATACTCCCGAACGTCAAAGAAGAGGACACTGGCGTGTATACTTGTATTGCTGATAACGGCATCACTGATAGTGTTAATTCTTCGGCAAAGTTGAATTTGAGAATAGTCAGAAATGGACCTTCGAGGGCGCCATATTTCCTTATAGAGCCGAAAGATGTTTATACGATATTGAAAGGTAGGTAGTATAAACTATAAAGATTGGTAATTGGGAATTAGTGATGGGCGTTTAAGTTTACGTTTCGATTTAGAGAATGCGTATACAATGGTGAAGACAGTGTATAAACCTTATTTCACGAGTATCCATCACGCTTTGAGGTGAACAAAAGCGACATATTTGTGTTAATTTGTAACGTTGACAATAATGATCTTTGGGACCGTATTCAGAGCTGTTGTTCGCATATCAGGATTATATTTTTGAGAGGATGGGAAATGTGACAATAAAATGTACAAGTACAGATATAGAAAAGTTTATTAGAAAATTATTATAGTACCACTGGGATTTATTGATTACATGGTATGTCAATAGAACAGGTTGCGTGGTCCTTTCCAGAAGCTGTAAATTTACCTGTAAAAATAATATAGACACATGTTTCGGTTTATTGTCGGTCATCTGTGTAACGTAATTCATCAAAAGCACATAACTAATCACGTCAAAGCTAATACATTCACCCAAAATTACGAAAACGACCCACCACCATGCCATATTATTGTGATACATCAAATGCATCATACCACTCAAACAGCAAAATAAAAATAAAATATACTTCCTGGAATTTCCAATTTCCTCGATATGTGATGATGGCTTAGCATCAATTTGCTGACTTGGTATATCCTTATGAATATCTTACTCTCTGAAAAAATTATAAACTGTTTGCGTTTCCTTTGGATTTTTGCAGAGTTCTCAACAATTGGCGTATGCCGGTATTCACGAACACTGCATTGTCCCAGCTGTGTACATTTCATGACTCCTGCAACTAGATGTATATTTTTATATTTTATTACTTATTAGAATTACCTAATTGAGGGAATCGAACCTCTATCAACTCGGTCATATACTTCCACACATTCTGAACAAATGTATGGCTGTTTAATTGGCCTTTTAGATCATATGGTGTTTCAAGTTCTGAAAAGTAGATATAATTAATATAGTCAAAAACTGTATAAATCGTCTTTTATTCCTACCTGACTTGAAATGTAGTCATGGTCATTAGCAGCCATTGTGCTTATAGCGTTTCTTTCGTATGCAAAGGAACTTTTTTTAAATAAAAGAGTTAGAAAGTTAGTACAAATGAATCTGTAGCGTACAAAAATACGGGTCTGTCCACTTGGTCGATATGGGGAATTTTGAAATATTACTAGGTAACTAGCTGTCATTGTTCCATGATGGATACTCGTGAAATAGGGTATAGAATAGTGAGGTTAGGTTTTTACTCGCAAACGTGAAAACATCAGTGAACTGCACGGTATTATGTAAAAAACCTATAAAACGTCAAAAAAAAACCTGTTTGTCATCTTTCAGACAGGTAGTTTTTAGGGTGCAAACAGTCATTCCACGTTTGCTCACTAGGATCGTTGTGAGCGTGCATCTATGGAGGAACGCATTGTTAGTTGCATATGTTTTGTGAAGCCGAGTAGTCTGTAGTTTTGATCTCTGAGAAGAAAGTTGGTTGCATAGCAAGGTCGCATGTGGATGATTATGTGCAATGGTCTGCATGTGTATAAAATCAGTGATATTTGCTGTATAAGAAAATCATTACTGAATATGCTGCCAGTAGAGTGTATCTATTAGCTGTGCCCGACGGGTTATTTATATGTTGTCCTTCTGAAGACAAATTATGTTTAAAGTTATAAATTACGATTTTTTACGTTTTTTGTGTTTTCAAAAACTTTGAGGAAAATTACGGAAAATCAGCACCGCGTCCGCGTTGTGTGTAATTACTGTTACCATATATACACCTATGACTTATAATTCGATAGTGTACAGTAAATATAATTATTTCCTATCACTCTCATTTTTTAAATGCAGCAAATTTGCATTTGTAATTTCCAGAATGAATAAGAAAAAGTGGATGCCCAACTAATTTCTAGCTTTGAATCTCAAGTAAGTGTATTTGAGACAAGAATCCAATGGAATTATCATCCAAACATATTATTAGCACACAAATCTTCACTATGCACCTATGCATTGCCGTTTCCTTCTAGCTATAGTATACAACTTATAGCTTAGACCTCCAGTAATGCCATCTATGAAGCAGATTTTACAACACGTACAACTACAAAACGAGTTCATAACGTGTCCATCAGCTAGTGTTAAGCATTTTGTAGAAAAACCTACATAATGTCACAAAAAACCAATACAATGTCAAAAAAAATCGACATAATGTCACTTTTCAAGATACGTAATACCCGTGCGGGCACCTATAAAAACAATACGATTGTGCGCAACGAGTTCAGACTTGGTAAAGGAGCCAGTCAAGGATTTGTTTGTCTGCTTGCGTATTTTGGTAGATAACAAAATGCCGCTTAGAATGGTTCTAAATTCAAAGTACTTCGGAGAGAGATGGAAAAAAACGATTTTTTCCATAATCGTTCGTTTTCTGACTTTATTTGTAGTGGGATTTGAAAATAAACTGCACATTAACATTGCCACATTTCTCCTCTACAAGATGCCATAATAAGAATCTCAATATAACTTTTCGTCTATTCTCCTCCAGCATCCACCTTATTTTTTCTTATGGACCCCCTTGGTTATTTCAAAAGAAAAACAGAATTTCCTAGTTAGGCCTTGAAATTATCACATAGTCATTTGTTTTGGATACCACGTTGTAGGGGGGAAAAAGTGGCATTGTTAATGTGCAACTTATTTTGAACTCTGACTACAAATAAAGTCAGGAAAAAATTAAAAAACCATTTTAGGATAATTCTGTTTTTTCCCTCATTCTTCGAAAGTACTTTGGACTTCAAAATTGTCTAAGCGGCATCTTGTTACTTACCTAGATACGCAACTTTGCCCTCACTTAAGCGACTTCCTATCTTTCACCGTTTTCGAGATCCCAATGGTGAGGGTCCGACACAAACAGTTGAATTTGAACTCACTTGAAGAAGTTGCTATTTTTTATTTTTATTTTTTTTCTATAGTATTAACTCATTTTATCAGGTTCTCTCGTTTACTCATTATTAAATTCTCAAATCTCTTTAGTTACTTTTGGATCCGAATCTTAACAAATTATTTTTCAAATTGATTTTATTTTTGCCGCAATTTTGTATTGATATCGTCAAATAGTTCATTCGAGATATTACTGTTTTTGGTTACCGTGCAATCCTTGCATGTATGTGTACTCTGTATTAAAATTCTCATTTTGTTTGATTTTCAGGGAAAACTGTCTTTCTAGAATGTACCGCAATAGGCAACCCAGTCCCAAAGGTGATATGGACAAAACAAAAAGGACAATTGCCCAACAATCGTATCGAAACACTGAAGGGCGGCCTGAGGATTCGTGATGTTTCATCACAAGATGAAGGCGTTTATATTTGCAACCATACGAATGCCTATGGTACGATATCGCATCGTATCACCTTGGTGTACAACGAGGAACCCAGGGTGGATTGTCACATGAGAGAAACCAGCGTCAAAGTTGGAGAAAATTTGGATATTGATTGTAGTGTAAGAGGTATGAAAACGAAGATGCCAATAATACTATAAAGTGCTCACCTAAAAGGTCTACTCCCCTTTTTGAACGGATCAAGTTATCAGCTGCAAATTTCAAGATAAATGTTGAAACATTTTTTTTTGGTGGAATGATGGGTCGCATTATACCTCATTTTGATCCTTATAACTCAACAACTAATTAAAATTCTGTATAATGTTTTATGCCAATATGTTTCTACTGTAATGATCAATTCGAATGCATAATAAAATATAGACCATTTTTTATCGCACATTCAGGTGTAACGAGAACGGTACTATTAGCGCCATCTGTTGGAAACTCAGAAAACTGTCGAAACAAAGAGCTACTTCGAAGCGGCATATACGAGTATAATAAGCGGACGGTTAAGACCGGAGCGGCAGAGTTGAATTGAGTAGCGCGACATTATAATTTCGTAAATAAGTAGTCAGACATAAATAGTGGTGTACATAAATAAGTGTTGTACTCCAGACTCTAGTTAAAGTTAGTTGTCTTGGGTTGTAAATAAATTGGTGCATTTCTTTTTGTGGATTGAGTGGTTTAATTCACAGCCAAAAGAACCCAGAAAAACGCTACACAGGGTATACCCTTCCAATAGGAGATTCATATAACGTACGTTTGATGATGTTGTTCAGTTACATGTGATTCAATTTACAAAAACGCTTATCGCCATACCGCTATTTTGAAAAATAGTAAATTCATGCAGCAGGGTTATAAAGTTGTATGAACGAGCTTGTACAGTACTGTACCATGACGAACAAAAATCTTCCTAGCTCTCATCCGGTTTAGATTGGATGACCGTTTATTTCCGCTGGTCGGACTTGATCTGGTACGAACACATCTCGTTAATAGCGGCAGCTGCTGGAAAAAGCTAGGCTATTTGCTTAGAACTAACAAGTACTTTTCTCCACATGACCTCCTACACTATACAAGGCCAAGATAAGAGCTAGCCTTGAGTATTGCTCATATGTTTGGGGTGCTGCCGCCCCGACTACATTATCCATGCTGGATACTGTTCAGAGGAGGGCTGTCCGATCGATCGATGATTCTTCTCTAACAGATAGTCTCGGGACCCTTTCGCACCGGTGGGCCGTCGGCGATCTGGCTCTTTTCTATCGCTACACCAATAGGCAATGCTCCACAGAGCTCTCCTCTGTGATGCCGCCATGCGATGTGCCTGCCAGACAGACCCGCCTAACTTCCGCTCCTATCTTAACCTAGGGTGTCTTTTACAAGTTCTACTAACCCTAGTCAGTTCAAAAATCGGATTAACAAAGTTTCTTTGGGATCCTCATATCAGCGGCGGTGCCCTGGCATTTAGGCTTCTGCCTGCGCGGCTGCTTCGGAATGAAAAAATCAGAAGCCCCCATTCCATTTAAAAATATTCACACGCAGACTATACTGGGACTCAAGACTTTGGATCCTCAGGATGTTAAGGAGCTGGACTCGGGGCTATACTCAACTTGTTAGAAGGGCGCAGCTCGAGGCTTTGGGAATGTAGGAGTGCATAAAGGCCCGTTTATGCAGCCTATGCGCTGGCTCCTTTTGGTGGCCGGTGGTCTAATTTAATTATTTATTCATTCATGTACTCAGTTGTATTCTTTTTAATTTTCAGGAGTTCCAGAGCCATATGTAACATGGATCCTCAACGGGTTCTCTGTGAACAATGACAGTTCGATAGAGGCCATAGGTAATAAGATTTATTTTAGACCTGTTGAACGAAGACATGCAGGCGTTCTTCAACTCTTTGCAAGGAATATTGTCAAAACAGTTTTTGGTCATATGTCTTTGAATGTATTACCGGAGCAAAATGGTAAATACTTTGTATTTATATGATTAATGATAAACATTTGAAATAAAGCATTGAAAAAATTTAGTATTTTTAGGAGCTGTAAAAATGAACTTCTGAAATTTGCTACGTCCTGACATGTTTTATACGTATTTATATCTCTCTCAACATTGCAGGTACAAATACAAATCCTCACGGTCACCACAGGCATAGAGGAAAATCAAATGTTGCCAGAAAGCACAATAAATCGTTGAAAATTATTCCTCCTAGTAAACCCACAGTTTCAAGGTAAGCCGATTTTACAGTGTAATATCTGCAACTAAAGTTACCGATTCTATATTCTGATATGAATGTTTTTTGAAGTTCCCCGTGCATTGTGGTCAGACTTTTATTGATTATTTTAACAATTATCAGAATGAACGCATTTTTCAGTCAATCAATTTTCATTTCTTTTCATTCCTTTGTTGGTGCTTAATACATTTGCGTGCTTACACAGGTCAAAGTAAACTTTAAAATGCAAAAGTTTATATTCACAAAACAATAACATTTGTTAGAAAGAACAACATTAACAGAAAACTGTAAAAAATAACACTAATAGAAAAACTGTAAAAATATATTATAAATTTAAAATAAAATAATAAATATAATATAAAACAGAGTGAAAGTAAACAAGCACACGATGTTGTAAAAAGATTTCTTCATAAGGTACGCTTTAATTCTATACCTAAATGAGCTAGTGCCAGACATTCTGAGTGCCGCAGGAAGAACATTATAGAAGTGTATTCCATAGTAGTTAGAACCGTTTCTATGTCTTTGTAGACGATGTTTAGGTCTAACTTATGCATGTACTTGTGTTGTAACTATGTACATCATTGTGCGTCTTGTATAGATCTAAATTGTTGTGTACATAACATAAGCAGATAAATATATATAGAGACGGAAGAGTAAGGATCCCTAGGTTGAATGCCTCACTACATGGCCGCATATAACTCCGACCTGCGATGACTCTAATACAGCGCCTTTGTAGTTTAAAGAATGATCCCAGTTTAAAAGTGCATATGACATGCTTCAGTGGAAGTATCCATAATATGTGGTTAGCTACGTATCACCAGAAACGCAGCTTTCCAGATTCCTAATTAAATAAATGGTCTTGGGTAGTTCCCTGAGAATACTGTTTACATGCTCCTACCAAGTCATGACACCCAAAAATTTTACTGTGTCTATGGTATTGACGTTATCTTGACACATACTTATTACCATGGACTGTATCTTTGAAGCATTATGTGTCAGTTTGTTTGCTAAAAACCAATTTTCTAAATTTATTATATATTCAATATTCGCAGAGAAAAGTGGATCAATTGATTTGCTACTACAGAGTATTGTTGCGTCATCGGCAAACAGTATAAGGTTTTTGTTTGAATTACAATTAGGAATTTCATTAATGTATATAATTAAAAAATATAAAATTAATATATATAAAACTCCGCCTTATTTATATAATAAGATTACATTTCGAAGTGATGTTCACAATATCAATGTTCGGTCTCGGAAGCTGATTTCCAACCACGTCAGCGTTTATCTATGTTTAATAGATGTTTTTCTTATTTTATCTACCACTTGTACAATCACGTCCCCACAAACCTTAAGTCTATGTCTGTGTCATCTTTTAAAAGAAGTTACAGAAAATTTCTATTAGATGATTTGTTGTCTTTACTTTATATTGTTCCTTTCCTTTTTGTATTGTAAATGTTTTTTGTTTGTTAAATCAGCCTAAAATGATTTGACCTTTTTCGTTAAATTATATTTTTATATAATTTCTTTATATAATGGGTGATTTTTTTGCTAGTATCTTTTTGGCAACACTGTTATTGACAGATGACGCGTGAATCGTGTCTTGTGTCATTGTCAAACTTGTTCAGTTTGGTCTATAATTTAACCATAAATTGACTTACGAACGAACAACGCTTGCAAATTATTGAATTTTACTATCAACATTCATGCTCGGTTAAGAGAGTGCATCGAGCACTGCTTCCAATTTATGGGCAATTTGGTCGGCCTACTGAGGGAGCTATTCGGAAGCTTGTGGCTAAACTTCGAACCCAGTTTACATTATTGGACATTAAACCACCAACACGCAGACGTAGAGTGAGGACTGAAGAAAATATTGCGGCTGTATCCGCCAGTGTTAGTGATGACCGTGAAATGTCGATTCGCCGCCGTTCGCAGCAATTGGGCCTCTGTTACTCCACTACGTGGAAAATTTTGCGTCAGGATTTGGGTGTAAAACCTTATAAGATACAGCTGGTGCAAGAATTGGAGCCACACGACCTCCCACAATGTTTCCCATTTGGTGAATGGGCGCTGGCAAAGTTGGAGGAAGATCCACATTTTTATCGAAAAATTGTGTTCAGCGACGAAGCTCATTTCTGATTGAATGGGTACGTTAGCAAGCAAAATTGCCGCATCTGGAGTGAAGACCAGCCAGAAGCATTGCAAGAGCTACCAATGCATCCCGAAAAAATCACTGTGTGGTGTGGATTATGGGCCGGTGGCATCATCTTGCCGTACTTCTTCAAAGACGACAATGGCCGGAACGTAACTTTTTTTTGCCCAAAATGGAAGAGCTGGACTTGGCTGACATGTGGTTTCAACAAGACGGTGCCACATGCCACACCGCACACGAAACAATGGCCCTATTGAGAGGCAAGTTCGGTGAACAGTTTATCTCACGTTTGGGGCCCGTCATTTGGCCGCCTAGATCGTGTGATTTAACGCCGTTGGACTATTTCTTGTGGAGCCATGTTAAGGCTAATGTCTACAGGGATAAGCCAGCAACGATTGCCGCACTGGAAGCCAATATTGAAGCATTTATTCGTGAGATACCGGCCGATATGTTGGAGAGAGTGAGCCAAAATTGGACCTTGCGCATGGGCCATCTAAAGCGGAGCCGCGGCCCAACATTTACATGAAATAATCTTTAAACATTAAATTATATCGACCGTTCTATCGGCTCAAATAAAGATTTAATTGTTTTTTCAATTTTTTTTGTGTTTTTTTAGAAAATCAACTCCTATACCTCTTAAAAAATCACCCGTTATATACAGGGTGGCCCATAAGTCCTTTGAGCTGGAAAAAAAGGAATAAAACCAAACTAGTTACATTATGAATAATTATTATATTTTGTTATCATCTTTATTGAATGGGAATTATGTTTTATAAATCACATCGTCTAAATGCAATCCATTACGATCACGGCACTCATATAAACGACGTCTAAAATTGTCGATGACTGCGCGGCAAGTCAACACTGTAATGCTTGCCATTTCTCTTCGGATATTTTCTTTCAGGACATCAACTGATCGCGGAGTGGTGTCGTACACTTTACTCTTGAGGTAGCCCCATAAAAAGAAGTCCATTGGGGTCAAATCTGGACTACGTGGTGGCCAGGAAATGTCTCCTCTTCGAGAAATTACTTTGCTGGGACAAAGTTGACAGACGACGGGCATAGAAGTGTTGGAGGTGTGGGCAGTTGCTCCGTCCTGTTGAAGCCAGGTCTGCGTATTATAGCCTGGAAAATTCTGCAACGCTGGTGTCAAAAACTCTTCTATCATTGCTACATACCGCTCCGAAGTAACAGTTAATGCGCGACCTCTGTCGTCCTCAAAAAAATAAGGGCCTACGATGCCATGCGCTGACATAGCAGCCCAAACTGTAACTTTAGGGCTGTGTAAGGGCTTCTGATGCTTACACCTTGGATTTTCGGGGCTCCAATAACGGCAATTTTTTTATTTACATGTCCGTTTAAATGGAAGTGAGCCTCGTCCGAGAACAACACATTATTGAGCGAAGAAAATCGATTCAACATTTCATTCGCAAAGTTTAGTTTCTGAATAGCGTCATTATCTTTTAATTCCTGCACTAACTGAATTTTGTAAGCGTACAGACGTAAATCTTTCCTTAAAATCCGCTGTAAAGATGTTCTGGGTACGTTTAGTGCACTGGAACGCTTACGAGTAGACGTCGAACCAGTCTCTTCGAACTTAGCAACCCAGTTCTTAACCGTTTGAGCTGTTGGACACTTTGTAAAATTGTGTAAATTGTGGTATTCTCGATATTTACGCCGCGCAATGGTTGCCGAATCATTATTTTGATAAAACGCGCGCACACAAAAAGCACGATCCGCTCCAGTGAAACACTCCATGGCGACTGAATTCCCAGACACTGAAGATACTGCCCCCACCTCGCCCGCGCCGCTCACGCTCACCCGTTAAATTTTATTCAAATTTGAAATTTCAAAGGACTTATGGACCACCCTGTATATACATATTTTTTACGCTTGTATCTATCATTTATTAATTATTAATATTAACTATATAATTTGATTAAGAACTTCTCTGTTGTAATTTTGTTTGTTGGGCTAGTACTTTGATAGTTTGCCGCTTTTGTTTTCACGCCCTGTTTACAGAAATGGAGCTGAGTGACCCCTTCGTAGGACACCCCCCACCAAACCATGACTGACGCAGGGTGGTGGCCTCTCTCAACTCTCGGAATGATCTCCGAAGCTTCCTGTGAACTCCTTGCATACACTTTGTCATTTTGTCGGTTGAATTTTTCTTCTATGGTGAAGATTTTCTCATCCGTGAACAAAATCTTTCGGAATCCCCCAGCTGCGTACCTCTCCAAGAGCTTCTTGGATCTTGTCGCCCTGATGTGTCGCAAGGTGGCCGTAAGTCGCTGGCCCGTACGTCTCCGGTAAGCCCCTAGCCCTAGGTCTTGTTTAATGATGCGCGACATCGTCCGGACAGGAATCTTCATTTCCCTGGATAGGATCTTCTGCTTCCGGAGTGGATTCCTTTGAATCCTGGCTTTTACGGCTTTGATGGCTGCTGGAGTCCTTACTTGACGAGGTCTTCCGCTTCTTGGCCTGTCATCAACAGAGGACGTCTCATTGTACCGCTGAATGGTCCTAGACACAAATTTACGCGATATTTGAAGGCCGCGTAAGAGTTCAAAAATCTGACTAGCACTGTGATTACACTTATGTAAAGCTATCACTGCAATACGGTTCTCTGCCTTGCCCCACTCCATCGTTATGCTTCGAGAGATCAATACAAACTGAGGTATATGTAATTACCCGAAAAGCGCTTAATCAACTGACACCACAATGTAAACAATCGGACAAGTATTAACAGGTCTACACTTGTTTGAAAACGAGGGACAGAACTTATGGCATGACTACGTAAAACCTTCTGTATGAGTTACCTAATGCAAATAGCTCGTATGAGTTGAAGCTGAAGATGGAATTTGGTCTACTTGATTTTTTGCAATGTTGGTAAAAGTCGGATGCGCTAAGCATCGGGCTTGTGTGTTGGCTTTTCATTAGTTTGTTGTTTTTAATAACTTTCCATACTGCTTGTTGTCTATTTTTAGCATTTCTAATATAACGATCATCAGCTTGCTTTTTGGCTTGATTTATCGCACGTCTATATTCACACCTGTATCAGTTGAGATACTCTTTATGAACAATTCTAGGATGAGATTTATATAGTTCTGACAGAAATTGGTATTGCTCTCTCATGCGCTGAAGATTTAAGTTGAACCAAGAGGAAGTAAGAGTAAGACTGTTTTTGAGAATTTTTGACTTGACTGGAATATTTATGTCAATTTCATCAACCAGGGTTGTGACGAATTTTTTTACTAAACACCCAATAGACATATTACGATTCTGGACAAAGTCCCAATTTATGTGCTCAATACTATTATATAGATTGAAAAGACCAACGTCGGTAGTTGGACGATAATTAAAACTTTTAAATATTGATGGATACAGCTTATATTCTATGAAAACGATTAAATATTTTTAAATTTCTGGCAATTCGTAAATATACTGTCGAGACAGTTAGCCTTACGAGTTTCCACAAACACCATAGCCTCAAACCCATAGCTATCAAACAAGTTCACTACCGGTAATGCTTGATATTGATTTGTATTGAATTTAACGTTAAAGTCACCAGTTACTATAAGCAATTTATTGTTATTAATATCATCTAGAAACATCGATAACTCCAACAGGAAAAAAATTAACATTAGGGGATCTGTAAAACGAAACCAGTTGTACATCACCAATAATAGCACCAGCTAGTTCAAAGTTTGCTTCATCAGATAAACTCAAGATATCCTTGGGAAGGGATTCAGCAGGAAATGACTCGAATATAAATTACCACACCTCTTCTGATCTTCATTTTTCTTTAAAAACTAGAGCTCTATATCCTCTAATGTGCAGACAATTCATCCGGTTTCAACCAATGTTCATTTAAGCACAAAACATCGTAACTGTTATTCATACAAAGCAATTCAAGTTGGACAATCTTATCGTACATTCTTTGGATATTATGATGTAATACGAATACCATGATCTCTAATGCCTGATTCAGTTAACGCATATTTTATCATTACAATAGTATGGCGACGAGTACAACTACCCTTATTGTCATTGTCACGGTTTTCGTCATAAAAAGTATTAGGCAATGCTAGGTGTGTTGTAGGTGCGCTATTTCGTTTTGAAAATCCTCCAGTACTACTTCATTTATTAAGAAGACAGAGGATGTTATTTTTCTTCGGTTTTCTGATTTAAATTGTAGGCCATCTTTACAAATTGCTCAATGCATTTGCGAGCTGAGTACTGGATGTTCATATCCCCTACGAAACTGTTAGATACGTTGTGTATGTATCTAAGTATTGAGCAACGAATATATGCTAGAATCGCCCTATCGTCGAAATCAGAATTATATAAAATAAGCAGGTTTGTAATGTTTCCTAATGGTAACGCATTTCTAAGAAAATTGTTCATGGACATTGATGCCTTATGTTTTTTGCATGGAAAATAACAATCACATAATCATTTGACCATGGAAAAAAGGTATTTTGTCAATTCAGCGATTTCTACATTTGGTTTTACAACACCTTCTACTATATAATCCCCATAGTCCAGTTTTATGCTTAGATTCGAAGATCGGCCTCTTGCTAATTCGCCACCCATGATCAGCAACCTTTTATGCATTACGGAGTTGGTTTTAATACAGATATATCTACCCACTGAAGATGGATTATGAGTAATCGCTTTGTAGTCTCATTTCCTGAACTTCTAGCAGTTTGGTCACTCTCTCTTCTGTTCAATGTATGGTCATTCTAGACACACAATTGGTTTGGAACAATGAACCACGTGGCCATCTAACACACATATTTTTTCTCCTCTCATGCTTTCCACACAGTGTTCATGAAAAATTGCTGAGCATGTCTTACAGAATACTTGTTCAAGTATTTTTTGCAGCATTTGAATATTACATCCATATTCCAGAGCAAAAATCTAACAATTCATCAATATAATTGTAACTGATAGTCCTGGGCTATTATTTTTCCAAAAATAAACAGTGGCTTTTTGTGCGTACGTACATAAAAATATAGTAACGAGCAAAATGATTCTTAAGAATATAAGGACTAAGGGGAATGCATTTTTCTATCAATGTGAGTTTTTTACTACTTTCCTGAGAAATCGTTGTTACTTACCATACTCATCTAAAGAGAAGCTATATTTCTCCCCCTAGACAAATAATTATAATAAATAGGAAAATAATGAATGCATGCATTCATCTAGAGCTTTTAGGCTTGTTGGGGACATTGTTGATTGTCATTGTTATTAAACCATTCATATTTTTTTATAATAATAATACTATTTATTCAAGTTATCATCTTTTGATGACATAAGATGTGTCAATAAGCAGCATCCTAACAAAGAAGTACCCGACCCAAAGAAGAAAACAAATTTTTGTAAAAAAATGTATTTATTTTTCAACATAGCCTCCTTTGAGCTCTATACACTTTTCCCACTGAAGTTCGATACCCTTTTTATAATAAGAACTGTCTTGCTCCTCAAAATAGCCATTAACTGCCGACATCACTTTTTCATCGTTGGAAAATCTTTGACCACTGAACCATTTTTTCAAGTTCTGAAACAGAAAATAATCCGAGGGGGCTAAATCTGGTGAATAGGGTGCATGAGTTAGCAATTCAAACTTTAATTCGTTAATTTTGGCCATTGCAATAACGGATTTGTGGGCTGGTGCATTGTCTTGATGAAACAATACCTTCTTCTTAACCAAATGCGGCCGTTTTTGCTTGATTTCATCGCTTAAACGTTGCAATAAGTTCACATAATACTCGCCGTTGATAGTTTTACCTTTTTCAAGATAGTCAATGAAAATTATCCCACGCGCATGCCAAAAAACCGACGCCATAACCTTGCCTGCAGATGAAACGGTCTTCGCCTCCTTTGGAGCCGGTTGTCCCTTTTGACCATTGTTTTGATTGTTCTTTTGTCTCGGGTGTGAAGTGATGGACTTATGTTTCATCCATGGTTATGAAACGACTCAAAAATTCTGCTTTGTTGCTGTGAAACTTCGCTAAACACTCAATTGAAAGATCTTCACGACACTGTTTTTGCTCGATTGTGAGGAATCGCGGCACCCATCTTGCACACAGCTTTCTCATGTCCAAATTTTCAGATAATATGCGATGAACCGCACTTTTTGAAATTCCTACTAAGTCTGCTAGCTCGCGCACTTTCAGTCGACGATCATTCACTACCGCTTTGTGAATTTTCTTCACCACTTCTGGAGTCGTCACCTCATTTGGTCGACCACTGCGATGCTTGTCTTGGCAGCTCATACAGCCTCGTTTAAACTCTACTACCCAATATTTTACTGTTGTAAACGAAGGAGCAGACTCGCCCAGAGTAGAATCCAGTTCAGCTTTTATATTGGTTGGGCTGAGGCGTTTGAAATAAAAGTATTGTACCATTTTCACAAATTCACTGAAAACGTTCAGTAGTGATGGCTGCCAAACAAATACTAAACAACGTGGCGTCTTCAAACTTGACACATATGCTTTATAGGTTGCATACTTTCTAATACAATGATATTTTTCAAACAACTATCGCCATCTCTAGGTCAAGCCGGGTACTTCTGGGACCACCCTCGTATGTAATCACATAAATTCGATGTAGTAGTAGTAGTATACGTTTATTTTCCCCCAAAATACAATTTGATGTATAACTACAATATAAATATTGCATACAAAATACAACTATTGCAGAAACTTGAGGAACAAACAAGTTCATAAAAACGCACAATGTAAAAAATTGTAGCGTTTTTCTGGGTTCTTTTGATTGTGGATTAAAACACTGAATTCCACAAAAAGAAATGCACTAATTTATTTAATTTGACTAGATAGAACATCTATGTACACCACTATTTATGTCTGACTACTTATTATGTCGCGCCATTAACTGAACTATACTCTATTCTGCTTCCCTCTCCCGACCTACGAGTTATATAGTCCGCATCGCAGGGACTCGTTGATTCAAGAAGATTCCGGTGAGCCACATAGCGGCATTCCAGAGTCTTTAAGGTCACTTCGCGTCGATCTCGAAGAAAAGTCCCTGGCATGGTCTCCAACAAATGTCGCCACTGAAGGAGAGTCTGGTGCGGTCCCCAACAAATTTCGCCACCGAAGGAGAGTCTGGCGCGATCCCCAGCAGATTGCGTAAACAGTACTATTCATTCTTGTTACAAAATGAATATAAGAAGATAGAGCTATACTAAAACGACACAAAGCAGTTTTTCTGAGATGTATTTTTGTAATTTCTTTTTTATGTAGGTAGATGTTCAATTTTTTAATTCACACAGACAATTTATTGTAGAGCTTTATGCCCATGTAGTTGGAATCTGTTTCCGTCTTAGCAAGCCTGTGAGCAGGAAATTGCAGTGTTATAACATTCCTAGTATTGTTGTGCCTATCAGTTAGGCTATGAATGCTTGTAAAATTTGTTTTTACATCTATCAGTAGTTAATAAGTATAGATGCATGTTAATGTTGAAATTTCCATACAACTGGCCATCCTGTTTACCCCCGCCATTAATCTTATAACCCGCGTTTGAATAACAACCCTCCCCCCCTGTTTGCTAGATAACATGCCCCCAAGCTATTATACTCGTACCATAGGTATAGCTGACTGAAAGTAGGCGAAGTAATACATCAAAAATACGAGTCTATCAACTAAAAACCGAATTCTACGGCAGTGTTTTTTTACGAAGGTGATCTATGTGATGATCCCAACTACAGTTGTAAAATAGATCCCAAAGAACTTCACTGTCTGGCATTGCTTAATGGTTCCTGCATGCATGCAATTTAATCAGTAAGCTGTGATCTGATTCTGAAGTATACATTAAAGAAACAAACAATAACTTTTCTCTGTTGAATTCCAGGCCATTTTCTAAAAGAGACGTATCATCGATATATATAATAAAGTTGCTGTTGAAATCATTTACCTTATATTTATTATAATATTTTTTGATTAGACATCTATAATTAAATAATACAATTCATTTAGTTTGCACACAGAAACTATTAGACCCTTGGTAATACACAGCTTCCTAGTTTTACGACGAGAATGCCTTATCCTCAAGGGAAATGCTGATTCGTAGTAATTAGCAGAAATATTATAAAACCCTTAAGTTTATCATTTGAGTCACAGACTGAATTGTAAACTGACTGCGAATCCTCCATGCTCAAAAGTTGATTACTTGCCTATTTGCCTTTTCATGACAGGGCCTTGTTCGTCAAAACTTTAATGGTGGCACTGTATATCCAGTAACGGACCAAAGTGGTCAATAATGTTGGCGTTAATTACCAAGTTTTGATATAATATAAAACCTTACCAATGTTAACTCAGATGTTATCATTATTAATGATTACTTATATTTTTTGTTTATCAGGAGTAAATGCAAAATCTGTTTTATACGCGAGTTGTTGATGTTGACTGTATTCATTTATTCCATTGATTGTCAGCTAGAAAGTCATGCTACTTGATAAATTGTAGTATTTGTAAATAACTGGGAAATGAATAGGCACTATCATGTAGCGGCAGCATTCATCTCCAATGCACCGTTCTGTACTTTAGACACTGTATCGGCACTTTATCTGACAGTGTTGCCAAACGTTAACTAAGATATGCTATATTAGTTAGTAGTGAAACAATCATATACATACGTCGGCCCACAAAGGCTTTGATATGGCCTATCACTCCATCAAGGTATCTCCTATGTACTAATATTCTATTCCCTGAAGTGCGTTATTTTATAATGAGATTATCTTTATGGTCATTACTGAAATTTTTAAGTGGTTGAAATAATGCAATACAATCTTTATTTGTGTATCGACACATTCCCTTAAGAGTAACTATGATATCAGTGATCTTAGACGATTATTTTCCAGGCTTAACGACGAGTCTGTGGTAGTGAGGTGGAGTATCCCTCATAACACGGGTATGGGGGTGCAGTTTTTCAAGGTGCAATACAGGGAGCTGGGATCTCACAACTCCCACAACAAATCCAAAAACGGTAATTGGCGGACTATGAATGCTGAAATTCCTGCCAATATTAGGGACTTTGATGTCACAGGGTTGAGACCCGATCACGTCTATAGGTAAGTGAAGTAGTTTAGATGCATAAAATATATCCAAGTTTCAAGTAATTGACAAAACAAGTAAAAATTCCGCAATAGTTAAAATAAACATATTACATTTTCAAAATTTAAAATATCGACAACCAACAATCTGTAGGTTACGAGTTCTTGCTACAGTAGAAAACTAAAATAGTATAATTTAATTGAAATGTTAGTTCAAATCTGGGTCAAGAGGAAGGTTTATATAAACATGTTTCAAGATACTCCATGTCAATATATTTTTTGTTTTTGAATGATCGTACCTCAGTATTAAAATCACTCGAGGAGGTATCCTTTAATATCTTGTCAGATGCTTTAGTAACATGATGTATAATACTTCAAGTTCACTGTTACCGCTAAATATTTTTATAAGCTTATAATTTTAGGTTCAGGGTAGCTGCAGTGTATACAAACAACGACCACAAGCTTAGTCCGAATTCGGAGAAGTTCCACTTGAAAAGACTGGATTTTGATCTAAAAAATCCACTGCCTATCCCACTGGTGACACATACCGAGCCTGTTAACACAACTTGCGTGAAAATACACTGGAAGGTATTAGAATTGTATTACAATAACAATTATATATATATATATATGTATATATATATATTATATAATAAGATTACATTTCGAAGTGATGTTCACAATATCAATGTCCGGTATCGGAAGCTGATCTGTGTCAGCTTTTAAAAGAGGTTACAGAAAATTTCTATCAGATGAATTGGAGTGTACTTTATATTGTTCCTTTCCTTTTTATATTTTAAATGTTTTTTTGTTAAATCTGCCTAAAATGATTTGACCTTTTTCGTTAAATTATATTTTTTATATAATTTCTTTATATACATATTTTTTTGAAGTTTGCAATTATTATTTATTAATCATTAATATTAACTTATACAGTTTGGTTAAGAACTCCTCTGTTGTAATTTTGCTTGTTGGGCATTGATCAGCTCGTCTTTTTACTAGTCCCTTTTGCAGGGAATTCATGCTGTTTCTTCATTTTTAATTTTTTCTCTTTGTATTTTTTTGCTCTGCAAATAAACGCTATTATTATAATTATTCCATAACGAAGGCAATTACTTTGCCAAACTAATTTTCTGTTAACAATCTTCAACTTCAGCTAAAGCTGGTATATGTACAGTGGCGCAGCCAACCATTTATACTAACTATAGAACTATATAAGGGTTACTGGTAATTTGCCGTAACAAATTCAGAGAAAAATTAAAACGATTTTGGGAAAATTCGTTTTTTGAATATCGAAACTTTCTAAGCGGCATTTTTTTATGACTTAGAGACGCAACTTCGCCTCCATTTAAGCGACTTCGTATCTCCTACAGTTTCAGAGATTCCAATGGTGAGGGTCGAATTTGAAATACCCCGTATATGTATAAGTGAATACTAGTAGTTTTCGAAATTTTTCAGATTTTGTAATGTCTTGACAATCACCTGAAATTAGACATTTCAATCTGAATAATAAAAAACTATGTGAGATATGGTTGAGATTACTATTGATTTTCATAATTTGTATCCAAGTTAAGTGAATGTGATCATACAAAGTGGTGCGAAAATACTATGCAAAATAAAATAACAGCTATTACTTGTTTTAATCTTCGGATTTTGGGATATATTGCTCAATGTGTTCAATGATGGACTTTACTCATAAAGCCGACGCTTTGACTTTTTTTTGACTTCTTCACGGCTACAAAATGCGAAAAATTAATTTCGACAAAATACAGGAATACCAAATAAAGTTATATTAATAATAATATTTTTTCTACGTCTGGGGCTACTAAAGAACTAATTATCTAAAACGTATAACACGGGCAGTGGCCAGGCTTTAGAGAATTCGATCTACTGAACCATTTTATATAGTTCAACATAAATACGGCGAAACAGCCAAGTGTCACTTTTACCTCAAAGATGATATAAGCAGGTGCTAGAAACTAAATGCAAATCTCATTTCCTTCCATGAGGATCAAACTAAGCAAGACTTGTGGAAACATAGTACATTCATTTGAAACAGTTTTCATTTAATGAAGGTGTTGTTGTTTGACCTACTTTGGTTTGACCCAATAATTTTTAAGAATTAAACGCTATCTTATTGACCTTTTGGAAAGCTCAGGGGCAATTTTTTCTAGCAATTTGTGAGCACAATGTACTAACAATCTACAGAGATAGACATAACTTTTTTTAAAGAAGATTTGAAAATCATTGCTCAAATGTAGCCTACAAATATCATGTTATAGTCAAAAATAGCTTTTCATTTTTTTAGCATCCGCAATTCAACAAAATGGCAATCTAATACTTACGAAGATTTACTTTTACATGATATCAATATCCTGCTTCTGCAGTTTTGCGAAACAGAAGCATAATTTACGTGGTGTCGCGCTATAAATTAACCACTCTATTTTTTATATGACTATTTAGAAAAAATAAGTTCTATGCAAAAGTTATAGGGTCTAATATATTTTCGAGCAATATTTTTTTTTAGTCTACGTGGTATCTCAAAAAAATGCTATCGGATAAAGTATTTTTTTTAAATGGAACACCCTGATTATTTGGAATGAAAAAATCTATGAAAATATACAGTGGTTCTATTTAAAAAAATGCAAGTTTAAACCTTTATATTAGATCCTATAACTTTTATGTAGAACCTCTTTTTCTAAACGGTCATACAAAAAATTTATAAGGGGTCAATTTATTGCGCCCGTACAGCTTACGATCAAATGCATTTTACGAAGAAATCTGAGGTGAGTTTTTTTCTTTAGATACATAAGGCAGAAAACGTCAGTATAGACGGTTTCTACATCAGTTACATGCCAGCTACACACGCAGGAGATTACATGAAAGTAACTATAGAGGGCGCTGATAAGGACGAGTTCGAATATTATTTGAACTACCTTCAGCCAGACACCATCTATGATATCAAGTTGCAAAGTTATAACTCGAAGTTTCCCAGCGATTTTAGTCCTATCATGAAAGCCAGAACAAAACGTAAGTAAAACACTTTCATTTATTCAGTGTGTGCGTTGATGACAGTTTAATCGCCATAATTATTCGGGACTCGGGACCTATCAGTTCAGGACAATTAAATGTTTTGATAACAATGTTTGGCTTGGTTTTCCTTGAAATTGAATGAAACTAAATGAAAGTACCTTAAAAGTTTGTGGTTCATATTAAACTAGGTAATTTGCGTCACTGAATCAAAAGTTAATGTGACTTGAACCCATAAAACTTCAATCTCAAATTATGCAAAAAGGAAGAAGAATTAGTGTTAGCACAGCATGTGAGAGACGTTGGAATGAACGGGCGGCGTCTCGTCTCCTGCATCAGAGCTTCTGACAACTAGTGCTCGTATGGGCAATTGAAGAGAGGTGGTATCGGCAATTTAAAACTAAAGAGGGGGGTCGTCTGCATCAGTTCGGGTGACAAAAATTATCCCCAAGTCAATTAAACACCTTCCAATCTCCTTTAGGCTCTTTACCGCCTCCCGTTTGTCACTAGCACACTGATCTAGATCGTCCACCTGAAGACGGTTTGACAGCTCACTCATTTTTAGTCCCATTTATTTCATCAACAAACAAAAAATAAGGCTTAAAATCGTTTCTTCATTAAAAGCGGCTGGTCTCGAGTCCCGAGTTATTTCACATTTCTGCCATATCACGCACTGCGATCTTTGACGACCCTCCTCCCACTTCGCACATAGCGAACACTTGTCTCGCGGCCTTAATCCTACGCAATATTTCCTACGGGATTTAGTGCCCACGTGGAAAGATACATGAAGTAACGTTTGTGAGGTTAACCGTTTTTATTTTATTTCAGCGAAGCCAAAATCTCCACAAAAGACGACTCAGTCTCCAGTGGTGTCAAGTGCCGCCAGTACAGAAAAGGCTGGACTTAACCTGTATGTGATAGTAGCTGGTACAATCATTGGTTTCGCGCTGCTAATATGCGGAGTAGCCTTAGTTTTCGTGTGCAGAAAATGGAAGCAGAAAAAGTCAGGTAACGGTTGATTGTTTTAGAAACACTCAAGCCTCCGATATCGATGGACAATCGATGATATAGCTATCTGAAGTCCAAGCTTGTAATTTTTTTACTAGCTTATTTGTATTTCTTTATTCTGCTTCTCTTGAGAGGAGGTAAACTTACCTTGTTATTTTTTTTCAGTTGATAGCAGACCGAAATCAGGGGATGACCACCATGGTAGTGAGTATGGTGTGGATAAGTCGAGTACCAGATGTAATGGGACAGTCTCCAATAAAATTACTATAACTCCTAACCCCCTGGCTGATGCAGACAACAAGGTGAGGTACATATTATTTTCTTCTTATCTTTGTTTCTACGCTATAAAGCTGAGTCCCATCCGAATCAAACTAACAGTTTAAAAAATAGTTTCTTTTTAACATCTTCAACGTATTAAAAACATCAGAGTAGCATTTTGACTTAATAATTGTCTATTGTGGTACCAGCGATATTTGTCGTATACCTTTACTTATAGGATCCCACGGAAACAAATATCATTCAAATGAAATTAATAAAACATCCGTAGATAGCCTTTTGGTGTGCTTAATTAATACATTTGCTAATCGCTGTTGGTTCGGGGGGCGCGTTTTTTTTAAGGAAAAATGACCTGTTGTTGATTTTAACGCAAAACTAAGGTGACTTTAAACCCATAATTCTTGCCTGGATAGGTTATAAAATAGGACGCTTTATAGTTCACACTTTTAGTATTCATTCGTGCTGCACCTTAATGTGAGTGTTGTCGACAACTTGTAAAAGATATTTGGTGTGTATCCACTTTCGCATCAATATCCAACGTGGCACTCGGATCTGACGTCTAGAAATGTGAAATATCCAGGGTATTTTGAGGAAATGTAACTGCCCTGATAGCATATTGTCTTTTATTGACCTCAATAACATTTTGAAATACAGCTTTTCTCTTGAAAGGTAAGCAGTGATATCAAAAAATATCAAGGTAACTAATGAATGTCATTTAAAATTGTATTCTACTAAATTTAATGTTAGTTTCACAATTAAACTTTATATTCATAAATATCTTAATACAAGTGAGAAATTGTTGATATAACTTTTTAGGTAACTGCCTTCTTGAATACATCCATAATCGGGATAATATTGGAAAACTGCTTTTAAAGCCATCAGAAGAAAAACTCTGTCAAAAATGTTCACATTGTTCTCTTTGAAAATGGTGGATGGACTAATCCAAACCTCCAAAATCTGATTATTTAAGCTTGACAGTCTGATAGCATGTAACTTGGCATTTCGAGTATATATGTGAAATGAGTAGGAGTAGTGAGATTATATTGTCATAATACTGAAGGCCGCTAATAAATGAATGCATCTAAATCTAAATCTGTAAAAAATTATATTCATATCTCGCTTGAGAAGGCATTTATTCATCTCGCTCATTATATCCTTCGTCGGTTCAAAACTGAGGATACAAGCTGTGGATCAATAATAACCCACTTCTCAACCTATCTAGGTAATGTACTATTTAAGCGCTTCAAAAGATGATTACGGATTTATTTTGTTCGTTTTCTATGTTTAATCTCGATGTTCTATGACTTGCATGATATTTTTCCAGCTCCACTAACCATCAACTAATATGAACACCACTATTTTTCCGCTTTTTTGCCTAACCCAGGTGACTTTCTACTTTTCTGCTTCCAGACTTATCTAGCTCGGTTGTTTTCCAGACTCAGAACGTGATCGAAATGTCTCGCTTATCCAGCAGTGGCTCTGCCAGCCACCACCATCAAAACAACAACCGACAGGCCACGGCGGGCGAGTCCGCCTCTGGCTCTTCAGCTACGGGACCGGACTCGACTTCTTTCAAAGCAAATAGCGCCACGGTCAGAAGCATGCATAAAGACAGAAGCAATAAAGGGACAAGTAACGAAGCAGACGGCAGTGTTGAAAGCGTGTAGTACAGATTGTTGAGGCCGAGGTAAACAGGGCGTTCTAAAAGTTTGGATGTGGTCGAGTTTCGGGAAAAGCAGAAGGATGCAAGCGCATTGACGAGACTTCATTGTTGATTGAGATTGAGACAGCCCTATGTCAAGCATTGTCTAGTGACATTTTGGCTCTACACGAATCGCTTTCCTTCTCTTCAATGTGCATACACTTTAAGATTCCATTTTGGTGGCAAGAGGTTCGGTACTATGCCTGCTTTTCACGAAACCGCATCCTTATCACGAAAAATTTGCAACCCATCCGTTGTCAACAGCAAAGTTCGTTCCAGCTGAAGCGAACTTCAGAGACATACTGCAATTGCTGGTACAGAGTAAGAATTTTGTGATTGATAACAACGGCTGATCTACAGTGTTCTACTTAGAAGATAACAGCCACGCAAATAATTATTAAAGTCAAGAACATTAAACTAGGCTCATAAGAGTATATATATATATATATATATATCGCATTTTGAGGGACGCATTTCCGCAGTCTCTTTAAAATAAAAATAAATTGAATCCTGAAAGCTGTAAACCTTTTTTTATCATACACATTTTTGAGCAGGCAAGTTCTATAACTTTACGAGACTTTCTCACAGCATTAGATTCTACTCTTTTACTTCTCCAAAGCAGGAATCGAATCACACTTTAGATGCTCCTTGATTGTTTTATTTTCAACAAATGACAATACTGCATTATTAAATAAAGATGCTTTTGGCAATCTACAGTACTCAGCAATACTGATAATTTTTTTATCGACAAAATTGTGATATTTTCTTAACAATCTGTACTATAAAAATGTGATGTTAGGTTATAAATTTAACTGCCAGTGATCCTATCCTTAAGCTGAAAAGTCTGATAATTGGTATGTCTCGAATTTTAAAGTTTTTTATGTACATCTTGTTTTTATATGTATATGATGACTCAAAAATTCCTAATTTTAGAAATTAATCAAACGTAGGTAGGTTTTAGCTAATTTATTGCTTTTGGTACTTAACGTAAATCAAGCAAAAATTAGGTAATACTTAATTTTATACAACCATATCTGATTAAATTGATTGACAATGAGTAACTCAAAAGGAGAACTGATACTTTGTGGCAGCTCATTATTGATTTGATATACATATTTATAAGCCCAGTGTCGTAACTAAAAGTGGCGAAGTGCTTTATGACTACTGAATGTGTTGAAAAATTAAGAGTTTTGAATATTCGATTTCATAGTTCTGATATTTGTAAGTGCAGCCCTCCCGCCTTTTTCGACACTGGTAGTGAATATCACCTTTAAACCTCCTGTGTTACTAATTTTCATTTATCAGTTTTTATTCGAATTATGATGTGGTTCTGCTATTTATTTTGTATATGAATATATTTTGCTTGATTATTCCTAAACATCGATCATTAAAATTGTTTGCCATTAGTTTGTAGGTATTTATTTTAGCAGTATTAACTTTCATTGAATGATGACATCACGATAGATTAGTTGGCATATCAATCTTAAAGGTGTACGCCCATTGACAGGAAGCGAAGGGAAGAAAAAACTTCGCTGCTAGGTTCTTTAATACATAATCAAAAGAGACAAGACACTACAGCTGAGAAAGCGTACTTGTTGCGTTTGACGCATGCAAATTTCAAATGTCGCCGTGGGTCGCTACGCCTGAGCGTGCATCTTTGTGATGCGATTTTCGAACTGTATTTCGAAAAATATATATACACAAGGTGTCTTATTTTAATCTCGCCAGCTAAATTTTTCCAAAACTGCGCAGTCCAGAAAATAAGCTTTAAACGAAAGTTGTAGGATTTTGAGGGAGCAAAATGATGACCCTGACAATGACCTTTAAGGTCATTTCAAGGTCAAGAGTATTTTGAAATGGCATCCTGCATTTTTCACATCGGAATTAAAAAGAGGAGCAAATTTTACGTCCAAACATGTCATTGTCCATCGCCTTCAAGGCCATTTTAAGGTGAAATGAAGACATTGGAAACAATTTGCATCAAAAATGCAGTTGTGGGGGTTGTAGGGATCACCCAAAGGGGACTTCGAGACCATGGAGTTCAAGATCAAGTAAAGATTTCCAAAGGAAACCTCTCATTTTCATACTAGAGATGGAAAAAGAGCATTTTAATCAAAGTATAATCTTGACGTTAAATAACATTTAAGCTTGACTCAACCTTTTGAGTCTTGGGTCAAGCTTACATTCGGACGTAAAATTTCCTGCTTTTTCCATTTCCAGTATTAAAATCAGAGGTTTTCTTTGAATTGATCTTGATGCGCACTTTCCGGAATATTTGGGCGAGGAAATTAATATGGGACACCGTGTATAGGTCTAGAATGGGAATATGAATCGAGTGTTTTCAATTTGCGAAGCGGTAATTTTTTACAGTTTGCTTATTTTCTGTTGGTACCCACTTTTTCAATTTTTGATTGTATTTTAGAATATCTTCAAGATCGACGATTGTATTGTTATATATTTATTATCAATTTTTAATATACGTACTTATTTTCCAAGACTTTCATTATTACAAATTACAGGGTATCCTGCTATAGATTGATCCCCCTCTATTTTATATAGCCGTTTAGGAAAAGTTTTATATAAAAATTATAGTGTATAATATACAGTTTGTAATGTAGTCGGTCGGAATAACGGAAACATTCCAGTGGAAGTAACTTTGTAATTTAGTTAGCAAATAGCTCGAAAGAGATCAGTTGTGGGTCCGCGGATTAATGGAAATAGTCCAATGAGATTAACCTTGCAGATTTATTAGACGACCACTTTAACGAGAATAGTAGATTTCGTCCGGCGAATTAAAGCAACCGAGTATGTATCTACCGTTTATTTTAGTGCGTCATATCATTTGCTATTAGCATAACAGGAAGCCGGGAAGGATAGAGCTCTGCTATAAATTAAAAATTAATTTTCAACATTTCTACGATCCTGATTCGGATTGCCGAACGTCGCATATTGGAAAGGGTTTCTTTAAAAGTGAATTGGCCTGATAAAGGTTTGCTATCAGTATAACAGACATGCAAGGAGGTATGGAAAACAAGCTCTGCTTTAATACACAGTAGCAACGTCTTGCGTCGGCCATCCCCAACGGCCTCGCACCTGAGGGAACCTCGAAAATATATTCAACCTTCATGAACCCGAGCGGGGTGCAGCTGCACCCCAGACATCAATGTTTGGCTTGACTGGCTAAAAATGAATCAAAAGTGCTCCTTTCATTAGTAGATATATAAGGTCCGTAGAACCCATCTTCTTCGGACCCAGCGAAGAGGTTGATTTCACCACTTGAACGTCAAAATTGCATTTTTTGCATTTCTTACCTATCGAGAAGACACGTTATATTCAAAGTTATAAATTACGATTTTCCTGTTTTTTGTGTTTTAAAAAACTACGAGAAATCCCGCGTTGTGTGCAATTAAGCCACATCACAGATAAATTAGGAATGACGCATCACACACATCAAACATTTTCGCAATGCCTCACATCTAGGTGCTGATTTGTATTTTCTATTGACATCGAAAAATAAATTTCTTTAAAATTTAAATGACTTTAAATAAAAAAATAGTGAATAACGTTTTCACTTTCATAAACATTCCTGTCTGTATCATATTTTCTCACCAACCAGCGATTTTCTTTTCTTATCTCTCTCATGTTTGAAATTCAGCAAATTTGAATATTTAATTACCAGAATGAATGAGAAAAAGTGGTTACGCAACTAATTTCTTTCCAGCTTTGAATCTCAAGTAAGTGTATTTGAGACAAGAAACCAAAGGAATTATCATCAATACATATTATTAGCATACAAAACCTCTCTATGCACCTATGCACTGCCGTGTCCTTCTAGCTATAGTATACTTACAGCTTAGACCTCCAATAATGCCATCTCTTAAGCAGATTTTACATAACATCAGAGCCTAACATTGATAACTGAAGCATCTGACGTTTAGGCAACACGTATAACTACAAAACGAGTACACAAGCATCCATCAGCTGGTGCTAAGTTGTAGAAAAACCTACATAATGTCACAAAAAAAACAATATGTCAAAAAAAATCGACATAATGTCAATTTTCAAGATCCGTAACACCCGTGCCGTATAGTTTATATGAGCCGTCTAACTCCAAACCCCAAATGCAAAAATAATAAAAATTGAGATAGCACTGTCATTCGACAGGAAAAGTTTATAACTGAATTCTGTCAAGATATTATTTCTCAAAACCCGACATTCACATTACTATCGAGCATCAGAGACTCAGTTCACTTTCAGTACATCGCCAATTGCAAATTTTTTGTGTGCAAAAACCGCCAAATGCGTGTGGCGTGTCACCAATAGGAGAGTCGTATTTTGGTCTCGTGACCATGTGTTTCTATTCACAGGGTTTCGTGCCATTTCAAGTTTAGAAACGGCTTAGAAGTGTCTGCAAAAAAGGTAAAAAATATTGTCTATCGCACCAAACAATCTAGTCTCTGGGCTTACTGTTAATAACGACAAGAAACAATCCATTGACAGCTTGTTAACCAAGCATTTTGGTCCTGATTGGAAATCTTTGCAAAATCTAATATTTCTTAAGGATGCAATGGAGAACAACATAATCCAAGCAAATTTACCAGGTAATAGTGAATCCCATGGTAACCGGGATCATACTACTAGCATTGTCCTTGGTCAGCTCAGATGCATGTTCCATGTTACTATATAAGATTCCCTTCTACTGACAAATAGTATAATGTACAAATGTGACGGCTGCTACTGATACAAAAATTTAGGCATGTTAAAAACTATTAATATTCCTGGCAAGTAAACTTAAATATACAACTCCCAAAATGACAACCAAACTTAACGCATCCGCTAGATGGCTGTACTTACCATGTTATACAGGGTGTCCAATAAGTACCACGACAAACTTAAGGAGAACAAAAACGTACCTATATAAAAGTGACACCGTTTTTGAGATATTGAATTTTTTCTTAAATTTAAAAAAACGAACCTTTTCATCTGTGGTCTTTGGCTGCATGTACAAATAAGGTTATACTTTGTTCATTTTTTCTATAAAATACTTCTAGATAGTTGCTTTTTCATATACAAATGCAATGTAGTTAAAAGATATTATGGAACCATGATAAAATAAGGACTGTTTTGGGATTTATAACCTTCTGATATTGTTTCCTCAACTTTCATAAAATCATATCAGGAGCAAGTAATAATAATGTAGCTTTGTACTATTTAGCATGTCACTGATCGGTAACCAGTTCAACTTCAGTTAAATCCAATAATTACATTGTAGTATTGTCAGTCACTTACAAAAGCAGCTATCACTTTTTTCTATTACAAATAGTACTTGTGGTGCATTTCTGAAATCTGTATTCAATGAGCAATCTTTTTATTCAATATAATGCAGTTATAGCTCAGTACATTTTTGTTTCACCACAGATGGTCAAAGTTGAGTAAAAAATATCAGAAGGTTATAAATCCCAAAATAGTCCTTATTTGATCATGGTTCCTCAATAACTTTTAACTACATTGCATTTGTATATAATACAGCAACTGTCTAGAAGTATTTTATAGAAAAAATAAGCAAAGTATAACCTTATCTGTACATAAAGCTAAAGACTACAGATGAAAAGGTTCGTTTTTTAAATTTAAGAAAAAATTCAATATCTCAAAAACGGTGACACTTTTATATAGGTATAATAAAAAAAACCTTAAAACTAAACACCCACCCAAGAGCAAGGTGTCATTTTTCGTATATCTTGAGAACGAACTTTACCTACATACAACAACCACAGATTTTTTCATGCTTGTTACAAATTAAGATAGTTTCGGTGTGAATACTGTGTTTATGCATTGATTAACATATACTTTGTGGCACTGAATCACCCTAAACACTTGTGAATATTTGCGAACGCGTCCTCCCAGCCCCATCTGTAGTATTCGTTTTCCTCTACTATTGACAGTTGGTATGTATCACAAGCACTGCCAACCTATGAATAATTTGTATTAAAATTAACACACAAATGTTTGTGATTTTAACACATACTAGTTGAAACTAATAACATTTATTTTTCAATACAATTTAAAGAGCCGAAATGGAGTGTAACTGTGACTGGACGCTTAAGGCAGTTCCGATTTCAAATATCATAAAGATTTTCCTGTGCTCTTTCTTTTCACCAAGAAACGTACATAATATGTTATATGCAAACTGAAATATTTAAAAATATGATTGCCATTACTTTGAATAAATTTCGCGCACGCTCATAGGTGTTGTTTCCGTATTGTAATAGGTGTCATATTGAAATGAATAAACCGATATTGCTCTGATCGGAAAAATACGTTTAAATATACTAAACGTAACTCAAGAGTTACTCAGAGAGTGCAATAACTAAATGTTGTATTACTAAGGGTGGTTTTCAGAGTGCCGGGCCATACCATGCGCACACTCACAGCTCGCACGGCGCCAGGCCCGGGTCGCGAGCAAGCTTCCCTTCCACGTCTCCCTCATAGCAGCCGCGGTAAACTGGCATTTAGGCTTGTCTGCGCGGCTGCTTTGGAATAAAAAAATCAAAATTATATTGTCATGTGTTTTCGATTATTGTTATCTGACTCAGTTAAAAGAAAGATCAAACAGTAAACTTCATAAAAACAGAAGACAGCTGAACAAACGAAGTTTTTTCTAAGTATTTGTTTTTATACATACTTATGAAAAGCTGCACCTGCATAATTCGGCATTTCAAAACGTAACCCTGCCCTTCCCCAGCCTCTTCTAGCTCTGAGTGGGCTGTGGAAATGAGCTTAATATTTCTTTTTCTTTAAGAATCTCACCCCGATCGTTTACCTTTAATGCGAACAGTATGGTGAGTTTAAGTAGGACATATGTATTCCCTGTTCATCTGGAGAATGCTCTCAAGGCATATTTAAATTGCTGCATCTTCCAAGTTCGGCGGGGTAGAAGATCAGTTTTTTCTCGCAGCTCTACATAAACTAAGCTGTTTTAGGAAAACGAGACTTTTTTTGTAGTGTACAGAGGTAATATCTTCATATTTTACAACCTTTAAAGATTTTATATAAATCGATATCATTAAGTGATACACATTTCTAAACCTTAGACTTCTAAAAAAAACTCTTTCGAGTATTTTTATACAAACATTGGTTAAAACGGATTTCCCATTTTTCGAGATATTGCAAAAAAAATTTACTGGACTTTTTCTTAATCCGCCATACGAGTACTTTCTCTCGAGCTGTTCGCCAAATACACTTGGAAAGTTAATTTTGACGAACTATTTCCGTTAATCTAATCGACTATTGTCAAGTTATTTTCTCTAGATTGTCTCCGTTATAATCCGACCGGCGGCATCGATTACGCCCTTTTGTGCTGTTTGTCAAATCAACTTGCAGAGTTAATTTTACTGAAAAAGTTCCGCTACTCCGGCCGAAGCAAAGTTAATTTGTCTGGGGTATTTGGAGTGACGTGCATGATACGAGGGTAGGAATAGAGTAAGATTGAAATAAACATCTCCTATCCAATTAATTTCTGTCTTTAATTGCATATTACAAATTCATACCTACATCCCAATGCAGTCGTATTATTTAATTTCAATAAAATATAATATACACAACAGAAAACAAGTGCTGGGTAAATGAAGACACTAACAGGATATTATTTGCATTTCCCTATATTATCACGTTTCTGCAAATATATTGAGACTCCAATAAATATAAACAATAGAAAAAATTAATATTAAATCGTACTACAAATTTTTAAATACAATCCTGGTAAGAAACAACTACGCAGTCGTATGTGTAATAACCGTCGATAAATACCATATTCCTTTGGAAATGGCCGCTTCCTTGATTAGTCATGCTAGTCGATTGGAAACTGGAAATAAGAGAATATATATTATGTAGGGTAAAGTAACGGGTTTAATCAACAAAGCCGGCCGATGGAACTCAAGTAACTACCGGTATAACTTTTATTCAGGGCGTCCCAGAGAAGAGGCATATAAAACAAAAAAATAATGCTACAATGTTCTACGAGTAGGACCTATTGGAAACTTATCCAGTCATAAGGTGTGATTCTTGTCGTTGTTCTTTCTTCACGAAAGCTTTCGATCAACAATGTACATCACAAAAAATCATGTCACTCATTTCCGTCTGTCCGCTAATCCTTGACCCCCCTATAACTTTGAAGATACCGGTCGATTTTGGTGAAATTTTCACAAGTTACTACTATGCCAAAGACGAAAAGGTTCTATAGTTTTTGAAAATATATCCAGTGGCGATGGAGCCAGGGACAAAAAAGTAAACAAATAACAATCGCTCAAACTTCATTTTCTGACGTTTAGGGGATTCTAATCATTTTTGGAAAAACTTTAAGGTGTGAAAAATTGGCGGGTGGGGGAGGGTATATATCAATTTTTTGACAGTGGTATACGTATACACCTCCAGTCGCGTTAATTATACGCACCTTTTAGACATATTTCACTCATCATTGATTGATTTTTCAGGAATTCTCGAGTTATAAGCTTACTTTGGAAGTAACCGTAAATAAGCGAGATAAATGCCTGCTTTTTTTCTATTTACGCTAAAAGATGAGGCTTAACTAACATAAGCACAATTAAATCAGGTAATTAGTGCATTTTAAGATAAAAAAAAATATTGCACACAACAAAGTGAAAAGTCCATCAACTATGAACACTTCAAAAATAAAAAAATAAACGTTTTTCTCGATCATAAGTATCTTGAGAATGTCTTCACTTTTTTAGCTATTTATAGACATTTCATAGACGTAGCATTACTATCTTAATGTTGGTTCAAATAGAACAGAACCTAAAATTTGATAACTGACATTTCAATGGGAATTGTTGCTAACTGACAAAGCAATCTTAAAAACAGCAAGAACGTTTGAAAAATACTTCTTTGGTAAACAAAACTGCCGGACAGGTAGGTGGTGGAAAGAGACAACTTGCCTCAATGAACTAGTACTAGAGCGAGATGGGGGTAATTTTGCGATATTTTTAATTGACTGGACTAAATCTCTTTGCTTTCCATCTCTGTAACCATGACCTCCCACATACAACGTTGTTTCATGCTTTTTAGCAAAAGTCAGAATAGTAATGATCTAATCGTGTGGAGGCAGACAAACGGAACGCAAACAGGCGGGTATGGCCTACTGAAAACTAAGCTAAAAAAAAAATCCGACAACATACATAGATGTGATTTGGATTGAGCTCTATACCTCTGGGGTTCCTCTTATCACTACCTTTTTATAGATCCGTTACGGCTAACGCATTCGCCCAAGGTTTGAGGAGAAAACTATACCCGCAGGATACTGCGTAACAAACCTACATTATAGTGTCAAAAAAAAAACGAAAAAATGTCAACAATTGAGAGCTGTAAGCGTTACCAAAAGCGTCATCGGTGTAGGAATGACTCAACGATACGCTCAATGACCAGCTGCAACTCATTTCCCCAGTATGCTTTATTGGTTGCATAATACGGAGGACAGAAATAAAATTGGCTGTATGTACAAAGGGTACTATAAAAGTTTTGCGATACAGCTTTATTTATTGACTTCGTTCAAAGTAATTTCCACCACATTCAATACACTTCTCCATCCGTCAAAACCAGTCCTAAAATGAGGAAATGGGCCATCGCTAGAAAACCGTTTTTCTTTTAGCTTCATTTTCACATACGGAAACAGTGCAAAGTCGCAGGGAGCAAGATGACTGTGAAAAGGGTGCTCAATAAGTTTCAGTCCAGAAGTGGTCAAATACTCGGTGCAGGCTTTGGCGCGGTGAGCTGGAGCTTTGTGATGGTGGAGGTAGCAAATGTCCATCCTTGACTTTGGATGTAGGTTTTTCATAGACTCTATAACTTTAGGCAGGCTCTGTTCCGTGTACCACTTAGCTATGGCTGTCTTCTGTGTGTCTAAAACGATACGCTAAACAATCCCGCTCGATTTGAAAAATACAGCTATCATTTTTTTTTAACAGATCAGAATTTTCCGACAGCTACGGGTGTGCCCTCATCATCAAAGACACAAAATTTTGTTTTGAGCTTTGGTCGGCACATCGTAATAATAGAGCGAAGTCTCGTCACCTGTCACGATGCTGTTCACATAACGAGATTGTCCCTTATCATACATTTTCATCATCTTTCGGCACCAAGTCGTTCGACGAGTCTTCTGCTCTTCGGTCAGACTATGCGGTACCCAGAGAGAACAAAGTTTCCTTACGTGTAAATGGTCACGCAGAATTGAATCAATTGCTGGTGCATAAAGGTGTAAGGTCTCATCTATCTGTTGGTATGTCACTCTCTAGTCTTCGTCAAGCATTTTCCTCACAGCAATAATATTTTCCTCTGTTACTGACGGTCGCGGCATTCCTTCCCTCTCAGCGTCCTCCAGAGTAAAATTGCCCCTTTGGAATCCTTTGTACCACCTGAATGTAGTCGTACCATGAGGACAATCATTCTTTAATGCAAGCGTCATTTCTTCTAAGTACTGGTCTATGCTTAAACCACGCGTAAAGTTATACCGTAAAACTCACTACGTGACCATGATGCCACATTCCGCACTTTACACTGTCAATACGAATGAACAACTGAATCAACAGACGTGCTGCTAGCGGCTACTATGCACTCAAGGACATGTCTCAAACATGCAGCATCCTGCGTCCGTTTGTTAAGTCATATTGCAAAATTTTTATAGTACCCTTTGTATTGGTTGGTCTGCATGTGTATAAAATCAGTGATATTTGCTATGTGAGAAAATTATGAATGAATATGCTTCCCATGAAGTATATCTATTAGCTGTGCCAGACGGGTTTTTATGTTGTCCTTTCTGAAGGGAGGTAATGTTTAAAGTTATAAATTACGATTTTACCAGGTTTTTAGAGTTTCACCGCACCCGCATTGCTTGTAATTAAGCCACATCACAGAAAAATTAGGAATGACGCTTCACACACAAAAAATGTTCGCAGTGCTTCACATCTAGGCGCTTTGTATTTTCTACTTGACATCGAAAAATAAATTTCTTTAAAATTTAAATGATTTTAAATAAAAAATAATGTAAAATGTTATAACTTTTTCACGTTTCATAAATTTAGCAAAACTAAATATGTAATTTCCAGGATGAATAAGTAAAAGTGGGCACGCAACTAATTTCTAGCTTTCCATACATCTCAAGTAAGTGTATCTGAGACAAGAAACCAATCGAATTATTATCAACACAGATTATTAGCACACACATCCTCACTAGGCACTGCTGTTTCCTTAAAGCTATAGTATACAGCTTACAGCTTAGGCCTCCAATATTGCTATCTCTGAGGCAGTTGTTACATCACATCAGAGCCAAACCCTGTTAGCTGAAGCGTCATGACGTTTATGCAACACCTACAGCTACAGAACTAGTGCACATCAAGTGACATCTTAAAGGGAAACCTACATAATGTCATAAAAAGCCTATGTAATGTCAAAGAACAGACACTGTCACTTTTCTAGATACGTGATACCACTGTCGATCATAAATGGAAAGAAACGGTCGGCCGATATACCAATAATACCGATACGCGGCATTTGATATACCGGTATCGACCTGCGGAAGTTCCATATCAATTCAAATCAATCTCTGAGTCGATTAAATCATCTCTCACTTTGCCTATCTTTAATTGGCACCCCCACCCAATACTTTTTTGTAAATTGCCATCAATAAATGAATGAATGGAAAATTTAACTGTCGTTTTTTCTCGTACTCTGTTCTGGAAAAAAGGTAATCTCTGCAGTATTTTCTTCCCGAATAGACTGTTGGAAAATTTGTTACTTCAATGCGAACTTATGCGCGTTGAGTTAACAATCATTACTAAAAGATTGCCGTTTATTCGTGATAGAAAAACTAGATTGCGTGGTAGGAAAGAATGACATGATAGAATGTCAGTAAACATCGCCTGTGTATGGGCTCCAAAAATACGGGATTGGCTTAGGATTCCAGGGGTCGACTGGTATCTGGAGAAGCTGGGCAAGTCTGGTAAGTGGGCGTCTCTACGCCGGGGTCTTGGAGTCTAGAGCTAGACTCCCACTGCCTCTCGGCGGAAATTTATGCGATTCTTTCTAGTTTTCTGGGGGTGGGGTGGGCCTAGAAAGGAGTAACAATCTGCTCCGACATCCAGATCAATTATTTGCAAAGTTACATCGATAACTTGTATTACAATCACCTGGGATCGCTAGTGTGGGTACTGGGATACGTTGGCTATATGGAGGATAAAGGAGGGGTGGATATCAAGAGATGGGGTACTATGTTTCGTCACCTCCGTCAGCCTCCAGAGCTTATTCTGGGACCTAGTGCTCGGGATGGACTTTTTCGCGTAATTCTAGACAGATACAACCTGGGGTTGCTGGCGGGACTGTTGCCTGAGCATAACATGATGTGACGCCATCTGCATATGATATGGGCGTCCGAGAATTCCATTTGCGCTGCGGGGTAGAGGAGGAGTCCTACAGGCAAATTATACTGCGGTCCAACATTTTGAATTTGGCTTAAAGCTTAGAAAATACTGACGTACAAAAAGGCCAGGCTCCTCTTGGTTGCCGGACTGCGTGAAATCTCACTTCATTTAATCAGTTGGGACTACAAATAGTTCAATTATACTTACATTCATTGCATGCTGACCTCATCGACAGCACTTGTCGCATACCCGCACAGGCGTGTGCCATCCTCTGAGCGGTACCGGCTTCCTCGACTGGGAGCACTCAGCGCACACCCCTCGGCCACAGTCCCTGCAGTGATGAAGGGGCTTCGTTAGGCTAAACTCCTCTTCGCATGCGCAGCAACGGATGCATTCGGCGTCGGGGGTCCAATAAGCTGGTCGCGCTTGCTCTTTGATGAACTCTTTAGGGTAGTGCAGGACGGTTTTTACTGCGCTAAAGGAGTTCACTACGGTTTCACCTGTAGAGAGGTAAGTTGTATAATGACTGTCATGATAACCAATGAATCACTGAAACGGTAGACAGATGCTACTGCTACATAGTAGGAAAACTTTTATATCCTGAGACTCATACTCAGTTCACAAATGCTTCGAAACATCTTAACAGTTTTGATAACAGTAATCTTTACTTGCAAATACCAATGCTATACAAAAGCTTGTGATACAAATAATGTTAACCAAACAAAAGTAACAATAAAGCCTTGCTCTATAGCATATTATTTAAATCTGTCTTGAAAAAGTAATCGATTGTATATGGTTGTAGATTTAGTAATATTTTACGTATATATAATATTTTTTTAAATGCAACGTAAATCATTGCTTAGGAAAAATATAGTTATAAACTCTAGTACGGTTACTTGAAGGCTCATTAACTGTAATTTTGAAATACGTATATGAGGAACGTTTGAATAAATACTCCAAAAACTGTTAAAATACCTAATTGCTTGAATTTGCTTCTATATGATTAATTCAACTTCAAACCCAAAATATTATAATCCACATCTTAATCTAGATTCAAATTTGGAGTGATACACAACTTTCAAAGTTTTTCTATCCAAATATTTAGCAATAATTCTTATAGAATAACATACTTTATTGAGCTTATTTCTTGAATAACTTATATGGTTGTCCCTGCTGATGTAACTATCTAATTCAAAACTAACACTGTAATTGTTGTACCATTAAAACAAATTGAATTTTGACAATTTGCTCTACAGTGAGTTGTTCGAAAAAACATAACACACCTTTTTTGGATTACTTACCGAAATTATAGGAAACTCTATAGAAGTAAATTCTTTTTTGATATTTATGAAATGAAGTATTCATAATCCTCTTGAAACAGTAGTTTACTATCCACATATGTACCCAGATGTTTGAATGATTCGACTACTTCAATATTTTCATTCTAGTTTTTTGACTTCAATCTACTAAATAATTTTGTAAAATGTTGAATACTGATGATCCTTTAAAACCATAGTGATATAATTTAACAATTAACAATTAACAATTTTTCCCTATCTATAGTCTCAAATGCCCTTTTGAAGTCTAAAAATACTGTTACAGTACGAGTACATTCTCTCTCATCTATACTTATCCAGTCTTTCAACACCATTTGGATTGATATTTTTTTTAACTAAATCCAGCTTGATATTTTGTGAAAATTTTGTTTCCTTCAATGGATTCAATTTTGTTCGTATATTGTCCCTTTGAACAGTTAAGTCATAAAAATCGCACAGTGGAATAAAATGTGTTCACTCACCCAACTGCCTGACAACATTCTCTCCTCCGTCAGCCGCATTACTCATACTAGGAGGTTCTTCCTTATAGCAATCATCACAGACGCGAACATCACTGAACCAACCTCGTTCTGGAACTGGTTGATTTTTGCTACTGCATGTTTCACAAAATCCCTCTCCACATGAACGACAATGGTGTTTCTTGGCAGATGGCTCAAATGGTGTATTACACTTGTGGCATTCCTAGCAAATAATTATAAATTACATACTTGGTTTGAGACTATCAAATAAATTATAGATTACATACCTGGCTTGAGAAGTGAGCTAGCAATAATGTCCTCAAACCAGGTATGTATAGATTTTTTTCACTAGTCACCAAGATGTTACCTGTTAGTACAGTTTCTGACTGTTCGCGGTCAGCTAGTCAGCCTCGCTGCCCTGGCATTTAGGCTTCTTCTCTAGGCTGCTTCGGAGTAAAAAAAAAACTGAACGATATACCAACCACCGAATACTCGGGAATGTCCGCGTTTTCTTCGGAAGATGAAGAATTTGAAGATCTACTGGAAGTGAGAATGAAACCCAAAAACCTGAATTTTCTGGAGGAAACAGTGCCACAATTCAACAGCAACAAGCTTTTGTATTATTTTTGAGTGGGCAAGACAGTCGCAGAAAAAAATTCATTGAAATTCCGTGATAGTAACCATTTTAAATATCATTCAGGGCCATATGGAAAGCTAACTCCGTTTAAAGAAACCTCTATCTTTATGGTTTGCTGGATATCAAACAACCATATTCAGGAATGTACCTGATAGGTTCCATGTTTCCGTGAGTACCCTGCATGCAGTTATATCCAGATTGACCAACTTTTTGAGTAGTCTGGCACCAAACTCATAAAATGGCCAATGGAATGGAATGGAATAAAAAATAGATTTCCTAGAATCGTTGGCATCATTTATGGAACCCATATAGAGATTGAAAAACCAGACGATGATCCATTATCATGAATTAATAGAAAAGAATGCTACTTTATACAGGTTGGTGTGATAATAAGCACCTCAAAATTCATCCATCAGAACTAAGTAATGTGGCAGCGAATACTGATGATAGCGCTCAGGTAAGCTATCAAAGTGATTTGTGCTCAATATTTCGTTTATTCGCCCTGTAATGGCAGAAATGCAATCCCGAGATTCAGTGTTAAAAATCTGAAAATTAGAGGATGAAACTTTCAAGAACCATAATTATTAATACTATTTTTTTGTGAACACTAATCTTTCCAAAATTTTGGTTACAGTTACAAAATGCGGAATTACGCGATTACAGGTAGGAACTTGTGTTGCTAGTTGCCATGATGATCAACTTCGTCATCTCAGATGACTCAAGGGTAAAAACGCGACTTGACTCATGATTTTCTCTTGATGAGTTCGTGTATTTTAGTAGTCTCATTTCTATTTGTCCTTGTTGGGAACTCTGTGAAACTTATAGCTATGTGAGCAGATCTTGGTAATTGTAGTTATGATCAGCCATTTTAGCTTTTTAGTGTACATTCTCCCTTTGTTATTTAAAGACATTAAATCCTTGTAGTATTTTTACTTCCAGTGAGAGTCTGCACATATAGGGAAAATATTGTTTTTACTCCAGACAGCATCATTGTTATATAGGCGAACCCAGCTGTAGTTTAAGAAAATATATTTGGATTTTGTACAATATACGAAAATGCTCAAGTTTGGCAGCCTGGCAGTCCGCCACTCCACCCCACATGAAAATAGCTGTATCACAAAATCTTCAAAAGTAGTCATTTCGTTGTTTTTTCGATCAGTTTTGGGTTGGACTGGAGCAAGAATATACATACTGTTTGTGCATACAATTCAAGGCTGGGTGACAACTGTTAGAGAACAAAAACCCTACTGTCGTAGTTTTATAAAAACACATTTAAAATACCTTGCGCATTTTTCATACATAATTATGGCAGACGTTCATTCAGAATTCTTACTTTTTCCTTCTTCAACTTGTCACTCGACGTGTGGAATTACATTCCTTAGAATTTATGTCCATAGTTTTTAAATGAGAATTAAATGGGAATTACGGAGTAAATCTACTTGAAATTGTTTAGTGCTTTTATTTTTTCTAGAGCGTTCCTTGTTATCCCCTCTAGAGGAAAATTCAGGCACTTCCGGGCAATTGAACGATAAATCCTAGATCATTCTGGTTTACAGAAAATGAAAATACCCGAACTTTTCCAAAATTGCCTACCTCATGCTGAAAAATGTTACATTCGAACATTCGAATAATGATTACACTTGATTTCGCGCTCTGACAATTTACTGGACAATAATCTACTGATTAATTTGACAGTCATTAAACAGTCAGAAGTTTATGTACGAACAGTGGATCTGTGGTCGGTAATCTGTCCAACCTCCCCCAGTCAACTATTAACGTTCTCATGTACGCAATCTATACAGTCAGTGACAGCTAACTGTATAAACTTGCGGTTTGTTCATACAGTGGTCGGTGACTTGTCCGTGGCAGTGCCTGGGATCCGGACTTATAAATTCTGTCTATATAGCGTTGCAGAATGAACGGAATTTGTGTGGCCGGATCTTGGATACAATCACTGACAGGTTAGCGACAGCTATACGAACAGGGCTATGGTCATGATTTGTCGACGACTAGCAGTTTGCTGATTGTCAGCCAACAGGCTGAACGAACAAACCATTGATGTTTCATTACAAGCATGAAGTTTCCAACTCATTTTATATCTTCAAAATAATTAGCCACTTGATGTCAAACTGACAAAATCAAATCATTGAATGCAACAGACAGCCGATTTGGACTGGGACCTGATTCTAAGTGGATTTCGACCCTTGAAATTTCGATCCCGTCTTGCGTATAAATATGGGTCCAAAAATACTCCCTTACCGATATACAAGGTTTGCAGTTTTATTTACGAAATTGAAAAAATATATCTACTCAGTTAAAATTGTAGACGTTCAGTGAACACATCGTAAGCAATAAACACACCGAGTTTCCCGACCCAAACTAAACCAGGGACGTAAAAACTGAAATTCCTCCAGGGGGTGCACCCCTAGTAGAAAATATTTTCTACTGACCTTTTCGGAGAAAAAATATCACTTGTTTTAAAGATATTCAAGTTTGAATATTTGAGGTAAACCTAAAATATTCAAATATAGATTACATTTGATACAACTTACGTGGTTATTTCTAAATTTATGAACACATAACAATGGGAACAAAACAAAAAAAATGCTGAGTAAATGCTGTAACATCCAACCTGAATGTGTTGAAGATGACCACCTCTGGACTCAACACAAGTCCGTGTTGAATCCAAACGGCATAAAAAGACTATCTGACTTTGGACAATACTTGGCGTAGTACGAACAGTGTTGAGAGCAGTCTGTATAGTTCGTGCCCGAAATGCTTACGAATTTTGAGGAAAAAAAGCCGATAATTTAAGAAGTAAAATGAGAGTTTTACTTAAATTAATTGGTTCCACAACTTATAGTTGAGACTTTAGACAAACAGAAGAATCTAGCATGGGTAATACCAGCAGAAATATAACATAGAAACCAGTGGCGTGCATAAACAAGATTAAAGAACGGTAAACTTCTACGCTACTGATTGAGCATAGGACACGCATATTATTCAATGAATGTTGTAAAGAGGTACCACAGCTTTCTTCACATAGGATATAGTGTTTCCAATATCAAGCTGCATGGTGGTTTCAGAATAGCGGAGTCTAAACATTTTTATTAGAATATTTTAGAATTTTACCTCAAATATTCAAAGCTCGTGATCTGACAAAAAATCCTCAAGAGACAAAGTGCTTTAATTTTCCTCACAATCGAAGCACATTATTTCGAATGTCTATAAAACCTGGAAAATTGTAAACTTATGTAATATATATCTTTAGGAAGAAACTTATCTGGTGACAAGTTCCGAGATACATTAACAAATACCAAGTTTTAAAGTTGACCGATACATTTTGAGTATACTGCAATTTTTGCAGAAAAAAATAAAATTTGGGCCTCTTCCATAAAGTGACGAGTTTGATGATTGATAATGATAATGACAGCAACAATGTGATTTAAATAAACATCACTAAAATTATCGTTTTTTGGTTTAGCATTACTGCAACGTTCTATGTATATAGTGTCAACCAGCTGCGGCGCGGATAATCGGAAAGAAGGTGAGTCGAGAGGTTCCGAAAATTCGTGGGTAATAAAAGATGTATCACCAAGCACGGATAGTCTACCTCATAACCGTCATGTTTTATATTTTGGACAAAGCAATATAGAAAAAATGTTTATAACGCATTTCCAGAACAACTTATAAGAGATATTGTTCAACGATGTAGCGATATGACAAAACTGTCAGCAACTACCATTTTTAGAATGCTGAATGAAAAAAAACGTAACGTGTGTTCGGTGGTAGAAAAAACAGGGACATAAACCAGTGGTTTTCGTTAATAATGTGAAATACGCAGCCCGTCCAAAGATACACTCATTTTATTTGAGAAGGGAAACGCCCACAATCACAAAGCTAAATCGAGCCTTATATAGTCTTCCAAAATGCACGTAATGCTTTAAACTCACGTAAACGATACTTTGCGCGAAATAAATAGCAGATATTTGAAAGAGGAACAGCGTGTTAATCGAATGGGATGATAAAATAACGTGGTATTTGAAAATAATACCTAGTATGTATTCGCATAATGGCAGAAAATTCACTATTTCGATCAGACATGATTCAATGAAGGTCACACGCTTTCTAAGTTTTGGCAAAATCTAAACGTCACATGTCATAGACAGGCGAATCGTGATGGATTAAGTACCAGTTTTATGCTCAGTATTGATAATAGGAATTATGCATGTAATTCAAATATCGGTTAATTATCTTTATTTATAGTCTATATTATCACAGAATAAGACATCCAACCTGATTTTAACAGGCGGGCTGAAAAGTTCGTAGGCTCACACATAGATGGCGCTAATAGTACCAAATCCATATGATTTTCAGTTAGTCCTAACCTTCAAAAGACGTGCGTATTAGTACCTGAGTTATAGCATTTTTAGTGAAAGAAATTTTGTTACTTTGAAAAAATGGATAAAAAGGAATTTCGTGTGTTAATAAAGCATTGCTTTTTGGCGAAAAAAAATACTGTTGAAACCAAGGCTTAGCTTGATAAACATTATTCGAAAATCTACCGTAGAGAAGTGGTTCGCTAAATTTAAACCAGGCGAAATGAGTACCGAGGACGATGCACGCAGTTGACGCCCCAAAGAGGCTGTTACAGATGAAAACATCAAAAAAGTCCACAAAATAATTTTTTATAACCGTAAAGTGAAGTTGATTGAGATAGCTGAGACCCTAAATATAGCAAAGGAACGTGTTGGTCATATCGTGAATGAATATTTGGATATGTGAAAGCTCTGTTCAAAGTGGGTGCGCGCGAGCTCACAATCGACCAAAAACAACAACGAATCGATGATTCTAAGCAGTTTTTGGAGCTGTTTAATCGTAATAAATCCGAATTTTTGCGTCGACATGTGACGATGGATGAAACATGGCTCCATCATTTCACACCGGAGTCCAATCGACAGTCAGTTAAAAAGGGAAAAACAATAAACAGCGACTATTACGTAGCGTTATTGGAGCGTTTAAAGGACGAAATCGCGGAAAAGCGGCCGCATTTGAAGAAAAAGAAAGTACTGTTTCATCAAGACAATGCACCGTGTCACAAATCAATGGAATCGATGGCAAAATTGCATGAATTGGGCTTCGAATTGCTTCCGCAGCCACCGTACTCTCCAGATCTGGCCCCCAGCGACTTTTTTCTGTTCTTGACCTCAAAAGGATGCTCGCTGGACAGAAGTTTCGCGCCGACGAAGAGGTAATCGCCGAAACTGAAGCTTATTTTGTGGCTAAAGACAAATCATATAAAAATGGTATCGAAAAATTGTATCGCCCTCGGAGGGAACTATATTGAATAATAAAATCCAATTCTATCAAAAACATTTTATTTCTATGCCAGCCTACGAACTTTTCAGCCCACCTGTTATATCTAAGCACTATAAGATCACGAGTATTAATGGAAAAATAGAAAAAATACGCAATAAATTTAAAATATCGAAACGCAATGCTATTAGCGACTTGTCACCCGCCATCCCTTTATTGATTGGCCAGTTCGAGTCAAGATAACAGACGTTATTTTCACCGTCATTAATTGTCGAACTCTCAGTTTGAGGTTGGATTTATCGGGTTATCTAATTCAATTCAGTCCAGACTTAGTCCCTGAGATATCGCCTTCCGCAGTGAGATCTATAATGACTGAAATTGGTTTTCAAAACGCACAGTTGGGTAATCTTTCAAAAATATACGCTTTTAAGACTGCTTCATATATTTCCTCAAGCACAGGCTTTATATTAGCTGAAGCCAGGGGAGTGTTTACAGTATACAAACATATGCATATTCTGCCATGTATGTAAGCGAGGCCGAATGAGTTGACATTCAACCAATAGTAAGGCGGACGATGCAGAGCAAAGTACCAGATGATAAAAACAGACCAAGGAGCCAACAATTGATATGAAATCTTAGCGCAATGCTACCCACCATGTTGAAATGTTGCATTACCGTGGTGTGATGTGTAGCAAAAGGCTGGGGGATTTTAGTTAGTATGCCACATTTCTGGAGAATCTCATATCAGGCAGGAAATGCTGACAGCGCAATGCTGTCGAGCATTTCTGCGTGAGAGTGGCTATAAAAGCTTTCCACTGTCAAAAAAAAACAACAGTTGTATGTAATCTCAGAAAGCAATGTCATTGGTGTACTTGGAAGATTAGGACAGTTTGTGACGAGGAGACTAGAATCTTGGACTTGGACTCTATATCATTTTCAGCAGTTTTTCAGTAGTTCATTCGTAACATTCGCATCATGTTTGAATTATGTTCTGAAAACACTGTCTATAAGTCTACATGCCACTGCTGCATATACAAAGTTGTTAGTAATAGAGTGTAGCTGATTTTCTGCAATCGCAGTCCCGAAAACTAATATGAGTTACCTTTTTTCACTAAAATACCCACCTTTATTTCATGGTTTGGTCTCCAATAACTCGGCGCAATCTTGTCGGCTGCCCAGTCACTGATGACTTTTTTAGGCTGAGAACTAACGCTGGCTAGCACCTCCGAAACCATCGTAACTCCGTCCAAGACTTTCTGAGCGGAGTTGTAGGAACCAAAAAGACACTTTTCCTGGAAGTAAATTTTGTCCTTTTCCTGAATACATTTCAACGTTCTTATATTAGCATTTGGAAAGGTTAATCAGGCTCATAAGAACACTACATTTTATTAGTTTTAGAAAACAGTGAGGGAATCACGTCAAAGTGTATGTACAGTGGTTTGGGTGAACACACATTGCATCGAAATAAGACAGCACAAATTGCCATCTATCATCAGAACCGATCACTGCGAAAATGAAAACATTTTCTATAATTACCAATTCACCAATATTTTAACAACGCATGCTCACTAGAAAACCACGCCTATAAAGCACAGTTCTCACCAAAAGCTTGTTGATTTTGCGTTTTCGCAGAAAACAACTACTAAGCAACTAGCAGCCTCGTCTTGATATTGTGTATAAAATCACTGTGGACTTACTAATACGATTGCGGAATATAAATAAGACTATTTTGATACTTAAAAACTCTGATTGATAGAAAAATCGTTTCAGTATCTCACAAATAAAATCTAGTCAGATCAATCAATTAACAAAGTATTTTTTATTAAAGCTTAACATTCCTAATACATAACAACTAATGTGCAATGAACGATCTACGGAAAGTAACATCTATTATGCAAACATTTTTAAGTCTGATGTTGCCTCATGCACTACTTGTTTAACACACTTCTTATTTCAACATTAGCTCTTCTGAACAAAAAAAAACGCGATAAAGAAGCACGTTTATCACATTATCATTGTTTTAGGATACAACGGGAACGTTAGCTGAAGTGTCCCACTAACATCCCGGGACGGGAAAGCTTTATTTGAATACATGTGTCAAGTCGGTTTGCGGCGGGTTGCGATTTCCAGTTGCACTCGGTGAGAACAGCCCTTTAGAAACATGTAACATCTGAAACTTACCCTGTGGTTTACATGTCTATAATCCCCCTTGTTTGTGTGGCCAATTAAACTACATGTATTGACAGCTTTTATTTACTGTACTAAGCGGTTCAATGATAAAGGTGATATTATTCAGTACAATGACAATATTTGATTTATATCTTCCAGGTACCATTTTTATTTTTAGTTTTTTAAAACGTTAATTAAACAAAAAAAGGAACTTTCACTTGACAGACATGAATCAAATATTGTCATTGTACCGCAGATCATCTTTGTAATTGAAACGTTTATTACACTAAAGAAGATCTGTCAATACACCTGGTTTTACTGCCCAGATAAGCATGGGGGGTTATGGTCCTTTAAAAGCGCTATTACCCACAAAGCAATCTATACAAGACACTGTAGTGGTCCTATAAGCCACTCTAGTAAAGCCTGCTCCACTTACCCCTGGCCAGACATGTACTACTTGAATGCGGACTGCACAGTCTTCAGGGTTCTTGTTACCATACCAGTGCTTCCGGCTCTGATAAATAATGCCGCACCTAGAACATTCTATCAGGTATCCAGACCAGACAAAGCTAAAGTAACCTGACCACGATGAGTCCTGAGCAGATTGGTAACTTGGTTTTACAACAGTTCTGTGACCATTCTTGTAACATGCCTAAAAAGCAACATAGTTGTCATGAATATTTAATACCTATACCTTTCAGGGTTTTGAGACAAAAAAAAATGAGATACGTTGAAATATAGCATGGTGATGTAGTACTAGGAATGAAAATCAATGTTCACCCATCTGAAAATGTCAACGTTCTGAAAATATTACCGTTTCACACTGAAAACACCAACATAAAATATAACGGTACGTATACTTGTCGTCAAAAGATTTACAACAAAAAAACAATATAAAAAACAATTCATTATCAACTGTATATATATTGCAGTTTTGGATTTCTGACTGTTGATATCAATTCAAGTTATAAATTCTTGGGATTCGGCCAGCTTGAAACATTTATTATAAATACGTTTCGGCGACTAAATGCCATCTTCAGGTAGATATGAGTTTCTAAAACTAAACAAAGCGTAAGAAATTACAATACAAAACACGATAAAAAAAAAGAAAATTTACAAAATGTAATTATATTACTTGGTAAAAATAATAACATTTCGGCCAGATACATGTTGGTAGTTGAGTGTAGGGTCAACGACTGTCATAAATATTCTCTAATTGAAATGAAAACAAAACAACGGTAATATATATATATACAAGAATATTATCTTTTTACATTAAGTTGGAGCGCGGATTGACAACTAATGGTTGTCAATCAAGCGAACCTTGCCGTTTGCTCACTGCATCAGATTTATGTACTTTTTCTTTTTCTGTACTTACACGAGCAATAAAAGCAATTTATTATTATTATTATATGGGTGTCCAAGAAACTTGTAAAAAGTACATGGCTTACTGAGGTATTTGGTAAAAACTAAACTTTGGCCAAATAGTTTTTATTTTTTTCTGACTTTATTTTAAGAAGTATTACAAAAATACTGGAACTTTTTTACTGGCACTTTTTAGGCACGACATAGTGTTAAATTTTGTGCCCGACGTTGCGTTTTTGAGAATCCATCATCAACTTTATTTTTTTATATGATCCGAATTGAAGTACACACTGTATCTAGTATCTCCTTTTTATACGAATTGAACGATGTATCACATGTTACATTTGTTTTCTTAGTTATAAAGAAAAATGCATTTTTTATTTTATTCAAGTAGGCGTTGCTTGATGTAAGATTATGTGACTGCTGATATATGCCTATTACATTATGATATAATGATACGATTTGGTAAAATTTTATAAGATGATGCTTAATCTAGTGATATTCAGAATAACGGAAATATTTCTATTTTATTCACAATAGGTGTTCAAATAGATTATCATTATTTTCTAAACATAAATATAATCTAACAGTATAATTTAAAACATCACATAACATTTCTGGTGAGTCAAGTCCGGGGAACGCACTGGCCAGGACACTTCACTGGAGGTTCCAATCCAGCTTCCGGGAAATTGCTGAGAAAGATTCTATAGAACTTGCCTAGAGTTATGTGCGGGAGCACCGTCTTGTTGAAACCAACAGCTATAAACCTGTGCCAAAGGTATCCAGGCAGTCTTCTACATCATGTTGCAACAACTTAAGACACCGTTCTGCCGTAAACGAGTTGTAAATGAATGGACCTAATATTTTGTTACCTAGAATTCCACACCACAACATATTAAACCCAAAACGTTCTTGATGTCTGGATACTTTTTTAGCCCACATATTTTCTTGAGCCCAAAAATGAGTTTTGCGGCGATTAAAGATATACTAAGTGACATATAAAATGCAACACTCAGAATTATTGAATTTTGATAAGAATTTGAAAGCATATTTGCTATCATGGAAGTATATGGTTCGCTGATAAAATGTTGAAGGCATACTTTTTTTGTAAAGATTTTTTTTGTCATATCAGGATCCGAACAATATGAACATGTTTACTTAATATTCAGTAATTTTTCTGTGTTGGTTCCATTTGTTTAATTGTTGCTTCATTGCATTATCATGCCTAGAGTTCGCAGATGTTCTAATTTCACTCAAATTTCCGAGTTTTGAGAGGGGTCGGATAATCGGGTTACGTAAAGCCGGATTTTCTTTTAGAGAAATCGCTACTCGGGTGAATCGAAACGAAGCTACTGTAATGAGATGTTGTCGATCGTGGTTCCAAGAAGGCCAAAATCGACAAGTTAGAGGTACTGACAGACTACAGAGCGACAGAATCGACAACTAGCACTTAGAGATCGATTTTCCACAAGGGTAGTGGCGAACCAGTGGTTTGACACTGTCGGAAGGGCAATAACAATGAAGGCAGTTTATTGCCGAATAAGGTCTTTTGGAATGTTTTCATACTGTCCCCATCTTGTACTACCTCTGACCCCACAGCATTGTCAGCAAGGATTGGTATATAGTAGGGAGGTACTTGAATGGAATATGGAATGGAACAAGATCCACTTTTTCAGCAGAATAATGTAAGACCTCATGCCGCATGTGTTACTTTATACTTTTTAGAAGTATCCGGAGTAAATCTGCTTCAATGGCCTCCTCAATCTCCAAATTTTTCCTACATCAATCATATATGGAACATGATGGAAAGCAGGTTGCAGAATCCACCGCACCCTCCAGAAACATTGGAGCCTCTACAAAACCAAATTCAGACGGCCTGGGATAAAATACACCACGAATACATCAATAACCTAATCCTATCAATCCCGCGACGACTTAACAAATGTGTAGCGAACAGAGGAGCTGCAACATATTATCAACATTAAGATGGGATATCTCAGCTATTTTGCGAAATTTCGAGTTAAAATTTTAATCACTTTCTATTTATCAGTAGACCTAAGACTTGTAAAAGTATACTCAAAATTACAGCACTCCTAGTCGGTGTTGCATTTTCTATGTCATTTAGTGACCAAACTCTCGTTAGATGATATTATTTTTGTTCGCTACCCAAGGTCTTAGGGCCGTATCGTCAGTTATTCCTACAAGGGGTATTTTAAAAAAAAATTTTTGTTCCAAATTGTAGTTCTATATCTAAAAATGTCTATTGAGTGATTTTAAAAATGTTTAAAAATAAAATTTGCCGTCAACTGTGTGACGTGATATCTGGCGTGACGAAGTAATATTTTCTCCGCCCCCTTCATAGAATGTGACTCTACATTTGTCCGACGATGTGACAAGGACAGAAGATATTCCCATTTTGTTCTACAGAATGGTCCGTCGCTATTTGATTTCTGTGTCTGCTTTTTTGACAGATGATAATAAGGTTATGATGCATTTTGGCGTTGTTGTTGACGCTTTGGTATTGTGATTTTGCTTGTGCAGCGTGGTGCAGCGACTGATCTGGAATTAAGCTTTTTAAATACACAATAAAAATATGGAATAAAACTTTTCAACTACATTTCTGAAGAATTTGTAGTATTTTTGTAGCACGTCAGAATGTCGAACTTTTCTCCATTGCTAAAATGACCTCCTGGCATCTCTGACTTTAATAAAGCAATATTAACAATACACAATAACAACAATACTCGGTGACAGATATTTAGGTCAAGTCAGTCATTTGTTTACTGTGCCTACTTAAAAAAATAAAAAACCTGAAAAAACGATTTTTTTTCTTATAACCAAGAAAATAAATGTAACATGTGATACATTTTGGATTCGTATAAAAAATGCTATTAGATACAGGGTGTACTTTTTTCGGGACATATGAAAAAATAAATTTCATGATGGTTTGTTTCTCAAATCACGTCAGGCACAAAATTTAAAAACACCATTTTATGAGAGATGTCGAGCGATGTGCACGTCTGCGAGCGCTGCTCGGATAATTTCATAGTATATGGAAAATACGTGCAGTGCAATGGTTGTAAAACGCGATATCACAGTCAGTGTGTTTCTATAAAAGACGAGGTGCAAAATGTATTAAAAAATGGAAATGTATGCTGGTTATGTGATACGTGCAACAAAAACTTCAAGAAAGTGCCAGAAGATCTTGGTGGTAAACTGGATATTTACGCGAAAGAAATTGAATGTCTAAAGCTGGAAAAGCAGTTACTTGGAAAACTATTAAGTGAGTTGGAGTTTTCGAATAATCTATTAAAGTCAGAATTCAACATTGGAATTGTATCATCTAGCGCAAAAATGGTCGAGATTCCAACTGAGAAAACACTGTATTTTCGTACAGCAGTACGCTGAAAAAAGAAAACAAAGAAGCAGCTGTTTTGCTGGTAAAACAAATCAAAATAAGCATGGTCTGGATGTTGTTAAATCAATAAAAAAACAATATTAATCCAGCCGATATCAATGTGTGTATCAACGGAACGCGCAAGCTGTGCAGCTGTGTATGCTAGGAACAGTACCTAGCAACAACAAATAAATGCGTTATTATTATTATTATTTTGTAGTACTTTAAAAGTGCCAATGGAAAAGTTTAATTATTTTTCTGATATTTTTTGCCTCAAAGAACGCAACTTTATTCTAATTTATATCCTGTATACTTGATAGATTATTTGTATCAGTTCTATAATATTTATATTGGTAGTGTATTTCTTTATATCATTTCGAGGACGATTATTTTGAAAAAGTCCGATTCTTTGTCTAGAATTTTTACATTTGTAAAATCAAATTCATGCTGGTTGTCAATTGGATGCTTGGCCAAATCCGGTGGACATATATTTCTTTTTTCTTATGTCATGCTCATGCATACATATATATTATATCTCGAGGTAAAAAAATACTCTACAAAGATCCGAATTTCAACATCATTATCACTTCTAGAATTAATTAAAACCAAAATGATCTCAGTGACTGAATCGAAATAGTACACAAAAAATGTTAGTCATACGAAAATAGAATCTTTTTAGAGTAACTTACCTTTTACTTCCCACGCCTACTGGCGGGCAAGTATTGTAATCGCGAAAATTTTCGAAAATGAGATATTATGTTTTTTGGATGATATTATATGACATGTATGTCATGAAAAACAAAGTCACATTTCCGTCGGTCTAGCTGTCTGTCCGCTAATCTAATAACCGCATACATCTTGAGAAGTCTACTACTATGCTAAGACGCAAAAGCATAGTTTTTGAAAATTGGTTCAGTTGCGAAGAAAATGGCCAAAACACAAAAAATTAAAATCGCTCAATCTTTGTTTTGAGACGTATCAGACGATCCTGATCATTTTCGGAAAAGTTTTTATAGGTATTAAAATTGGAGGTTAGTGGTTGCAGGGGGTAGGGGAGTGGATATCTCAATTTATTGACGTTGGTATACTTATACACCTCCAACCCCAGTAATTCTACGCACATTAGGGATATTTCACTAATCATATATGTCGTCGTACATTTAATCTTAAAACTTGAAATATCTTACAGTCGGGTGTCGTAATCCGATGGACAAACGTCGTCGTCTGTGGTTGTACGTCACAGTCGGCACTCGGTTGCGCACTGCTGTGACCTGCGTGCACTGTGAATGGTGAAGGCCCATAACGTCATTCACGCGGGACTGGTCATCACAACGATCGTGTGCGCCTGCAGCAATTCCTCTCAGCGGGAGGAGGTAGGGCATTTATTTTTTTCTTATACAAGTTCGTAGCTAACTTTTTTCTCAGAATGGCTAGCTTGTGCCAAACATAATCGTTTACGAACTGATGAAAGCGAAGCGTGAGAAGTACAGAGTCAACTTACTTGACGTCATTTTTTCGCATGGATACATTTTTTAACGACACAAAACCCAATATATCCGTACTCTGAGCGATAATAAGGGAGACACAAAATAATATAACCGTCAAACTATACTAAAACGTCTTATTTGTTCTGTAGCAAAATCTAACAAATTGAAATAAATTTTGTAAAAGACCGGCTTTTATTCTATCGGTACAGATTTCTGGCGATTCCAGTATTTTCAAATTAGGAGGGCATTTAAACAATGACATCTCAAGAACGTCAATAAATACTTCAGCCGAGGTGAGGATTGAATTTTGTTCATATTCCTATTAATACAGTATATTCACTGAATCAAAGCAGTTACGTCACAACGCCTAATAATGACAGTGACGCACATGGGTGCCCCATAACTTAAAGCAACTAGATCCTAGGATATCAGTCACAAATAAACAACAGCCATTGGCGTAATTACCTGACAAGCTATGATGTCACAACACAGAAAACTGTTACTAACATAAATGTACCCGGCAAATTCAAAGTACACGTACCAATTTAGGATCTATTTTGCATTAAGGTTAGCATTCAAATTCACTAAATATGACGTACTGCTTTGTTTCAGTGAAAGCACTATACATTTTTTGATAGAAAAACATTGATATCCTATCGTAACATTTTTTTAAATACCCCATTATTAGACCTTGAATTTTTCTGTAATCAAACTTGCACATACCTTGCAAAGGTACACACAGTTTTGATACTGATGTTGAAACAAGCAGTTCTGATCACTACAGTGTGGTTCACCCTCTTCCTTGTGGCCCATGGAAAGCTTGCAACCGACATGACATGACTGACATTTTTCTTGACATGTGAAAAAAGCTGGTAGATACAACTGTGGTGTTTCGTTAGTTAATTGATTTTGGAATTTGTCATTCAAATTCTGCAACATAAAAAAGGATTTAAAGCTAATATTAATGAGTGGGAAGTGCTTAGTTAAATTACTTGATGGCTACTGTTTTTGGGCCATCGCAATTTGATTTCCCTTTTATCAATATAAATAGCTATAAATTCAACTGTTTCCTAAGTCATCATTTAAAAGACAGCTTAATAATTATGTTAATTGTTCTATTTGTTCAAGAGTAAAAAATAAATACATAGACATAGATTACATTATATCCACTAGTCTATTTTTAGTAAAACAAGTTTTATTGTGCAAAGCGATGATAATATCTTCATATTTTTACCTTCAATGTCAGGTAGATGTACTTTGCATCTCTTCTAGATCGTACTTCTGTACTATCAAGCTTGTCCATGACAGCAATCTCCAATTCTTTGAAGGAAGTAGGTCCACTGCCGCTATTAATGCCAACATACTTGATGAAACTAAATGCGTCGTAGGAAATGTTGAGTTGTGCAAATGTAGCTGGAAATAAAAATAAACTTAATTGAGGTGCCATTGTAAATTGTTTTGAAGATCGTTCCCTCACTGGGATGCTACGGCTACGTCACATACTGGTCCATAACAGTGATAGGATAGGGCACGTTTTTTTGGGTCGCTAATCTGTCTCTATGAGAGCAATCGATGGTCATTTGAATGACACTTTCTAATGACGTCAGGCAATTGAGCCTACCCTCACGCCACTTATGTTGTCCCGATCATAGAGTCCGAATCAGAGGTCAGCTGGTCACTATGAGGGCAATGACAAATTCAAAATAAATCTAGCAATCGAGTCCAAACGTGTGCCATATAGGTCTTTGCAGTCGTTGAATCAAGATCAATGATCGGCTTGTCTCTGCCGATTCACTTGAAGGCTATTCAAATGATAAATTCAAAAAGGTTATCAATCAGTTCAAACCACCTGCCATAATATGGCAGTATACAGGGTGTTCCTTAATGATATGCGAATATTTAAGGGTGTGAGTCTAACTGAAAAATTAATGTTAGTTTGCTTTATAAATTATGGTCCAAAAATGTTTCCTTACAAAAACTCGAGGTGTTGAAGTTTTAGGAAAAAAATGGAAATTAATTAATATTTTCAGAACCGCTTCAGATATTTCACTGATATTTAGTACGTAGTGAAAGTTAACAAATTTGCATATTTTTCAATGCAGAAATAATTTTTATTAGCTTTAGCAGTGGCGTGCGTGAGGGTGACTTTAATATTTTTTAAGAAAAAAATGGTACGCCAATGTTTTTTTGCCAAATAAAAATTATTTTCGAATTTCCCGTTCAATTTAAAACAAATGATCTCTCTTGAATTGTTTTCCTTCGATTTTGAGTAAAAAAAATAAAAACCGTTCTATTGTCCGAGAAAATTAATGTAATGATTGAAGAATGCAATTTAGCAATAAATATCTAGTTGCTCTGGAATATGTCACGGGCTTTTGACATCTGACAAGTCTGTGTTATTCAAATCTGTTCACTGTGACATCTTTTTCATTATTTAGTTTTTACAATCTTGTTAATAATGGTGAATTATTCAAATGCAGAAATGGCGGAAATGCATTACGTATATGGCCTTGCCGACGGTAATGGTGAGCAAGCCAGACGGATTTATCACCAGAGATATCCCGATCGTGCTTTGCCAGATAGTCGAACCTTTTCTTAATATTCATCGTCGTCTTGTTGAAACTGGTTCTGTCCGAAAAGGAACATCTGGAGGTAGACCTCTAAGTGTGAGAACACCTGAAATTGAGGAAGCAGTGCTGCACGAAGTCGAAGAACATCCTGAAACGAGTACAAGGAAGATCGCTAGACACTTAAATATTTGCCATCAAATTGTTTGGATTTTTAGTGGTATCTTCAAAAAATTACGCAAAATCCGCAATTTGAATCAATGACTCTGTTCACGGACCAAGCTAATTTTTCTCGAAATGCCATTCAGAATTTCCACAATAATCATTTGTGGGTAGAAGAAAATCCCTATGCCGTAACCGAAGCCCATTTCCGTTACCAATTTTCGGTTAACGTATGGGCAGGAATTATTGGCAACCACTTTATTGGCCCATTCTTCTTGCCGGGACGACTTGACGGATAGACTTACCTCAATTTTCTTTAACAACAGTTGCCTTCGCTGCTTGATGATGTTCCGTTAGTAATAAGAAACAATATGTGCTACATGCATGATGGTGCACCAGCGCATTTCAATGTAGCGGTTCGTAATTATTTACAAACTGTTTATTCAAATCGGTGGATTAGCCGCGGTGGGCCCCAAGAATGGCCACCAGGGTCCCCAGACCTCAACAGTTTAGATTTCCCTTTGTGGGGCTAAATCTTAAGACACTAGTGTACAAGAGTCCCATTAACACTGTAGAGGGATTAAGAGAAAGAATAGTTGCAGCTTGTGATCGAATAAAAAACACTCCAGGAATACTTCAACGAGTGCGCAATTCCATGAGAAGGAGGGCGGAAGCATGCATATTAAGTGAAGGGGGCCCTTTTCAACGACAATTTTTGTAATAATTTCGTTGGTTTTAATGTTATGTTTATGTTGTCAGTTGTTGTTGTTCATTACCCCTATTGTGTTTAATTTTTCCAATTAAATTAATAATAATTTTGCAAGTTAGACAATATAACGGTTTTTATTTTTTTAGTCAAAAATGGCGCATCGAAATAAAGCAACTCAAGCGAGATCATTTGTTTTAAATTGAACGGGGAATTCAAAAATAATATTTGGCAAAAAACCATTGTCGTACCATTTTTTTCTTAAAAAATATCGAAGTCAATGGCCGTACGCACGCCACTGTTAAAGCTAAACATTATTTTTGCGTTGAAAAATATGCAACTTTGTTAACTTTCACTACGTACTAAATATCAGTGAAATATCTGAAGCGGTTCTGAAAATATTAATTAATTTCCATTTTTTCCCTAAAACTTCAGCACCCCGAGTTTTTGTAAGGAAACATTTTAGGACCATAGTTTATAAAGCAAACTAACATTAATTTGTCATGTAGATGCACACCCTTAAATATTAGCATATCATTAAGGAACACCCTGTATACGGTTATATTCCTCAATAATTTGTAAAAGTTAGCAAGAAATGACTAGATTTTATCTGGTACCACATCGAGGTTCACAAACATAAAAAATCGCGATTTGACAAAGAACAGAACTTTATTAAAATCTCCTCAAACTAATAGTAACATAAAATTGTATAGGAAAAATATTAATTCGTTCAACCCAAGGTGCACATAAATACAACACTAATGATCTAATACACTCCAGGTTGTGAACATAACTTCTCTATGTTTTGTTTAATTCAAATGCATCTTCTGTCAGGTGCTGACAATAAGAAACAGTGCCGCCTACTGCAGGCGTTTAGCATCCCAGCATTTCAAAAGGGCACTTGTGCCTTACCTCCACCAAAATGCAACGCACTCGATGGTACCGTGTCCAAACGTAGTACTCGTAAGTTCAGGGGCATCCAAAATATGCTCGTGGCTAGAACATTTTGCCTTGCATGCCACAGCTAATAACTCCAGTAATAAATGCATAATAAACAACAATAATGGTTTCGTTCAGATGCACCTAGCTGCATGAAGTATTGACAACTGGCACAGCTGAACATAACCTATTTCACATATGTGAATTCTGTCAATCAATCTGAAGGTTTTCAAAATTCCCAAAGTGGTACATTCAGATGACATTTAGCAGACTAGGCGAAGCCATACTAGGTAGCTAGGTGCAACTGAAAGTAACCAATATGATATACGTCTATTACATCAAATGAAAGTTTGTACCTGCTTTATTATGATCCATACTCAGATGTTTACAGTTTTTCAACGCACAACACAACGAATAAAATATTACCTCGCCAAATTTTAATTTTTGACAAATTTCACGACAAATGGACCGCTGCGTGGAGTTCGATGAAAGAGAGCTTTAAGGGAATCGACAGTCTGAACTAGACTCGTCAATTCTCGTTCGGCCGAACTCAGAGATGCTATACCTTATTCAGATGCCATTTTTATGCGAGGCCAAACACAGGATACGCAGTAATAAACAAACACTAACAGGATAATTGCGCTACCAAGCAGCCGTGTTTGTTTTGACATAGAGTAAATGTCATTTAACTAAGAATTAGGATTTGACACAATTTTTCTATGTTGACATTTCTGTTAAAGTAATAGCTGGTAATGCTATTTTTTGAAGAAAAATCATCATGTGTTGTTTGGTATGGTATTACGTGACTAATGTAGAATACACACTGTTCCAGGCAGTTTCCAAGGAACTTATTCACTCATATACATGCTAGTATTACGGATAAACTGTTGTCGAAGTTTTGCAATTATTCACTTGATTACGGAGAATTGTATTACTCACCCCAATCTATCTTAGAAATTCCGTAACTTTTTGTAATTTTTTTAAGCTGATAGCATAAATTCACACATGAAAACGCTATTTATTTATCAAAAAAGCATGCGCTGCTTCGCCAATTAGGAATTTATTAAATTATATAATGGTATATTCTCTCCCGCAAAGCTCTCGCTCATTTAAAATGTCTTATAATTTTTTATTAGCATAAACTTTTACTGAAAATAAATATTAATCCATTAGTCCAGGAACCCATGCACCAATAAATGTTTATTACTTATTAGTGAACGCGTCTTCAGGTTATCTGAATAAGACAACAATTACGTCAAATCAGTTCTTTTGTGACACATTCAAAATTACTTCGAAATCTCGAAAACAAACGGACCAAATTGAATTAAAATTTCTTAGGGTGACGAATGAATACAGAAGAGCTGATGTACGGAATTGCATCCAGCATCATATCCCATCTAAGCACCGGAAGTCACCAACGTACTGTTGAGTCCACCAGTATAGACTATTCGTCTGTTTTACTTCCATAACTGGCGAGGCAGTATTGTAATAGCGAAAAAATCCGAAAATGAAATGTTTTCTGTATGTCACATAACATGTACATAACGGAAAACCATGTCATTTCTCCCGGCCTGTCTGCCTGTATGTCTCTCTGTAAGACTCCCTGTTCGCCGATATTTGGGCCATTTATAACTTAGACGGTACCGCTCGGCACGGGTATCACGTATCTTGAAAAGTGACATTATGCCGATTTTTTTTGACATTATGCTGTTTTTTTGACATTATGTAGGTTATTCTACAAGATGTTAACTTAGCATTTAGTTGTACGTGTTGCCTAAACGTCATGAGGCTTGTTATCAATCTTTGGCTGGATTATGTATAATAATATTAATAATTTATTTCAATGGAGAATAGAATAGAAAATTCTTTTATAAATAAGTAACCTAAAACACATTTCGTTTCGGTTAAATAGGACTTGCTAGCGTATGTCTGAAGTCGATTTAATGTTGAGAAGGATAAAATACTATGTGGATATCAAATGGTAGTGCCTCCAAGTCTGCAAGGCATAGTAATGAAATAATTATAAGCATCACATATGGGCATTTGCAAGACGAATTCACTGATGAGGTCATAGAGGTTCATTAGATAATGATATTGAAAATGTTGTAAAGGATTGCTATCCTTGTATTATGAATAAGGACAACCTGGCCAAGGCAACGTTGGTTCCGTGGGATTTTCCATCGAAACTTTGGCAAAGGATTCATAGTGACTATATAGGACCATTTGTAGGGCTATATTACTTGGTGACAGTGGGCAGTCACTCAAAATGGCTGGAAGCTCTAGAGTCGAAGTCAATGTCTAACAATTACTATGATCACTCTTCTACATAGGAAATTTGCTAGCTTCAGACTCGCAAAAGTTATTGTTTCTGAGAGTCTATTCATCGTTTAAGTCAAAAGAATTCCAAGAATTCCTGGCGATTAATGGGGATTAGTTCAAAAGGGAAGCTGTGTATTCCCCAAAAACAAAGTGGCAGAAAATGCTCTCAAGATGGTAAAAAGAACTTTGAATGTAGCTACGTTCAAAAATGTAAAGCTTATGGATCGAGATTTCAGAAAATGGATTTGTTTCGTCCACCGGCAATCGAAATTCACGATCATACTAAGCAGGAACAGAAGGTAGAAGCAAGCAGTAATAAGGAAAAAAAAAGAAACCAGAACTTACAGAAGAAGGCTCAGTGTCTACATAGCTCATTTAGGCATAACAGGGATAAGACACAATGACCAAATTCGAAAAGGAAATCTGAGAGAGCTGACCAGTATCTTGGAGCAAGAAAGTCTGATTAAAACGGGTGAACTGGACATGAGCAGATTCATTGTTCTAGCATACTGATCAGTATCGTAGAAAAATGGGTTATCAATGTAACAACGTCTGGGACAAATACCAGTGCTGCAGCCAACTCGCTAGAACTAGCGCAAGAGGACGAAAGTGACCTTCATCCAAGCACTGAAGATCGAATTGCGGGAGATCACAGAACGAAAAAGACCGAAAAGATGCTGAATGCTAATCGAAGAAATTTAGTTTTATAAACTTTAGAAGATGTGACTGACTTGATGAGGGAAAAGAATGTGGCATAGGCAATTAACATCCTATGCACGACTGTCTGCTTGCTCAAATATTTCACATTTTGTTACGTGCATTGTAGTTCATTAAATTTAAATACTGCGTTTATGAGATATTACTTGCCAAAACATTCAAATGGGATACTGTACTTTCACCTTTTCAAATCTCACTACTACTATTACTCATAGAAAAACTTTGGGCCCGATGACATTTTTACTGTATGTGATGAGATCTATAACATACTAATATAAAAAAAGAACCAGAAAGCCATTTCCCACAAGGTTTTTGCGAAGCCTTTCAAGTCCTACCATTAGCAAATTAGTGAGTTAAATGCTCACCTTGCAAAATATCCTCGGCCGACTGCGTGACCCCCGCGCTCTCGTGCAGAGTCTGCGTATGCCTGGTCTCATGAAAAACCACCACTCCGGGTCCAAAGCCAGCGCCCCCTCCAGAAGCATTCTCGCCCATTGCCTTTTGAAGGGAAGCCGCAAAGTGGTCCTTGTACGCCTTCGAGGCTCCTCCTAGGAATGAGTACATGTCTCGTTGCAGTCTTTCCGCCCGAGTGCGGAATATGATGACGTCCGATACCGCGAGGACTTTCAGAAGCATCCGAGTCCGTTGGTTCTCTTTTTTTGATATACCTGAAAGTCCAATCATATGGTTGCAGCAAAGATGTATTACAGGGTGTTTCAAATTCGACTCGAAAGTTAGTTGCGTATTTGAGTAACTAATAAAATGACACTTAGAAAGTAATTCCGAGTATTTCCGGAGATATACGAAAGAAGCCGAATTTTCCCAAAATCATATTAATTTGTTTTCTGTCTTTATTTTAGATAGGATGTCAAAATAAAAGGTACACTAATATAACTACTCTTTCTCCTCTATATGATGGCATAATTAGATTTTCAACATGGCATACATTTTTTAATTCCGATTCTAAAAATGCACATATGTTAATATGCCGTACATTGACTTTGCTAAACCTCAATTAGTAAAAAAAAAAGAATTTCCTATGTAGGCATTGGAATTAATATTTGTTTTATATCATCGGCCAAGCATTCCCGCACTTTTTACGAACTAAGAATAGGTGAACAGTCCCTGTTTCCAGTTTTAATGATGTGATGTACATATCATGTCGTGGATTAATATTATAAAACCTCAAATGTCTAAAAAGGTAATATTCTATAGTTGGTCTTATCTAATAAAGAACAATCTAGGCTTTATTATATTATTTGAGGGTCGTATTGAAAAACATTACTTTATGTAACTGATGGAAACCTTTTGGAGTAGATAAAAGTTTCGACAATGTAGCACCTAGCTAACCACACTTAATATCTGCCATATCTAAACCGATCCACACATCTTGCAATTCGAATACAATTAATCTAAGACTCAGGTATCATGTAGAGCGTCTCCATAATGCTGATATAACGATTGTTATATTCCTTAAATCGGCAAATTATCTCAATGCTCTTTAAACTTGTTTTACAAACTTTGAAGCACTGGTGATTTAATCGGATAAACATGTGACATACTTTCATTTTCAAAGCCAACTATGAGGAGCTTTTTTAAACATCTTAAGTTTGACAAAATCAATTAATGACATATTACCTTTTTAAAATCAGCATTAAAAACTCTATTTACTTGTGTAAAAATCCAATATAGAGCCTATAAGAAAAAATAAAATTGACGATTGAGTACAAGAAACGAAATGTCATATTGAAATTCTAGTTACGCCATCTTGTAGAGGAGAAAAAGTGGAAATGTTAATGTACTTTTTATTTTGGAATCCCATTTCAAATCAAGTCAGGAAAAAATAAATTCCATATTGGGAAAATACCTTCATCTATCTCCGGAAATACTAGGAATTGCGAAACTTTTTGAATTTCCATTTAAACGACTTCGTATCTCTTACCATTTCCGAGATCCCAATGTTGTGAGTCGAATTTGAAACACCTGGTATATAGTGTCTCAGAATATGAGGTCGGATTTCCAAATGCGCGTAGAATACAAATAATAACAGAATCCTGCACAGCGTCGTTGCTAAGTACAAGCTCTTAAGCACACTGTTGGAGTGTTGGAAAATGAATCTTCGATTTAAGCCCTAACAGAAAAGTATGTTTAAAAATAATCATATGGCGAATGTCACATGTAATGTGATATTTATTGACCATGTAGCCTCGGTGTCACCAATTATTGATTATATGCTTATGTAGAAATCCTAACACTGATGGACCACAGTAAATACTGATTGTGTGACATTCGCCTGAGAGATCCACTATTTTCCAATAATTAGCTTTAAGGGGGTTCTATCTCTGTAAGAAATCTATTCAGGGAATTTATTGCTCACAATTATTTTGGAACAACTTGTTTTTATAATTGTGAAATAATCGTAAATGAATGCTTGGAAAAGTTATAGTTGTAACAACAATATATAATCAAGTATATTAAACTTTTTTGATATATAAAATTGAGTCTACAGCATATAATTAATAATCTAAAACAAAAATAGGCGTGATGAATTGGGCAAAAATATATCTTGATGGAAATGATTTACAGGTAACGAGGTAAAGGTGAGAGGCAGAGCCAGTCTTAAAGCTATGTACAGATATGTAACAACACCGCGAACCGAACCACGTGACGAACCGCGCCGCGCTAGTGTAGACGGTGAAAAAAACGCCGTCGCGAACCTGATAAGCGTTACAGCTCGCCGTTCGGCCCGATCCAGACTCTGTCGGTTTTTCAGCGTAACATCAAAGGAAAGGCTCGCGACGAAGTTGCACATGTTTGGACAGGGATATCGGTGCGGCGAGCACGCGCTCATATCAGTAAATGGATAGAGCCCGTGAAGAAAAGAAGGAATGGTCGGAGGAGAAAACTCTTTTGCTTATAGAGCATTACAGAGCAGGGGAATTGTTGTGGGATGCAAAACATACTCTGAATTACAATAAATTAAAAAAAATGATGTGTTTCACTGAACGACAAACATCAAAATTGGATCGTCATTTTTTTGCGCGATGTGGTTGCACGACGTGGTTCGGTTTGCGGTGATGCTCGTTGCAATGTTGTTCGTCAAAATGCGCGCGCTGAGGTTCGTCGCTTGGTTCGGTTCGTCGCGTGGTTCGGTTCGCGGTGTTGTTACATATCTGTACATAGCTTTTTACGCGAATTTACTGATCAGTGTCAGAGGATTTCTACAGAACCTTTGTCACGTGCCAAAATCACGTAACCTTTTGTTTTACTATTTTCATAACTTACTAGTAATTTGAATTTCTCTTTATTATTGGTAGAGTGTCCATTGAACGTTCCTTCATACAATACCTTACGTTTAGTTGTTTTGGTTTGGGTGCTACCCCTTCCATTTTAATCTTCAGCCGTAAGTCCTTTTCTTTCTTATATCATCGGACCACGTGCATCAATGCATGTCCTGAAGGAGTTTGTTAAATATCTGCTTCCTTTTAGTGAGAGGCATTGCGGAGAATCACCATACTCCTCCAGCTTTGCTTGTAGCTGGTATTGCCGGGAAGCCACCCCTTCCCCTTAGCAAAAAAACCCTGATGTGAACAGGTAAAATATCATTTTAATCAACTATTTTATAGATATTATTTATAAATTGATTATTGCTGTCTGAAATTGTTAGAGTCTACTTGATTTTGTTTGGCATTTTACGTGTTTAAATATGAGGCAGTGACTACATGGCACCTTCTATTGGGCATCACATTACGTTGATCATGATTTTGATTTTTGAGCTGCCATAACTTTATTTTAGAACAAGAGATAGATTTCTGATGGTATATCACTTTAGTACATTTTTATATTTTTTTTACCTTTGCTATACTTTTCTTGCAATGACAACAAAGGCACATGTGTTTACAGATTTGGATGTGTTCGAATAGGTGTGTACGGCGCGAGCCAACGTAAGTGCACGTTGACATCGAATGCGCTTCGCTTGGAGCTGTTCGCCCCACTTATGTCAAGCGAACCTCTATGCATTCGTGTTCGTTCATATCGGAGGCGCTTCGCTTTTTAGACCTCGGCTGCTATCAAAACACACATATTTATAGACGCACTTTCCGAGCAGTTCACAATGGCTCCTTTACGAGTTAAGAAAATATTACTACTCGAATGTATTGCGTTTAAAGTGAATAGAAAAAAATGTTTAACACGATCGTGGGTGCATGAGATTAATATATGTAGGAAATCGTTCGGAGAATTCTATCACCTCTATCGAGATTTTGTAACGCGTATACATTTTTATGCAACGAATGCTGCGGATTCCATATTGCCTCTCGTTTAAAAACGGCGGTCATAATTTTTTCTTCCATTATATATGCAGATAACCTTCGGAGTTCTCTGAACAAGTGAGGTAAAACACAACGCAAAATCAACACATCGCGTTTTCCATCGCTCCGCATAGTATAAAGTAATGCACAGTGCTTAGCGCCATGCGCGCGGTCTGAATACATTCATTTAAAGCTGTGTTCTCGTTTTTCTAGCTTTCCCCTGGGCTGTAAAGTAATGCGCACAGCTCCAAGCTAAGCGCCTCCGATTTAAACGTACACTAAGCCAACGGTTTCCAACGTCGGCGTTGACGTTCCATTGCATTCGCTCCTTGATCGGTACATCAAAGGGAGGTTTGATTTGGTTTGAAGAGGATTTGTTGCGCTTCTAGTATTTAGTAGTTTGTCTGTAGCACCGAACTTAACCCAATGCGGTCCAACTCGAAACTAAATTTAGGTGTAGACGACGTGTAGACGAGCGCACTCGAATACCTTCCAACAACAAACGCCAACGTTATATGTGCTTGGATTCGTTTGCTCGGCGTTGGCAGAAAGTAGAGAGTAGATTTTTTTAACAGTCTTTCTCTCTCTAGGTTTTTTTATGGTCATACCGTAAATTATGGAGATGGAGGCAAGCAACCTTGTGACGTGCCCACTAGTGGCTTTTTTTTCTTCTTGACCTGAGCACTTGTGAGCTACATCTCGGCTGTGCCTAGCCGTAACTAGGAAACAGATAAGTTAAGTTTGGGTGCAAAAATAACTGTAAAGCGTGTACCATGGTAAACGTCTCGTTCAAATAATTTTATTGTGCGATAGTTTTTTTTGTAATATCATTTCTTTCCAACTCGCACTCCAGTAGCGGAGCATTAATTTGTGCTGAGGCAATATATTGTGTTTTTTTTAATATCTTGTTTTATTTGGCTTTCTGTGTACTGTTAATTAGGTTGCATCATTACTGTTGGATTCTTTTCTTTTGTGTGGGTGGTCAAGCAAAACAAGTTCCGACTAACATTTCGGGAATCTGTGGCTCAGTATTTCATAAGTCACTGAACCCCCCCCCCTACTCACAGCTTCATTGAGCTAGGGCTTAAATTTGCACGCCACTTGACAGATGTTTTGCATTGAACCACCGTTTGATTTTCTTTGTCGTATTTTATTAATTTATCAATTAATTTAAACAAAAAAAGGGAAAAGAGGAATTACACCACCTTTTCCTCTTTTCATGTTTTGGTTTAAATTATTGAATTAATAAAATATGACAAATAAAATCAAATGGTGGGTCATAACAGCTGTCAAGTGGCGGGCAAATTTAAGCACTAGCTCAATAAAGTCGAGTGTAGGGGGGGGTGACTTAAGAGCGCCAGTGACTTATGACAGACTAAGCCACAAATCCCCGCGATTTTAGTCGGAACTTGTTTTGCTTGACCACCCACACAAAAGAAAAGAATCCAATATTAATGACACAAACTAATTAACAGTACACAGAGAGCCAAATAAAACAAGATATTAAAAAAAATCACAATATATTGCCTCAGTAAACAGCACAAATTAATGCTCCGCTACTGGAGTGTGAGTTGAAAAGTCGGGATGTTACAAAAAAAAACTATCGCACAATAAAATTATTTGACCGAGACGTTTACCATGGTACACGGTTTGCAGTTATTTTTGCCCCTAAATTAAACTTATCTGGGTTCTCCTAGTTACGGCTAGGCGCAGCCGAGATCTAGCTCACAAGGGCTCAGGTCGAGAAGAAAAAAAAGCCAATAGTGGGCACGTCACAAGGTTGCTTGCCTCGGTCTCCAAAATTTACAATATGACCATAAAAACCCTAGAGAGAAAGAAAGACTGTTAAAAAAATCTACTCTCTACTCTCTGTCTGAGACAAAACTACTCATTGCAAGAAAAGTATAGCAAAGAAAAAAATATAAAAATGTACTAAAGTGATATACCCTCAGAAGTCTATTTCTTGTTCTGAAATAAAGTTATGGCAGCTCAAAAATCAAAATCATGATCAACATGATGTAATGCCCAATAGAAGGTGCCATGTAGGCACTGCCCCATATTTAAACACGTAAAATGCCAAAGAAAATCAAGCACACTCTAAGAATTTCAGACAGCAATAAGCGATATACAAATAATATCTATAAAATAGTTAATTAAAATGATATTTTACCTGCTAACATCAGGTTTCTTTTTGCTAAGGGGAAGGGGTAGGTTCCGGTAATACCAGCTGCAAAACAGCTACAACTACAAGCAAAGCTGGAGGAGTGTATGGTGGGGTTTTCCGCAATGCCTCCCACTAAAAGGAAGCAGATATTGAACAAACTTCTTCAGGACATGTATTAATGCACGTGGCCCGATGGTATAAGAAAAAAAAGACTTACCGCTGAAGATTAAAATCCCATAAGAAAATGGAAGGGGTAGCACCCAAACCAAAACAACTAAATGTAAGGTACTATATGAAGGGGTACTACACCACAAACTGGTGTTCGGTTCCTAGAATCTGAACATCGAGTAAATGGCGCTCACACCACAATCTCAGGAGGAAAGTGACTGACACGGAACAACTAACTCGTATAAAGGGAGGTTCAATGAGTGGCTTTGAAGTTCAACAGGAAACCAAGTAACGGAGTTTTTTTTTAAACACAATACAGAATCACTGACAAAGAAAGATATAATACATGTGAAATTATACAATCAATAAACTATGAAATTTACCAAAATAAAATCATTGAAAAGTGTTTGGGCCTAGGAATGGGCACTCTACCATTAATAAAGAAAAATTCAAATTACTAGTAAGTGATCAAGATAGTAAAAAAAAGTTACGTGATTTTGGCACGTGACACCTTATGCTCAATAATTACTGACATGCAGGATATGTGGTCAATAAATATCACATTCAAAGGATAATATTGATGGAATACAGTAAATACTATTTGTGTAACATTCTCTTCGAGACAGTGGTTTTGATAGCCCAGGGTACAAGTTCAATTAGTACAATAGATGGAGTGGTGGCAAATAGGATAGACGGCATTGGTGTAAAAACAGGTATGTTTTGTTCTGTAAGATTTCCATCCCTGTCACTGAGACACATTCAAACATTAATTCTGAAACAGTAGGGCACGCTATAAATAACGTGAGTGGTGTATTCTGGGGCTGTTTTCCTCCAAAAATCATCAAGGGTAAGTTTAGTTAGTAATGTATCATACATATAATATGTGAAGGTAGATTTCTTCAGTAGCACCACCACCCATTTCTTGGAAAAAAATCCGCTGGCACCCATCGTAATCAGTAATATGGTTACTAAATATGTGGTAAAGCCAAGATGGAAGGGACCAACAGAAGCTGCAGCAAGTACATAAAAAGCTGAGATTCATAATCTTGGATTGGAGGAAAATCAATACTAAAAAATATATGCAGCTACAACTTGTGCAATCGACAGATTATTGCAAAACTCCAATAGCCTGTTGAATGCTCAACAATGTTATCAATTTCAATAGACTTTTCCCATATACAAAAAAGTTAATCAAATAGAAGAATAAAAGTTACACACACTTCTAGAAGCAAAAATATATTGCAGATGCTATTTGGTTGGATAGTGATACAGCTCCCACCCATACTTGGCAGGCATTTCCTTTATCCCAATATCTACAGCAGCACTGAGAGGTGGTAGACGGTCTTTGACTATCGTACGGTAAGGTACCACCCGGCGGATCTCTAAGGCGGGCCAAAACGTGTGCATGTTGTATACACACGTGTTCCCTCGCTAGAGTCCGTGTGGCATCCCCCCATTTCCTCTGTATCCCCCATAGCCCCACGGTACCCATGAGCGTTTAGGCCTCAGTCCTTCATGGTGATCAAGTATGAAAAAAGCACATAGAGTAAGATTTTCATAAAATGTCTCTGCTGATAAATTATCGCATAAAACGGCTGTAAAATATTAAAGCAAGTTGGGACACCATATAACACTAAGCTAAACTGGTGGATTTAGCGGTAGGAAGGAAGAATCAAAGGTATGTCTGTATAAATAAAGTGGAGTAAGGTATACCTAAGGCAGCATTTTCAACCTCGATAGGATTAGCGGGGCAACCTGTGAATCAATCAGGAAATATGAGGACATTTTTCCAATATTACAACTGTTTGTGAACAAACCACTAAAAAAATTAATCTGAAAAAAGCTAGCATGATAAGGCTTTGAAGTTACAACTGACAGCATATTAGATTAACCAAACAACTAGGTTGATCATATATGAAACAAATTCGAATTGTAAACTCATACTAAGAAAAGGATTTAAATTCAAGCTAACAATTTAGGTTATCACAACTGTATCCCTACAAAGTGTAATGCTATAAAAAAGAATGTTATTAACTTTATCCAAGTTTTTATTCAATTTTCTAAATGACGTGTTCAAAGTGGCCACCATTGGCCATTATACATGCCTCACACCTTTTAATAAATGATCTTTTTAGTTTGTGAGAATACCACCTTTGCAAGTTTTCGTGGGTCGCATGTGTAATGGCTAATGGTGGTAACTCTAAATATCTGATCTATTGAAATTAATATCACAAAGTCAATCCTAGCCGTTACTTCTATACCTGAAATTTATTATGTGGTTTTCCATGTGACTTTAACCAAACATGTGATCTATTTCCAGCTACAGAATTATCCTTCAATTTCAGCACACCCAGTGAATATATATATGTATATATATATATATATATATATATGTATATATATGTATATATATATACATGTACATTAGCTAAAAATGGCAATAATCCAAAATTAGGAAAAAAGGCTCAAGGTCAAAGTTGAGTGTTTTTTGTTACAACATTAGCATCACATATACTCTATTTCACAACTATCTATCATGCTTTGACATCTACTGAGGTGAACAGAAATCACTTGGTAATGTAATAATGTACATAGTAATGGAATGTAGATTGACAGATGAAATTATACTCTGGAATACTGTGTAAGTTCATTTTTAAAGATAAACCATTTATTGTGAAAAATATATATTCTCCCAATTCTGAGTACTTTTTGATAAACAGATGAAGTAAACAAACAATGAACATAAGAATGCAAGAGCCAACCGTCTTATTCTCAAGGTTTTAAGCACGGGAAGAAAAGTGCACTTCTGACGTTCCAGAAGGTTTACTTTGTTCTATTTCCAAACACATGGAACACGTACATCAAATAATTACGAAAGCTGGAATTGTTACAGAGTAGTACAAGGTACACTCTGTAATAATTTACGAACCTAGCCCTGATCAGCAAGTGACATTTCTGTGTTAGTCTGCAACGTTGGCAATAATGACTCAGGTGTAAATCTGGTAAAACTTGTTTGTAGCTGTTTGTTGTTGCTTTAGCAAGTAAAAAATGATTCTGTAGCATACAATAAAACCAAAACAAAATATGGCTCTGTCTACCTGGCACTGACAGATTCATCAGAATTATGTGTCCTTTGGCCATATGGGGAAATTTGAAATATTACTAGATAATCAGCTGTTATTATACTGTAATGCATACTCATGAAAAAGACTAACTAACTACTTTCTCCATTGTTATTAGATTACCAGGAACTGAAAATTAGCACTTTTCATACAGTATTTGTTCACTCAATGAGTATTGAATGTGTAGTTAAAGCTCAATTAATAAGTATAACCATTTCAAAGGCACTTGGATCCCATCAATTATCTTGGTGATTCATTCCTCAGATAATTGTTTGTTTTTGTTTAGCATACTTAATAAATATACTTAGCCTTAAATGCCATGTTATCACACTGGAAGTATTGTCCTTTGAACAAGTGGAATTACTTTATCTTTTACTATATATTCTACCAAGACTATCACAAATAAACTAACTGTTAAATAAAGAATAACTTGATAATCTCACAGTAATTCTAAATATACAGATCTCAGTATAAATGTATTTGTTCAAAAAGTATCTATTTACCTAATAAGCCTTCTGTATCCAAACATATCACCTTCATCTGTGGATTATATTTGGCCCAAACTCCTAGTGTGCATGAAGTCTGTGATGATGAAGTCCTAAATACTTCTTCCCCATTGAAAAATAAATGATTCATAGTATATGATTTCCCTTCACCTGTGTTCCCAAAAATAGACACCACTTTCAGTTTGTCAGTTGGATTGATGTTCAAAGCCTTTAGAAACCCTTGTTCAGAGTTAATCAAAAGTCTTTCATTGTCATCTAGTAGCAACACACTCTTATCACCAGTCTCTTCAATATCATCAATGAGGTTGAGTGATTTCAGACCTTCGTTTAGGTCTTTGGCCCTTTGGGACTCCCTAGGGCTGGGCACATTATTGATGTTAGGCTCCAGAGACTTCAAAAACGCCGATTCCATTCTTGCGTACTTTTGTTTTACGTTCTCTGCCAATGAACTCGATGTGTGGGGCCCGACCCCAAATTTAGGAGTAAGCACTGAAAATTTCATTTTAGGTTAGAATTACGTACTTGCTGATACAATAGTTGCTGTGGTTGAGACTATTCTGGAGATATTTCCTAATGAAAGCGTTTATCTTTCTCCAATAAAGCGTAGCTAATTATAAAAGTATACTGACGTATCAAGATCAAGAAATACAACGCACTTGGTCGTACGTGTGGATTGAAAACATGGGAATACCGGAAATTCAGAAAACGTTCAATTTTTTTGAGTTCCTTTCCTTACCAGTTTTTCTTGTCACTACAACATGCTGATATTTGTTTGGATCTTATGTTGATTGTACTAAAAGAACTCCACAAGTTGTATTTCAAACACTGAAAATTTGATGTTTTCTGTGTTCACTCAAATCAGAAACGCAGACGTCGGTATTTTCACTGAATGCACTGAACTCATATCTCAAGGTCGTTGGTCTCTTCGCATTCCCTACCGTAAAACGTATACATCTGTTTTTAGTTCTTTAACTGTTTCGATGCAGGGTGCAAAACACTACTGCAAAGAAGCCCGAGTGATACGACGAAACTAGAACTTAAAGTGAATTTATTACTAAAAGTAAACTAGGCATCATCAGTATCACTATCAATAAAAACGTGTTTCAAGGTCGCAGACAAAGATCAGTTGCTTTTTTATTACACATTATAGCACCATGCTATAGTTTTCAGGTTATTTGAATGATGAATAATTCTTGGATAGCAATTGTGCTAAAAATCATAATAAATTACAGAAATCTTAACAGATTGTGATCCAGCTCAAAGTATGGCAACATTGCATACAATTTAAAAATAGCGCACAGGAAAAGGAGGGAAAATGCATCGTGCATTCAATGGATTCCTACTCGATTCCAACGCGTTCAAGATTTCTCCAACCTAAAAATGACAAGAATGTTAGACGCTATATGTGTCCCAGTTTGAATACATTTATAGCATGTGTACCCATTATCAGAGTTAAAAAAAATAGGTAGGTACAATAGTGGGGAGTTGCAATATGCACAACAAGGCACTCCTTCAAGAAATCACAAAAGGTACAGAAAATTATCAACATTCTTAATTCCTCGGTATCGCTGCTTGTGTTACCTATCCAATTACGACACAGCGGATAATTGACTATAAATTCATAATCATAAATCTTTTAATTAAATGCAATGCCATATAATAAATAGAATTTAATATTTAAACCGGATTTGAAAAGCACCTTAGCACCAGGGTGACATCTATGAAAATTTTACGCAAGCTATTTCAATGAATAGCTTGACTGATATAGCTTACTGTCACGTTTTTTCTACACTAGTAACAAGTATGATTGGTACTCCATAGATGGTGCGGTAAGCAGACGTTATTCCATTGGTGATTGATTGGAAAAAGAGGTGTTGTGAACAAATACTATACCACGCCCTTTTTCCTACGGGATCCATTGTCGATATACATACGAGGGTCAATTTTTAAGTAAGAACTCGTACGAGTATTAAGTATCTTGAAAAGTAACATTTTGTCGGTTTTTTGACATTTCGTAGGTTTTTTGTGACATAACGTAAGTTTTTCTAAAAGATGTTAACTTAGCACAAGCTGTTGTACACTTGTGAGCTCGTTTTATAGCTGTACGTGCTGCTTAAACGTCAGCGAACAGCGATCATAGCCAGCAATCGTGGAATGAACTATTTGCATACTAAAAACTACCTAGTCTGCAAGACGACATTTTGTTGTTTTTTATGTTTTTAGGTTGTTTACATCATAGCTCTGCCGATTTGTAGTAAGAGTGGGAGAAACTAAAACATCAGAGAACGCTGCCACCTGACCGTTAAACTGTAACTGTTTCTTTCAATATCATGTTCCAAGCTTTTTCTACCAAGAAATTATTTAAGTCTTGGAAGAAGTGATGGTCTGATGCTAGGGCGTAAGCCTTTTGCTCAAGTTATTATATTTTTTTTTTTACATATTTGCTATTTGCTGTAAAAATTACCTGCTAGAACTGAATCGTGAGACGTGCGCCCCCACCTCCTTCCCCCCATCCCTTGAACATGAACACGAATGGTGTGACCACCGCTGCGCCCTCTATTAGACGGATTCCTAAGTCAGCCCTTGGTTTGATGGTGCTAAGTCAGAGCTGTATGGTGGATGAACCAGTAATTCGCAAAGAAATTTGTCCAGTTGCGTCTGTGTTTTTGCCGGAACGTGAGGTCGAAGGTAAAAGCAGAAGAACGAGACCGCTAGAGAGCAGTGCCCACAACGCCGGCGGTTTTGAATAGCGCGTTCAATTTATTTGGTGCCGATGAATTTCAACAGTTTTCCTTTCCAGTTGATTGAACGAATTTCTATTAATGGAACTACAGTGTCAACAAATATGGTGTCTGTTTATGAGATTCGCCACAAAATCAAAACCACTATAGGCGTAGAAGCTCAAATGTTTCTAGCAAGAATTTGTTGTTGATTGATTGACGGCACTGACAGATACGAGTAATCCATTAATTTGTCCATTGATGTAAACACCGCAAAACATAATTAGGATGACCTTGAAGAAATCCATCTGAATAAATTCCCTTCGGGTATAAGAGTATCTGAGATTGAACGGGCGTCATGTGAAAGGATGCGCAGGCACGATGTGCAATCGATTCTTACTTTAAAAATGGCCCTCGTACATTTGAATTCAGCGACAGTGTGTAGTTGCCACAATGGTTCAAATTTGAGAGCTACCGTTGACTCTTAAAGGATTTTTTTAATTTCTTCAGATCAGTTGTCTAGAAATAAAACGTTTTCAAATGAAAAAATATATTTTATGAACAAAAAAAAAGAAATGTATTGCTATGAACCATCGAATGAATGTCTCAAGTGTATAAGAAAAAATATTACATGGTGTTCAACATATTTTGTGGTGGAGTTTCACAGAAATAAGCTATATTGATTACCTACTATTGTCTCTTGTTATTCAAAAAATGCAATTCTGACGAATTTGGATTCCTCATAACACTTATATACACTTAAGATTATGAGCAAAATAATTCAAAAACAATTATAGCCATTATATGGTTGAAATCAAGTTAGGGCCATATTTAAAATTAAAGCCAGTGATGGTTCCTAGGGAAGCGAAACACCGTACACCGTAGGGAGAATTGATAAGTTTTAGCAATATTCGAATTCTATAAAAATTACTTCAAAATAATTAATTAAGTAGAAAATCGATTGGTATAAAATATCACAATTTTTTAATTTCCTCGTAAAATAAAATTACCTAGGAAATACGCAATGTTATCCTTATTTAATACATTTACATAACATTTCCACTCAAGCTTATAATTATGGAAGATAATGTAGGACAGGCAGGGAATCACTGAGGTCCCGTATTTAATGTGAACGAGCGAGATAGAGAGAGAATCATCTCGTATGTTACAGCGAGATTGCGAATGAAGCCTGCATAAACCCTATTTCACGAGTATCCATCATACTTTGACGTATACTGAGGTAAACAGCTGATCAGTAAGTGACATATTTGTATTAGTCTGTAACATAGGCAATAATGAATGATGTGTAAATTTATAGTAAAACCTGCTTGAAGCGTTTTTATTTTTTGTATGCAAACGGACTTTTCTAAATAAAAGAGTTGTAAGCAAGTACAAAATGAATCTGTAGCGCACAAAAAACAAAACAAAATACGTTCTGTCTACCTGGGGTTGTCGGATCCATCAGTATTATGCGTTATTTGTCAATATGGGGAACTTTGAAATATTACTAGATAATCAGCTGTTATTCTACAGTAATGGATATTCTTGAAAAATACAATATCCTCATCCTTGCAGTCGAGCATCCTTCATTCGCCTTCTCCCTCTAACATACCAGTTTCTGTCCGTATCTCGCTCATACACATTAAATACCACTTTCTGATATTTTTTCCTCATAATATTCTGTTCTTTTACTGGTAAAATATTCTTATCTTTGGACAAAAAACAGAAAGTACACAATTCAATACCTACGAAGTCGAAAGTGTGCTTTGATCAAAATATTATGAAATGCTTGATTTTCAAGTAGTCACAAAAACAAATTTCAAGAAGCTTATAAGAAAAGAAACATCAATGGAAGTTGAAAAGTACACGGATACTCTTAATCAGGATCTGGACATCCTAAGGACATCCTGTATCACCCCATTTGATCTGATGGACATCCTTAGGACGTCTTTTAGGACCTCAGTCAAAATTAAAGGAGTACCAAACTATGTATAGCCACACGAATATTTTTATCAAACATTGCGGAGCAATCAGTCTTAGATATACTTGTTGGTTTCATAACTTTGCATCCCCTACTGAGTGAGGCCGTGGCAAATGCTTGTACCGGAAGTTGTTGCACCCAATATACAACTTCTTCCCGTTCAATTGATTGTACACGTGTTAAAGCCGCAGGACGGATTGCCGGGTGGTGGTGCAAGTCCGTCAACGGGCCACTCTAGGTCAATTCAACATCGTTCACAACCAAAAAGAATGCCGTCGGTTTTCTTCTTTTCCCCTTTCCATTCTCAACAAAAAATGTTGATGAATACCTCGAGTACTAAGAATTCTGGACGTAAACTCACTCCTCTCTCGGAATGTCCTTGTGGAGGGTGACTCGAACGAACAAGATCGATGATAAAATCTACTTCACGGACATCTGGGAAATTAGCAGCTACATTGTTGTTGTTCACCACTATCTGCAATCTAATCGTCGCGACAACATGATTTTCTTGCGGGAGACCAAAATCGGGATTTGCGTTTCTGTCCATAGCGGTCTTTCCAGAGACGTTTCTTTGGATCCCAAAGGACACTCTGTGGCTTCGTCTCAACTCCAAACCATCCACCAAATGTATTTACTGCCTCTATCACTCTCATTCGGACCATAACTGGGATGACCTACTTGAATACCTCGTTGTCAAGGTCGACTTTTTGAATATCAGTCAGACTGCTTCAGAGGTAGTTCTCCTAGGTGATTTAAATGCTCATAATGAACTCTGATTGGGCTCAAATAAGACCGATGCAGCAGTTCGTGCTGTTGAAGCATTTGCTATTACTCAATGACCGACCCCGTTGCTAACGAGCTCTACTTTTCCCCCGTGTTCGTCACACGCCAGTAGTCAGCTGGTTTCGCTCAGAATCGGCTGTAGTAATAGAAAATCGTTCATACTGCAAGATTTGGCATTACGGACATGCTGACTGGGAAGGACACTTAGACTTTTTCTCGCCCTTTCCTTGGAGAGATGTTTATTTCGCTGACTCGGATGCGACGGCTGCCTGTTCGTCAATAACTGAAATCATCCATGTTGGCATGTAAAAGCTCGTCCCTCATACAATGAATCCTGCGACACTACTAACCGGCAGAATATCAAGGCACACAGAACCTTCCTACAAAACTCGACTATAGAGAAGAGAAAATCCGATGTCGAGCACAGAAACAACTAGCAACGAAACGGTTCGCAATGCCCAAGACCAGCACGATGTAAACAATAGCCGAGCAGATTGAAGGAACTTGTCAAAGAGTAGCCTTTCACCGCTTACGTGCTAAAATGGAACGATTGTAACCGACTCAAAGGCTAAGGCGACGTGAACAAAGCTTGTGGTCCATACTTGATTCCTGTATAGAAAAGATGTCCTCCGGTGACATGGAGAAAAGGAGACTAGCAGGGACATTATCTCTGACGAGAGACCGGCTTGGGTATTAAGTATCTTGAAAAGTGACATTATGCCGATTTTTTTGACATTATGTAGGTTTTTTCCACAAGATGTTAAATTGGCACTGGCTGATGGATACTTTGTGAACTCGTTTTGTAGTTGTACGTGTTGCCTAAACGTCATGAGGCTTCAGTTATCAATGTTTGGCTCTGATGTGATGTAAAATCTACTTCAAAGATGGCATTACTGGAGGTCTAATAATGTGTGTTGATGATAATTCCATTGGATTCTTGTCTCAAATACACTTACTTGAGATTCAAGGCTAGAAATTAGTTGCGCATCCACTTTTTCTGATCCATTCTGGAAATTACAGATGCAAATTTGCTGAATTTCAAAAATGAAAGAGATAAGAAATAATTATGTTCACTGTCGAATTACAAGTCATATACAGGCTAACAGTAATTGCTCACAACGCGGGCGCGGTGGTGATTTTTTTTAATTATTCTCAAAGTTTTTGAAAACAAGAAAAAAAAACAGGAAAAATTATAATATATAACTTTGAACATAACCTATCTTCAGAAACCACAACAAAAATAACTTGTCCGGCACAGCTTATAGGTATACTTCATTGGCAGCATAGTCAGTAGTAATTTCTCACATAGCAAAATATCACAGATTTTATACACATGCAGACCAATACAATCATCCAGATGCGGTCTTGCTACTCAACCAAACTTTCGTTCTTTTACATTTTAAACATTATAATTTGCATTTGTAATCTACAAACAAAGTGACTGTCTGCAATCAAAAATGCATACTTGTAAAGAGACGGACATGCCGTATCGTTCATTTATTTCTGCATAGATGGACGCTTTGGATCACGCTCACAACGATCCTAGTGAGCAAACGTGGAATGACAGTTTGCACCCTAAAAACTACCTAGTCTGCAAGATGACATCTTATAGGTTTTTTTTGGACGTTTTATAGGTTTTTTACATAATACCCGGGCCGGATGTTATCATTGCTTGGGTACGCAATAATCTGTAAGAATTAAATACTCCCAAAACACAGTACTGCACCTTCACTAACAAGAAGCGTCTCAGCTATCATCCGGTTTCGATAGATGGCAGTGTTTTACCGAAGAGCTTTTCATTTCGGCCGGCCGGGGTCCAGATCACCGAGAATTTGATTGGACATGAACTCATCTCGTCGATAACGGCAGCTACTGGGAAAAAACTAGGCTGTTTGTTTAGGACGAAGAAGTGTGCTTTTCTCCACATGACTTCACTGTGTACAAGGCCCAGATAAGACTAAGCCTAGAGTTATCCATGCCCGATGCTGTTCAGAGGAGAGCTGTCCGTCTGATCTGTGATTCTTCTTTAACGGAGACTTCCTCTCTCACGGGAGTCCTGCGGGTTATCACTGCCTGGGGATGCAACAATCTTGTAAAGTTTAATGCTTCCAAAACACAGTACTGAATCTTGAGTATCAAGAAGCATCTTAGCGCTCATTCAGTTTCGGTGGATGGCCAAGTTCTACCATGGAGCCGTTCATTTCGCTGGTGGGAGTCAAGATCACCGAGGATTTGATTTTGCACGAATGCACCTCGTCGTTAGCGACAGCTGCTGGGGAAAATCTGGGCTATTTATTTAGGACTAAGAAGTACTATTCTCAACATAACCTCCTCACTCTGAACAAGGCCCACATAACATCTAGTCTCGAGTACTTCCCATATACTTGGCGTTCAGAAGAGGGCTGTTCGACTGACAAGCGATGGCTCTTTACTAATGGACAGTCTCGGGACCCTCTCGCACCGACGGGCCGTCGGCGATCCAGCTCTCTTTTACCGCTATGTCAACCGGGTTTGCTTCTCATAGCTCTCCTCCAGGATGTCACCGCGTAATGTGCCTACCAGATAGACGCGCCTGACGTCAGCCACCCATCCTAACCGTACCGAACTTCGTACATCGAGAACTGGACGATACGACCGCTCCTTTATCCCAAGGGTATCCAGATTCTAGAACAACCTACCTGAAGAGGTTTTACCCTGTTCTACTATCATAAATCGAATTAACTAAGTTTTTTAAGCTCCTCATATCAGCCGAGGCGTCCAGCATGGTATTTAGGCTTCTGCCTACGCAGCTGTTTCGGTATAATAACAAAGAAGTGTCGAATGAAACCATAACATTCAATACCTGACAGATGATTTTCCGTTTCACGCTTTAAATGTTTGCCGATTACCAGAGGGTTAAATGACGGAACAAGCTAGCTTGTATCATTCATATTACTAAAAAATAGTTGCATTTGAGGCATCTGATAACAAGGTTCTAAAGCGCCGACTATGAGGCAACGCCAAAACCAGAAATGTTCAATCTTTAGAAACATACTTCTGTACTTAAAAATGAAAGAAGCTTAGATAACTCAACAATACTGAGAGGATTTAACAGCCCTCACAACTATTTTAGTTCATTGATATTTGAAATCTGTGAGGGACATACCATGTACGCCCTAAACATGTACTTTCAATTGACATGACATCCTGATAGGGATGTTGCAAGGACATCTTTCCATGAGCATTCAGCGATTCAACCGACGTTTGTTACGGATGTACAACCAGTAGTAGCAGTAGTGGTGAGGAAGTGAAGCCTGGCAACGAGGCCACCTCTGACCCTTTTTTGCCGACGCCGTGATACCAGTACTGTACAACTCTGCAAGTCATCTACTGGTAAACTGATTATTGAATAAACCTGCTCCAGCAGTGCGATATACCTACATAATTATATAGAAATATTGATCGGGCACCGTCTGTGTGATATAGACAACGCGCAACACAACATCCATGTCCCGGAATAACCTTTCGAGACCGAGACTCGAACCGGCGAGCCTTGGGTCTAGTGATTAGTAGCTCGATGCACTAACCACTCGGTTATCTAGGCCCCTGCGAATAAACCTAAGTACATCCTAAGCATGTACTTCCGAACGACGTCCTGATAGGGATGCCCCATGAACATCTTTCTATGTAGCTACATCCAGTCGACGTCCCGCCAAGGAAGTATCAAAAATCTCTCAAACATCCAGCTAAGTACATCTCAGAAATGTCCATCTTACTTACCGGTTGTCCGGACATCATAAGGATAACAATAAGGGATTGCTATGTCTGCTCTACATCAAGCAGGCTTTGAATTAGTAGATTGCCACCGTATTCACCAGATCTGACCTCCAGTAATTCAGACTATTTCCAAATTTACTAGAATATTTGAGACAAAAAACAATCAAATGATCAGCAGCTGATATCTGCCATATGTTGATGTTAGTAACAAAAAAAAATATAAAATATATGTGCGACATATGTGCTCTCTTTACGCTTCTGCTAATACCCGAATCTTGTAACAACGTAGCAAGCGAAAATGCCATATTCAAACTTCGAACAGCATCAAACAGAAAATAGCACCAACGTATCGTTCATTGTAGTCAACGTTAACAAAAACACTGCCATAGCATGGAACTTGAATGAGAGGAAGAAACAATGCCTGTCTGGAATATATAAATGTAAATACTTAGAAATACACGCATCCGATGGACTTATACAAAAAGGATATGCATATCTAAATATTGGATATTCGAAATACATAAATCGAATGAAACTGTGCAGCTATCCTACACACGTAAATTATTGTTCGTCTAGCGTGAACTGTCAATACGAGGTCTTTATTGCCACCGAATGACGTGAAAGTACAATGAGCTTCAATGATTGCAAGTATGCTTGTTCCTGTTGCAGAGTTGCTGGACATTATATCCTCTGTCAATACCTCAAAAATTCAATTTCTGGATTCCTGTTACATACCTATTGATTAAAATATATACCTACATTTATATATATATTATGATATCTATGACAATGTAGAATGTGTACAAGAGGAGTGTGTATGCTGTCTGTTTTGTTATGAATATATTCTAATATTAAGGGGACGTTTAATAGGGGTCAACAAAAGATGCCGTAAAATGTCTTATTAGCGAAATAACAAAACATGTTGATGAAGGTGCATCAATTTTTAAAAAGCATTGTTTGATCACAGAGTGCTTACAGTTAATTTCAATAAATATGTTTTGTACTACTTTTCAAGCAACAGCAACTCTTTACCAACTTACAGTCACTTGCATCAATCATCATACTAACCTTGCGTTAACTATACCAATAACAGACAACATTAAATACTTAGGGGTCTATACAGAGTGTTTGGTACATGCATGGGCGATTGGGAACGCTAGTTGATGATTTTTGAAGGAAACCGCGATGCTCTAAGGGCTACGGTTACCGAGATATGGTCGTTTTTCGTTTCTTTTGCTGAATACCTATAATTGCACATAAATATGGTTATAACTTTTTTGTTTTAGAGATAATGACACAAAATGCTGTGTAGCATATCATTGGAAAGGGAATAAGTCACAGATGTTTTGTAAGTAAAACTAGGTTACAAAAAAGGTATAGGTTTTTTATAATCGAATTTCGAATTGGAAATGATTATACACTCCACGTGATTGTACGACTTTGGAAGGTCATATTTGTTTGAGAAGATTTACACGAACTGTTTATCTGATCTGATTGAGTATACTACATTACAGAACATATTCACGATTATTTTGTGTCATTATCTCGAGAAACAAAAAAGTTATAACGATATTTATGCGCAATTGCAGGTAATTCAGCAAAAAAAAACGCAAAAGGATCATATCTCGGTAAACGTAGCCCTTCTTAGAACATTGAGGTTTCCATCAAAAATCATCAAATAGGGCCCCCAATCGCTAAAAAATTTTGTTGGTTTATGTACCAAGTACCCTATATAGACAATCACTTGATATGGGTTACACACATAATCCACATAGCGAAAAAAATTAGAGCACTACAGATTCAAAATACTGAAAAATAACAAAGCCACGTAATATATGCGATCATAGTTTGGGGTGCAGCAAATAAAACATATCACTTGAAGTGACACAAAAGGCAATAATAAATAATATATAATAACCAAAGAGTTACTTAAAGAAGTCCATTTTTTTGATATACAGCAACTATATTTTTATAATGTAATCGTTTGGCAATATATGATCAAGAACGACTGCAGCATCAAATTACACGAGCACCCATCCAGGAATAAAAATGAAATCGTGATTCCAAACCTGGAAAAAATGTCATCTTGAGATCGCTCCTGTTCTTGAGCCCCAGATCTTATACCAGAATCCATTCTATTCATCAGTTCAAGTCAAAGCTCAAAAAGTTGGTAGCAAACATACCTAGATATGAAGTACATCAACATGTTGATATAAAGAACATATAAGAGTGCGAGAATTTAAAATTTATTTAATAATATATACGTATCTACTTCTTGTGTGGGTCCATTATGAATTGAGAAAAATTAAAAAAAATGTCAGTTGTCTGCAGTTCTACTAAGTTTTTAGGAGTGCCTTGTAAGTAGTAAAGTGACAAGATCTTACAGTTATTTGAAATTGCTGAAAGTAGAAAAAGTTAATAAATAATTATCTACTCACGCACAAGTTTTTACCTTAAGCGAGTTTTGATGATATTTATTTGTCTTTAGCTACACATTCAGATTATTGTGTATTATTATTCTATTTACGTGTCAAATAAAATTATTGTATTGTATTGTATGGATGAGATAGAAAAGATGGTGGAACCAGCTGATTTTTCCAGTCTGTAAAACAATGTATCGGAAAAAGTAAGCACTCAACAGCTTCAGAGTTAAAAATGAATTTGGTATATTCAAAACTGACGATATAGAACCTTTTTTTTTGATATGGTTGAGAAAATAGGATACATCTGCCTGCATCGATTCCATATATTTCTTTAGCACGATCTCTAATCTTTTTGGATTCTGATGATATTTTAGGGCACCTTCGCATTTCACCAGTAGATGGTACAGTTATTCGAAAATTACTTTTTAAACTTTGACAGGCTGTTCTTTCTGTAAATAGATTGTTATACTGAATAGCCTATAATTTTGGTACACATATCGGGATGATGGAAGCGGTCAGAAAGTGGCATTCGCAGTGCTATCTACCGATCGGAAGCGCAAGGGCGCCAACGTTTCGGCCATTTAAAAATTTAAATAGAATATAACTAAATACGTGTTATCCCTTTGTTTCTCAGTGGTTTCACTGTGAAACGACGTACATACAAATTTCTTGCTACATTCCTAGCGGCATATGATTGAAACCATTTACAGTATATGACGTATAAGGCTCCCCCCACCTTGAAATTTATTGCGCTCCGCCATTTGCATTGGCGTTGCTCATGTATTAGTCGGTAATAGAACGTGTTTTGAACTGGGTTAGTGATGTAAGCAATTTTGGTGGTTTTAGATCATTTCGCTATGGCTGGTAAGTTTATTCTTTCATTTTAAATGTTAAAAACATTTGTATCGATGATTAATGCTCCCTATTACTTAAAGTTATCAACTTACAATACTTATCGAAGATACAAAATGCCGGTTTCGCCGTGAAATCACTAGGAAGTTACGAACCTATTTTTTTTATTTCAGGAAAAGAAGTGTATGCATTCAGAGAGCTGGAGAATATGTCGTCGGATGATTTATATGCATTATTAGAGAGCATTCCTTCGGATGGCGAGTCAGATGAACCAGTAGTGATGAAGATGATTTGCTTGACCGAATATGCCAATAATAGTATTGAAGACGACCAACCAGACCAACCTGCAAGAGTCGACAATTCTGAGAATATTCCTGGTGATGAAGCCTTCTCAGACGAGGAAGACAATATTCCTCTTTCTATTTTGAGGGATAGAGAACTAGCGAAAAGACCACCTGGACCAAATCAACGTCATTTTGCGTAGTACTAATATCAAGCAGTTCACTGAGGAAACTGGACCTAAAATTCCAGACGATCTGGAGAAGCCAGTAGATTTTTTTTATACTTGTTCCCCAGAACTCTAATTGATAAAATTGTTTTTGAAACAAACTTCTGCGCTCTTCAGAAACCTGGAGGAGACTCTTCATTTACCTCAACTTCTGCGAAAGAGACTGAAATTTTCATTGCAATTTTTTGGGCCACCTCTTGTTTGATACTAGTAAGCATATCTTATTCTAACTTAGAGAACATTTCGTCGACTTTTGAACTCTGTATTGACATGTATGAGCTCTATTGCCTGTGCAATTAGGTACAAAAGTTGTTACGTTTTTTAGCCAACTTTGGTCGGTTTGACCTTCCTTATCATGCTTATTATCACCAAATGTTTCTGCTTTACTCGAATGCCTTATTTAGTGGTAAGTCCAAATTAATCTCAAAAATAAATATTTTAATCGATGATTAGGTTAGTTTCTGATAACACTGAAAAAAACTATAAAATACCTCGATTACAGCCAGGGTAGCACGAAATATTCATAAAATATCTATTCAATATTTAATAATATTTTTATCTTACTTAAATATTTGGTTTCTTAAACAAATATTTAATAAATATTTGGAATATAATATTATTATTAAATATTTATTCAATATCTTTTAAATATTTTAAATACAATATTTCTTTTATAATATGCATTAAATATTTACTTTTCAATCAATGAAAAATATTAAATCTGCATTATTTAGGAAATATTCATTAAATATTTTCGGCTATGGCACATGTGCGTGTGACCCCGAGCGAGCAATTGCATAATGGCAAGCCGACCTGTTTGCTGGCATCCATTTTGCCTGTGAGTTTCACTATGATAGCGTGCTTCCTGTGTACCTCCAAGTGGTACACTATTTGAGTATTTTTTTTTGTGGAAAAGGGTAAGTTTTTCGATAACTAATCTGACTAGTAAACATTATTGTGCCAGTTGAGTATACAGGTATTTACAAGACCATAAATAACTAGCTTTAACAGTTATTTGGGATTGGTGGATTTATCTGAGAATGAATACGAAAATTATATTCATAACATCCTAATGAAAAGTCATCCAACAGAAGTGCTTTTTTAAATATCACAAGTATTATTATTTTTTTGACATAGTAGGGGGCAAATCAGCTGTAACTATTTTAAAATTTTAAAGTTCAACAGCGGCGTTCCAAAATTTTTACAGTCGAAAATACTATATTTTTGTTCTTTGAATTGTAATATAAAATCGCAAAATAGTTATGGCTAAATTAGCCCCCTTACTACTGCAAAAAAGTTACATTTCAACAAAATCAATAAGTGGTCTATTTTTAAAAACCATTTCTTTGAAAGTTAGTCAAAGGATCAAGTTGTGCCAATGGACATTTTTCATCAAGATATCTAAAATAAAATTCCGAATTTTCTTAAAAATTAACCAAATCTCATAGGAAGAAAATGTGGGGTCCATTTAGGTGCATTATAGAGCTGCTTTTCAGTGACCCAGTTGAGCTACTCGGAGTAACTCGGCAGTTCTGAGCTCCAATATTATTCCACATAATTAGTAATTTTTTAGAATGTTTTTTAAATGATATTTTTATAGCAAATTAAACCATTATATCTAGAATTAATTTTCTTCATAAATCCTATTTTATAAAAGCATTCCTAAAGGTTTTGCTAAGATAACAATGATTAATTTTCCATATACTCCGAAAATATGTATCAGATTAATGCTTGAAATTCTATACATATTTACGAAAAATAAGAGGTATTTCATCAAAATATAAAATTGATATTTAAAAATCTTTCCTCATATATTTTCTAAATATTTAAAAAAAATTAATTATACGAGGGATGTCTTTTAAGTTTTGGATACAGAAACATAGTATCTAGGCCGCGCGCATCGAACGTCATTCCAGAATCGTAACCTCATCTCTTTAGTAAACTTAAATTCAAAGTTTCACAACAATACGTGAAGTGTTCTCACTAAAGTGAATTTTTAAGTGTCACCAAGTCATTAGAAAAATTTAACTCAACCGAGAACATTTTCGCGCCATAATTTATTACAACTTTCAGAGACAATTATCGCAACAAGAATGCCTTGCTGAGTTACTATCTGTTTTCGGCAACGAAGCGCCATATCAGTCGACAATTTCCCGTTGGTATGAAGAAATCAAACGTGGACGGGTGAGTCGTAGCGACGATCCCAGGGTGGGTGCACCAAAAATGGCAGTCACCCAGGAAAACGTCGATGCTGTGCGCAAACTCATCATCGAAGATAGACATGTGACATATCGCGAGATTGTGGCGACCTTGAAGATCTCAAAGACCTCAATTCAAAAAATTTACATGAAGAATAAGGAGTAAGAAAATTAGTTTTGTCGTTGGATACCCCACCTGTTGACTGAAGAGCAGAAAGCAGCCAGGGTTAATTGGTGTCATTTCCGGAAACTCAAAAAATGTGTACAGCATTGTTAGTGGTGATGAATCGTGGATTTACTGTTATGAATAAACGACAGTTAGCTGTTTGGATGTTCCAAGGTGAAGAAAAGCCAACAAAAGTCATCCGTTCTCGAAGTGTTTCGAAAAAGATGGTCGCGATATTTTTGTCAAGAGCGGGTCATATTGCCACAATTCCTCTTAATGAGCAAAGAACTGTTACTGCGGATTGGTATACCACCATTTGTTTTCCAAAAGTCATCTCCGAGCTTCAAAAAATCAACCCCGAAAGAAGAATCATCCTCCACCAAGACAATGCAAGTTCGCACACAGCCCAAAAAACAAGGCAGTATTTAATGGAAGAAAACGTGGAATTATTGGACCATCCTCCATATAGTCCCAATCTAGGTCCTAACGATTTCTTTACTTTCCCGAAAATTAAAAACAGACTGCGTGGTCAAAGGTTCCAGTCACCAGAAGAAGCACGTGACGCATTCAAAAATGCCGTTTTGGATCTGCCAGCAAACGAGTGGAATAAGTGCTTCGAAAATTGGTTCGAGCGCATGCAGATGTGATCTTCGTGGAGAATATGTACTTCGAAAAACTATAAAGTCATTTAAAACTACCTACCGTGTTGTTTTATTTCCATATGCAAAACTTAAAATACATCCCTCGTAGGTACTACAAATATCTATAATGAATATTTTGTGAATATATAAGAAATATATTTATTAAATATTAAAAAATCTGTCGCTAGAAATATTTCATATTTTTTAAAAATATTTAATAAATATTTAATGCTATGGATTAACTGCCTCTATGATCCGAAATCCCATAATACATTTATTAACAGATACAAATTTGGTAGGATGCTAAGCATTTTACGCATCTGTTTTCTTCCCGCTTCTCTGACCATGACCAACAGCATACAACGTCGTTTCATGATTGTTTAATGACTAAATTCCTGAAAATATCCCTCATATAGATCCTAATTTTGCCCTTCCAATCACCAAACCATCTATTTTCGATGACTTTACGAGTACATAAAACCTACCTACTATCCCCATTTTTACTAAATTCTGGGACTCCAAAACGATACAGACCTCGCGCACTGTGTCAGAATTAGCTCTGCATTACATTTCATGTCCATAAATGACGAAACGACTAACAAAACACACAGTTATTTCGCATATCCCATCCAGTGTTCCCAGTCTGTCACGCACCCGCTGTCACTGACTGTTCGACTGTGGTTATGCTCGTTTGAGTTATGGTAGGTTAGTTTCGTAAGTTTCCTTGGAAATGCAGTGCAACCTTGGCCGGTCCATTGACCGGTTGCTAAACGGTGGCCGCCCAAAAACAGAAAGAAGTCTCTCCGAATGCAATGCACGCGTTCAAGGCCAACCGTGTGGCGTCCGTCACCGAGGGGGAACTGCATTCTGCCTGCCCAAATGCAAGCCGGGCAGGCTTGCCAGTGCAGTACGGATATCCCTACAGACAAGGCGGCATTGCTGAGCAGTAACCCGATAGATACTACACTCAAACATTTTTCAAGCAAATCACTGTATAAAGTTGTTTTTTTGCTCCGGATAAAGTTTTTTAGGCTTCTGGATTATCTTGAACTAAAAGTTCGTTACCCCGATAGCTTTAAATATTTTTAAAAAATATTTGTTAAAGACTTGTAGCGACAGATTTTTTAATATTTTATAAATATATTTCTTATATATTTATAAAATATTCATTATAGATATTTTTAGTATATATAATTCATAGATATACTTTTGCGATATTTTTTCCAATATTTAGAAAATATACGAGGAAAGATTTTTAAATATCAATTTTATATTTTGATGAAATGTCTAAAATTTTTCGTAAATATGTATGGATTTTCATCATCGATCTGATACATATTTTCAGTGTATATAGAAAATTCTCCATTAGTTCTTTTAGCAAAACTTGTAGGAATGCTTATATAAAATTGGGTGTATAAAGAAAATTCATTCTAGATATAATGGTTTAATTTGCTAGAAAAATATTACTAAAAAAACATTCTAAGCCTCTTCTGCATCTTGCAAGTCCACTCCTCTGAAAAAAAACTTACTAATTACGAAGTATTTTTTTTTTTTTTTTTTTTTTTTTTTTTTTTTTTTTATTTTTTTTTTAACGAGGGGGGAATGCATTTACGCACCATACCATAGCACGAGCTACGACGTGTGTGGGGCTCCAGGGTCTTGAAGAGATCACCTAATACCCACTAAACCCTAAACCTCCGCGTGGCCCGACTCATCAGCGTCTCGGTAGGCCATGTGTTGTGCGTGACCTGCGGTCTGCTACAACGTCTCCTCATGTGTTTCAGTCTCTGGGAACGCCGGGTTGGTTCCCTTTACCTCGCACATTCTATCGATGTCGTTAAGCGATCATCGATAGAGGGTCTGCTAGTTTCTCTTGAAACTCTTGTTTTCGAAAAATCAAGAGTTTCAAGTCATCTTACCAATATGTGTTCCTGGTCCTGGTCCTGAAGGGTCCTGGTCCTGGTGGGTCCTGGTCGTGGCGGGTCCTGGTTGGTCCTGGTCCCGGTGGTTCCTGGTCCTCTGCATCCACGCCGTGGGGGGGGGGGAGCAGCCGCAAATTCTCCTAGTCTCCTAGTCAAGGTTCCAGTTAGCGGGTGCCAACTGGGACCTTGGTCTGGGGTACCTGGTTCTGCGGTTGCGAGGCCTCTCGTCCGGATCGTAGTCCATGAGGAATCGTAGCTGCTCGTTCGGGTGGTCCTGAGCTTTCTCGAAGGTCTTCTCCGCTTTTTTCCTCATGTACTCGTGGATGGTATCCCAATGCAGGTCTCTACGCAAGGTTGAGTTCCTTACGTAGGAAGGTGCATTGGTGGCGATCCGGAGTAGCTTCATCTCTAGAGCAGCAAGTCGCTTGCGGTAGCTGGGGGCAGCGTACCCCCAGACCGCGGAGGCGTAAGCGAGCTGAGGTCTGGCGATGGCCTTGATCAGCCGTAGCTTGGTCGCTAGCGGCATCTGGCTGTGTCTACCCAGTAATGGATAGAGTTGAGCCATGGCTGCTCTGGTTTTTGCGATGACAGCTTCTATGTGCGCTTTCCAGGTGAGGGACTTGTCAAAAACGATCCCCAGATATTTGACATTGTCGCTCCACTGGATATCTTCATCGAAGATGGATGCTTCGAGAGGTCTTGCAATCCTTCTTCGTTGAATGAAGATTGCCTGCGTCTTCTGGACGTTGATGCGGATTTTCCATTTCACGCACCAGTCCTGAATTTGGTCCAGTTCACCCTGTAGTCTCCTACGGATGATCTCGGGTCGTCTATGCTTGGCGGCTATAGCAGTGTCGTCTGCATATAGGGCCAGCATTGTGTCAGCTGTCTTCGGCACATCGTAAGTATAGATGTTGTAGAGCAGGGGGGCTAAGGCTGACCCCTGGGGCACGCCTGCTTCCAGCTGACGTCTTGTTGAATGGCATGTACCAATCTTCACCGTGAACCATCTTTGTGTTAGATAGCTCTGGATCAGTTGGCACATGTTCGCATCGATTCCGGCGGCTTCCATTTTGGCGATGAGTCCATCGTGCCAAACTCGGTCGAAGGCTCGTTCCACGTCCAGCAGGACGAGACCGGTTGCCTCCTGGAGATTGAAGCCGCTGGTGATGTTTTCCGTCAGTCGTAGCGCTTGGAGTTCCGTGTTGTGGGAGGATCTGAAGCCGAATTGCTCTGGGGGGAGAAGTTGCAGTTCTTCTGCCTGCTTCTCTAGTCGAACGGCGATAGCCTTTTCGACTACTTTGCCCACCGAGGAAACCAGGCTGATGGGCCGGTAGTTCTGGGGCAACTTCCGGTCCTTGCCTGGCTTGGTGAGCATTATAACCTGGGCTTCCCGCCACCGCCGCGGGAAGTGGTTAAGTCTCAGAGTGGCATTGGCGATGTTGGTGAGCGCAGCAATGCCTTTGGTGGGAAGGTTCTTCAGCATCCTATTGTTGATGCCGTCCCTTCCCGGCGCCTTTCTGACCTTCAACCTGCGGATGATCAGACGGATTTCCTCTGGACTGGAGGGGTGATCCGTCTCCTGGCCAGGTGGTCGACTCCTCATGTTTTCGGCTGCGACTTCCACGGCCTCCTCGTGGTTGTCGTCCTCGTCTTCATGGTAATTGAGTCTGCATTCGGATTCTAGCGAATCGGCGAATGCTTCGGCTTTTTCTTCACTGGAGTAGGCCAAGCCGCGTTGGCCGTGAAGAGTGGGGATCGTGGTGCGCTGACGACGAAATTTTCGCTGCATAGACCAGGCCGTACCATCCTGGGTCTCTAGTTCTGCACAGGCTGCATTCCATCTGTTGTTTTGGAGTTCCGCGAGTGCGTTCTTCAGAGCTAACGATGCTCTGTTTCGCGCAACTCTCGACTCCTCTGTCAACAGCTGGAGATGTTCTCGCTTGAGTCTTCTGTTCTCCCTGATCAGGTGCCTAATATGGTGCGGTGCTGGACCATTTAGGTATCTAGGAACTGCCGTAGTCTCGGAGCGGGTGCTGTCCTCGTGCGCTCGCAGGACAGCATTCTCCAGCTCCTCTACTGCGTTGTCCAGTTCCTCCGCTGATCGGATGGTTGGAATTTGAGTGATGTTCCTCTGGACGTTGGATTTGTAAAGGTTCCAGTTCGTCCGTTTGGTGCTCAAGCTATCTCGAGTTCTAGACCCTGTACCAAGTGTTAGTAGAATCGGATTGTGGTCCGACGATCCTTCCACCAGGGTCTCTATCTCGAACTCCTCTCTGATGTTGCGGAGGATGGCTATGTCCAGTACCGCAGGTCGCCCAAGGCCGAATGGAATGTAGGTTGGTTGCTCCGGACCGACGATGACCCCCGCCAGGGCATCGACGTGTTCCTGGAGCTGCCTTGCATTCCTGTCTTCGACGTTGTTGTTCCAAGCCGGAGACTTGCAGTTTAGATCTCCGATGACTATGCGTGCTCCTGGGCCTCTCAGGAGGTCAGCGATGTCATCTTCGTCTAGGGCCTCCCCTGGTGGCACATATAGGGAGGTGATTCTGTAGGGACGGTGGTTGTGATGGACCTGGACCGTGATTCCGTCCCCATTTATGTCTGCGGCATCGTCGAGGACATGACTCGTCAAGGTACGTTTGACGAGTAATGCGACTCCTCCACCTCTGCCCCTTCTGTCGTAGCGGTACGTCTCGTACCGCGGGAACGTCAGACTATGGGCAGCATCCAACTTCGTTTCTTGGATGGCCATCACCTCTGGTTGGTACTGGTCTAGTATCTCCTGGATTTCTGGTTTCCGTGCCCTGAAACCGTTGATGTTCCAGGAGATAATGCGTAGAGATTCTACGTTTTGACCTGTAGACATTTCGGGTCTAGTGCTTGTCTTGCATCTTGGCCTCGAGTGCATCCAGGCGGGTTATGATGGCTTGCATCATTGCTAGCAGTCTGTCATCGCCGTGTTGCTTCTGCGCAGTAGTTCCAGTAGCAGTGGCGGCTGCTGGGGCAGAAGTGGACATAGGCTTCTTCACTTTTTGGGCGTAAGAAGTCCTATTTGTGGTGGGGACTGCTTTGGGGGCAGAAGCAGCTTTCTTCGGCGCCTTACTACATCCCTTGTAGTTGGCGGGGTGGCCTTCTCCACAGAGGCAACACTTGGCGTTTCGTTGCCCTGTTGGCGGCGCTGGCAGACTGCAGCTGGTGCTGTTGTGGTCCTCTCCACACTTAACGCACCGTTCAGCGAGACGGCAGTTCCGCTGTGTGTGCCCGTACCGCTGGCAGCGGTAGCACTGGCTGGGCTCGGAAGACTTTTTCTTCCTCTCGAAGCTGACCGTGAGCATGGCCAGCCTCTGGATCTCTGCAAGCTTTTCCAGCATCTTCGTCTTGACGAGGAAGAGCGGAAGTGGCTTCTTTGTGGTCCTTGAGGTCAGCTGCTGAACCACGGCGTCTGCGATGCCTTGGCTCACCAGATCCTCTTTGATGTCATTGACTGACATCTCTCTCGGAAGCCCACGAATGACCCTCTGGTCCATCCTGTCCTCCTTCAGTTGATATGTGAAGAAGGGCCGCTTGATGGATTCAAGCAGTGCAACTAGCTGACGGTAGTCAGCTGGGGTATTTGTGAATACCTTCACACTGGTACCCGCCGTCCTCGCTTTGGAGAATTGAATCCCCTTGCTGTTCATCATCCTACTCAAGGATGACCAATCAGCGGTGCCCTCGATGTTGATTGGCGGAACTCCTGTTCCTGCCATGGGGGCCTCGGTGGTCCTGGTTGCTCTAGGACCACTCTTCTTTGTGGCAGCTGGCATCTTTCGCTGCCTAGGTTCTTCTTCTTCGGAGGAGGAGGAAACTCGCACCCGCTTCCTCCGTCTGGTGGCGACACTGAAGTCGGTGTCGTCCGTCCTCTTCTCCGCTTCTTCTACGTCGATATTTTGGGCATCCTACGAAGTATTCTTGCTTTCCAGTGTATTTATGGGAATATAAAATGCACTGGAACAATATTGGTACAGAGCATGGTGAGTTGCTCCGAGTAGCTCAACTGGGCCACTGAAAAGCAGCTATAATGCACCTAAAAGGACCCCACAAGGCTAGTTATTTATGGTCTTGAGAATACCTTTATACTCAACTGGCACAATAATGTTTACCAGTCAGATAAATTAACCTATGTGATTATCGAAAAACTTAGCATTTTCCCTTTTCCACAAAAAAACACTAAAATAATGAACCACTTGAAGGTTCACAGGAAGCACGCTATCATAGTGAAAGTCAAAGGTAAAATGGATGCCTCAGGCCAGCTTGCTATTATTCCATTGGTCGCTCGAGGTCACACGCACATGCGCCGTAGCAGAAAATATTTAATGAATATCTTCTAAATATTGGATATATAATACTTTCCATTGATTGAAAGTAAATATTTAATGAATATTGTAAAAGAAATATTGTACTTAAAATATTTAAAAGATATTGAATAAATAGTTAATAAAAATATTATATTACAAATATTTATTAAATATTTGGTTAAGAAAACAAATATTTAAGTAAGATACAAATATTATTAAATATTAAATGACTATTTAATAACTATTTCGTGCTACCGGGGCTTTCAGGGTTGACCGTTTTCGTGTTATGTCAGGCTAAAGGCCGTGTTGTCACGATGCGGATTTTTTGTGCCAGATTTAGTACCAAATTTTATGAGCAAATTCGTTACTAAATTTAGTTTCAAATTTGTTTACAAATTACAGTCCTGTCTGACACGTAAAGAAATTTTTGAAGTAAATTTCGTACGAAATCATGCGGAGTTGGTACTTTATTCTGTTATTTTTAAACGAATAGAAAATTGTAGACAATGGAGCAATCCCGTAATTCGCATATATTGTATGCGACTGCGGCAGCAGAGATCTGCTTTCTAGCTGCCCACCTCATGAGAAGACGAAGTAAACGAAACCGTAAAATTGTTTGGTGCCAAAAATGGATCAGGGAGAGGGATCAGGGCATATGTGTGCTCGATAAGCTGAATAAAGGACTTCTAGTGCAGGATCCACTGGCTTATACGTCTAATTGGTTCTTAGTCATTCTGATTTTACCCAACGCAGCTTATTTGGCTTTTCTGTTGTTATAGGCCTTGCTTTTTACAGCATATAAATAATCATATTTCTCATACTCGTTTAGTAATATGTCACACTGCTCTTTTGATCATGACATCTTTTAAGTTTCCAATCTATAAATAGAACAGCATACGCAGGGAAGCTGAGCGAAACTGATGAACACAACTGATTACATCAACTAATGAAAGTGTTTGAGGTTATATCAGCAATTGTACTGCTCTAAATGCGCAGTAGTCGTGTGCGCACTTTTAGTATGATATTATTTAGAACAGTTTCTACATAATTTAGTACTAAATTTGTTAATACAAAATTATGTACTAAATGCTGTCTGCTGTCTCTTAATTTTGTACGAAATTTAGCACAAAATTTCGTAGCGTGACAGACGACCTTAACACTAAATGTGTGAACGCTAAACCAATGCGCATTTGCCGGGGTTAGCCAACGTTAGCGCTGAATGGTAGCATATCATGTTGGCGTCAATGTTATCTTCAATGTGTGGTTATATGCAGTGTTGCCGAAGTCGATAGATGTTGTTTTTGACATTTTGGTAGATTCAAGGACAAAATCCGTAGGAGGAAGAAATCATGGCCGTCGCAAGATCTGCGGTGGATCAGGTGCCTTTACGTAGTGCCATCTATGAAAAAAGTGTATTTTTGTATCGTGCGCACACACAACACAGGTTCTTTGGGACCGTTCTTTTCTTGAAAAAATATTAGCTTCTTTATTACATATTCGACAACGAGCATAAACTCGTTGGCTCTTAAATCTCCTTTGCAACCATCTTGGGAACCCATTTTGCTATTCGTGTTTATAAGATTCTGAATATTTTCCCGTTTTACACCTGATCACTCATCACCTGATATTTAAGTTTAATATTGAATTAAAAATAGATGAGCTCTGGTTCCTTTATTGCTTCTCCGGTGTTGCACGCACAAAAACTAAAAAGGCCGTCTGTCACGATACGAAATTTTGTGATAAATTTCGTAAAAAATTAAGGATAGTGTCAGATAGCATTTAGTACATAATTTTGTATGAACAACTTTAGTGCTAAATTTTATAGGAACTGTTCTAAACAATATCATACTAAAAGTGCGCAGACGACTACTGCGCATTTGGAGCAGTACAATGACTGACATAACCTCAAACACTTTCATTAGTTGATGTTATCAGTTGTGTTCATCAGTTTCGCGAAACTCCCCTGCGTGTGCTGTTCTACTTATAGACTAAAAACTAAAGATGTCGTGATCAAAAGAGCAGTGTGACATATTACTAAACGGGTATGAGAAATATGATTGTTTATATGCTGTAAAAAGCAAGGCTTATGAAAACAAAAAATGAGCTGAGATGGATAAAATCAAAATGATTTGAGAACCAATTAGGCTTATAAGCCAGTGGATCCTTCACTAGAAGTTCCTTATTCAGCATATGGAGCACACACATGTCCTGGTCCCTTTCCTTAATCCATTTTCGGCACCAAATTATTTTACGGTTTCGTTTACTTCTTTTTCTCATGAGGTGGGCAGCTACAACGCAGATCGCTGCTGCCGCAGTCGCATAAGCTATTATGCGAATTACGGGATCGCTCCATTTTCTACAATTTTTTATTCGTTTAAAAAGGAATAAAGTAGCAACCGCAAAGGAAAGTGTGATTAGGATGACATTGACGTGATAGATGGCAGTTAGAAGTTGACAGTTACAGTTTTTTTTTAGACAGGATTGTAATTTGTAAATAAATTGGGAACCAAATTCAGTCACAAATTTACTCACAAAATTTAGGCATTCATAATTATAGGTATGCCAAATCTACGTCCCTCGTGTGCCCGACTGTCTAAGTGAACCCATAAATATAGCAGGGCTGCGTTCGTAAATTGTTACAGAGCTTTGTACTGCTCTGTAACAATTTTAGCGTTCGTAATTATTTGACGTACCTGTTCCATGTGTTCGGAAATAGAACAAAGTAATCCTTCTGGAACGACAAAAGTGCACTTTTCTTCCCGTGCTTAAGACCTTGGGAATAAGTCTGTTGGCACTTGTCGTTCTTATGGTTCATTGTTTGTTTACTTCGTCTGTTTATCAAAAATTAGTCGAAAAATGGTGGCAGAAAACCTAGTTAGAAATTAGTATGCCGTCATCAAGTGTCGTTCTAAGTCTTTGTAATAATTAAGGCATTCTAAAATAAAGTTACACAGTATTCCAGGGTAAACTTAAATCTGTGTATCTACATTCCATTACTGTGTACGGTATTACATTACCAAGTGATTTACAAACGCAGCCCTGGTATGGGATATAAGACTATACAGGGTGACTTTGAAGTTGAGTCATTAATTTTCAGATAATGATTGTAGAAGGAAGATAAACCAATATGTGTGTAAAAATAAAAAAAAATAAAAAAAAAATGTTACCTTGTTTAATAAAGTATCCTCCCGACAAGTATTTCAGTGCGGACCTGTATTTGATCGTGCGGTCTTGGAGCAGCATGCCCTCACCTGTGAGGTCTTAAGTCACCTGATTCACGAGCCCTTTGCACTACATTAACAAAGGCACGAGGGGTTGGTTGCACTCGATTGGGAAACCGATTCGCATGAATCCGTGATGCATCCGGGAGCATTTTGTAAAGACTGCCCCCCGTAAATAAGAATCATGTCCACAAGTTCAGCATTTTCGTAAACATGTGCCATTTTTGATTTCGTTTGAGCCACGCAACACACTACTATTCACTTACGCGTTATCGACTGACGAAAAACATCGTGATAAACGTTTCAAATTCTTTCGCTTTTTTGTTTCCGATGCGATGAACCGGTCAAGCGGATTATATCCGTTGTCGCCAAACACGAGCATATAATAGGCAGGGCGGTACTCAAACTTCCAAAGGGCTATAACTTTGTTACTTTAATTTTACCAGAAAAATGGTAAAGGAAAAAAACATTTCTTTTGATCAGATCTACTCACTGTTAAAATAAATGACTCAACTTCGAAGTCACCCTGTATATAGACTGCATATAATCCGTTTTTTAGGTTTATTTTGGGTTCCAGCTCTTTTTCGGTAAAAAATCTTGAAATATTTTAATTATTTCAAAAGACCGTGGAAAATTAGGAAGTTTTCGATAATTCGGTAAATAATGTCTCATTTCGGTAGAAATACCGAAAAATCGGTAGCTGTTCCAGGCCGTGCGACATCGACGCAACCGTGGGACTAGTGGCCATAGCACGCGTACTAGTCCACGAAGTATCTTAGTATGCATGATCTTATTCAAATCTGCATGTTGGCAGGCCCAAAATTACATCAAAAACTGTTCCTAAATCGTCTTCAAGTATTCATCAACAAAATTTCAAAGCTTCTAACAGCAGATTGTTATAATTTTTTTTTGTTCGCACTCAATGTATATTCTGCGTGAGTGTGAGTGAGATGCACCTGGCGGCGGCCTCTATGCTGTATGTGTCTTGGTTAGCGCAACCCTCAGCTAAATTACCGACGCGGACAAAAGCTTCGAAAACCCCGGACATTTGGGTGGAATTAAGATTTTCCTCCTTCTGAGGAAATTTGGTAACAAAAGTCAAAACTTCTGTGAAAAAAATGTAAATAGATATGTTAATTTCATACTGGAAATGTATCTAATCATAATCGTAGAAATACACACTAAATGGATTTCCTTGATAACTTAAAATTTATAGAGAGCAAAAAATCATCTACATAGTAAGATGACTACTTAAGTCGTCAATGTCAGTGCTCTTGCAAGACAGTATGTGTCAATGTTTTGTGACATGTTCGTATCATAAAGCAAGTTATGCATTGCTCTTTTTGGTGCAACTATATACAAAAAATTCAACGGGTAAGTAAGTGTCTCTGCTGATCGAATACGTGATCAATCGCCGGATACACGAACATCGAATGCTCAGATCTTATTGTGTTAGATTTACCACAGATTCACTCCTTCAAAGGGTAGATACCCGGTCCAGATGAAACGAAATCGTCACACCAGATTGTCTCTCTGTACATTCGCTCTGCGATGCGTCAGCTGGCTGGTTATACAGGACGGTGCAAATATGCTTGTACAGGATGATGCATGTTGTTGTACCGGGGTGATGCGAGTTGTTGTACAATAAAACATTTTTTGAGCATGTATCCGACATTTCACAAGATTCCTCTGACACAAAAGGTGTTCGGAAAAAAACCCTTCCGGACGGCCCCTGGACGCCCTCTAAATCAGGACAAATCTGGGGAATCCCGAATCTATGGCAGATCTAGTCTTGGCTCACAAAGAATATATGCACATTGAGCCCGTGCTTGGTTAAAAATTAATAAGCAAAACTTCACAATTACAATACATCCTCAAATGCTTTAAGACTCTGTTAATGGGTGTCTGGATAATAATTAGAAACTCCGCCAACATTAAAATGATCGTTTTTTCATGTTGTTCTTCGGGGTCGATAATGGCCTATAAAATAGAAACCTATAAAACGTCAACAAAAAAAAAACGGAATGTCATCTTGCAGAGTGGGTAGTTTTTAGGGTGCAAATAATTCTTTCCACGTTTTCTTGCTATGATCACTGTGAGCATCCATCTCTGGAGGAATGACTCAATTATACGCATTGTTGGTTGCAAAAAGCAAGTGTTTTGTGAATCCGAGCGGTCTGTAGTGTTTATCTCTGACAAGATGTGAAAGAAATAAAGATGGTTGAATAGCAAAATCGCATCTGGATGATTATGTGTATTGGTCTGCATGTGTATAAAATCAGTGATATTTGCTATATGAGAAAATTATTACTGTATATGCTGCCAATGAAGTATATATCTATTAGCTGTGCTCGGCGGGTTATTTGCATGATGTCCTTTCTGAATACGATTATATTCAAAGTTATAAATTACGATTTTTCCTGTTTTTTGTGTTTTACGGGAAATCGCCAAAGCGCCCGCGTTGTGTGCAGTTGAGCCACATCACCGGAAACATAGGAATCACGCATCACACTTCAAACATTTTCGCGGTGCCTCACATCTAAGCCTTGATTTTCTACTGACATCGCAAAATAAATTTCTGAAAAATTTAAATGATTGGAAATAAAAAAATAATGTAATAACCTTTTCACTTTCATAAATATTCATGTCTGTAAAATATTTTCTCACTTGTTACTTCACCAACCAGGGATTTTCTTTTCTTATCTCTCTCATTTTTTAAATTCAGCAAATTTGCATATGTAATTTCCAGAATGAGTAAGACAGCTCGTCTTTTTTTTAATGGAAAAATAATCGAAATTTGAATAACACCTTTGTCAAGCAAACTTTTTCAAACATTGATTGTACAAATGTTTAGTGGTGGACCCTATAGACGGAATTATAGAAATGGTGTTAAAAACATGTGGGAAATACAATGTCTAATTAACCTTACATAGGTCAAAAAATACGTCAAAAATACAATTAAGTTTCTAAATACCAAAAATAAAGCAGAGAAAAAAATACGACTATTCCTGTTGCTAAAATGAATCAAAAACTGTTTTCTAGAATGGAGAAAGAGAACATCAGAAAAGAGCTCAACATTTCTCAAAAGATGCGGAAATGATGTTAGTATCGTTGGTCAGTAAAAACAAAAGCATAATAGAGAGCAAAAAAAGTGACACAGTTTCCTGGAGAGAGTAACGTTCTGTTTCTACAGGTCCGTTTTGTGACACGAAATCTTGCATGGAAATCTAGGTCGTCAAATTCGTAAGTAATTCGGCCGATTGCGGATGATTATTGGTCTTCTTCTGTTCGTCTCTGCTATACGCATTTACGACCTAATCCATAAACATGTTTCAGTTTTAATTTATATTAATCGGTAAATTGATATGATTTTGACGATTTTATCTGCCTAAGGTGAATTTTTGAATAAACGCCAAAGTCCGTGTCAACAAATGTCAGGTATTGCTATTTAATCACAACCTTTCTACTTAACTCACGGATGGTCTTCCGGTTGAAGTTAACTACCGTTTTACTATGAACATGATTTTGACTATAAGTTCAGACCAAATTCGTAGTTAGCCTACGACTGAAAAACCGAGCCCAAGTGAAACAAATGGATATTAAAGAGCTTGTTACCCGGCTCTATATTCGCGTCGCCCTAACCCTCCGCACCTGCGCTATTCGGCTGTTACGCGCGTTCGAATTGTGATAGGTTAGTTTGGCTGGAAATGCAAGTGGAACCTCAAGCAGGAGCAGGCAGAGTCGGATCGGGGGACCGTTGACCGTCGGTTGCCAAACGGTGGTGGTCGCCCAAAAACAAAAAAGAAGCGCTCCGATAGCATTGCACTCGCTCAAGGCCAACTGAGCAGCGGCGGCAGAACGACCGAGCACGCAGGGGAATGCGCGGAAAGGTGAGGCGCTGCGGTGCATTTCGTTTGCAGGAGGGTGACTTAAGTAAAATTACTAATTACAGGCCAGGTGAAAATGTAAGTTGGATAATTCATGTAGGTAGTAAGTGATAATTAAGGAAGCGGATGTTTGACGGGTAAAGGCAAGTTTTTACCATTGGATGTGTTTATAGATGATACGAATATTCTGTAGCTATAAGGTATTTGGCTTATCGACCATTTGCTTAATATTCCGCTTTAGGCCGAATATTGAGAACTATTCTACAGAATATCGAATTTCAAATCATGAAAAAAATCACATGTATATATTGTGCGGAATTAGGCAAAAAATCTGACGATCTCCACCAACCAAAATCGTCTGCCAAGCTGATCTTCATCTTAATCCCATACGATGAAGATGACAGAAGACCCATAACTGCTCAGATAGATGACGCACCACCCAAACGGTCAACCTTTCTAGCAGCCGGAATACTAAGCATTCACAAAGAACACCAACAAAGTTATTTACAAAAATTGTGGATAAGTATTCGCTTCCCACTTGGAAAACAAATTTGTCATATTTTCACCATTGTGATATCTCCGAAATCGTAAGAGATGCGGATCGGTTGATTGGTGGTTAATGTTGCGTATTCATCTACAGGGAAAACCAAATTTGTGTGACGGCTTGAGTGCAATGTCTACGAGAAGGAATCGCGGGAAGTGCGTGAAAAAATTCAAGTGCCTAAGTTCATATACGAGTGATGAATCATTTATATTATTTAAGGGCAATAATGGAACCTCGAAAAGGTATAGGTAATTTAAACAAAAAGGTCAGAACGAAATTGTAATTATGCCACCGTGCAGCAGAGAAAACGTGGTAATGCTTATGTGTAATTTGTTTGAAATTTGTAGACAAGGTAGATATTTAAACAGTTTTGTTTTGGACTAAAGTCGGGGAAAAAGAACACGATTAGCAAATTCGGCAATAGTTTGAATTTCCAAACTGAGTGCTATTTTTTAATCCACCTGCACCACTTACCCCATAAAGAACTGGTCCTTTAGGCCAATCTCACAGGATCAGTATTTACTGTGATCCGTCAATATAATGGGATGATATTTATTGGCCTTGTAGCCTGGACGTCAGTAATTATTGATTCATAACGTTGCGTAGAAATCCACGGACATGAGGAAAAGTCAGTAAACACTGATGGTACGGATGATACTAAATACTGACTGACATTATAGATATTTGTAGTACTTATATATAATTTAAATTTTTTCGCGATATTTTCCCTAATACTTTGAAAATATATGAGGAAATATTTTTAAATATGTTTTATATTTTGATGAAATAGCTACTATTTTTCGTAAATATTTAGGAAATATATGACGCAACATATTTTCAAGCATTAATCTGATACATAATTAACAGTGTATTCTTGAAAATCCTTAATTGGTTATTTTAGCAAAATCTGTAGGAATGATTTTCTAAAATTGGGTTTATAAAGAAAATTCAGTCTAGACAGTAATAATAATGAATGATTTAATTTGCAGGAAAAATATCATTAAATGATATTCTAGACCTCTTGCAAATCCATTCCCTGAAAAATTGCTATGAAGTATTATTAAATACATAAGCTGCTTTCCAATGGCTTTTTGTTTGAGAGTGATATTCTCCAGAACTGCTCTAGAAAGTGTATAATATGGAAATATACAATTCCAGTGGAATGATATGAGTGCTGAGCACTGAAGAGTTACTCCGAGTAACTCAACTAGGTCACTGAAAAGCAGCTCTATAATGCACCTAAATGGGCATATACTTCTTAATAGGAGTTTGAGAGGTGGTAATTTTAATGAAAATTTGGTGTGTTTTAGATATCTTGATGAAAAACGTTTATGGGCACAGCTCAATCCTCAGGCTAGCTTTTTAGAAAAAGCTTTTAAAAAACTTTTTTTGAAGTAGTAGGGTGCTAATTTAGCCCAAACTATTTTGGATGTTATATTATAATTCAAGAGACAAAAATTATGGTATTTTTGATTGCTAAAATCTGTGGAGGCACTGTTGAACTTTTTGAATTTTAAAATAGTTATAGCGGATTTGCCTACTGCTAAGAAAAAAATACTGCTGCCAACTTTCAATAAAAGCAATTATGAAATGACGAGATATTCAATTAACATTTTTGATGTATTTCGATCAAGTTGTGATTGTGGTGACTTTTCATTGGGATATTATGAATATAATTTTCCTATAAATTTTCAGATAAATCCACAAATCCCAAAGTCCTATAAGAAGTATGCTAGTCCTTGGATGGACAATTATGGTCCTTACACTTGCTTATCTGCACCCGCTGCAAAACAATGATTATTATTATAGAGGTCTTATAGTACGATGCAATTAGTCCAAAAAACGGTCTAACGTCAACATCCAAAGTAAAAGTTTCCCTCCAACTCCAAATTGTTCTATACAGTCCACATATTGTTTGGTAAAAAGTTACACCATTTTGAGCGTCGAGAAGTTTCCAAATAACTACTTTTTATCAGTTTTTCTTAAATATTTCGAAAAATATAAGGTTTAGCCGCAAAAAGTATTGTATACAAAAATAATCTACATTAAATTGGGAACAAAAATGGTCCTATGTTTAATTTTGCTAAAGAGAATGGTTCCGGAGTTACGGAAGGTGTAAAATTAGACATTTTTCGTAACTTTTAGACTTTTTGGAAAAATTAAATTATAACTACTATTTAAACAGAATAAATAAACAATTTTATTAAAAAGTAATGTTCAATCGTTTTATAGTCCAAAAGAAGTTCAGAAGCAAAGAAGTACTAGGAGCAAGAACCGGTTTAATAAAAGCGCGCCTACTACTACAAAGCAGTGTTGCCAACCTCTACAAAATAGAAGCCGTACCGATAATCAAAACTTGCCGTTTTTTAACTACGGCCGTGTTAGACGTAAAATACAGAGAAGTTAAATAAAATAATAAGACACAATACTAAGGTTTGAAAAAACACTTTTAAAAGAGGTCATATCGTTTGACAACGACGAACGAACGAAAAAAAAAACGGAAAAAACAAACATTATTTTAAATATAATTTTAAAGCAGTTTAAATCTTATAATATGATAAAGGTGTGATCGTTTGGCAAATTAATATTAAAATAATTATTTCTTGCTTTGAATTTTTGTTTTTTTTTATGTTAATAGGCAAACATTATTTTAAATATAATTTTAAAGCAGTTTAAATCTTATAATATGATAAAGGTGTGATCGTTTGGCAAATTAATATTAAAATAATTATTTCTTGCTTTGAATTTTTGTTTTTTTATGTTAATAGTCAAACATGGTATTTAGAAGTGTTACAGAAAAAAAGCCGTGATTTTGTAACACGGCAGTAGATTAAAGCCGTGGCCATCGCCTCAGCTTCAAAAGACGTGAAAATACGGCAATTGCCGTGTTATTGGCAACACTGCTACAAAGCCGCGCAAGCGCTGGCCGACGCCGACCAGTACCTGTCACTCGCTCGCGTTTTCAGTCGTTGAATGCGTTTTTACTGTAATTTTTAGTGAAGTTCCTCTGACGTTTTTTTATTGTTGTCTTTATCATACTGTGCGAACTACATATATGATGAATGCTTGAAAGTGTGTGAATTATGGCGGAGTGTGTGTTAAAGCCTTGTAAGGACAAGGGTGGTGAACTAATTACTCTGACTAAAAAGACGGTGGACAAAATAATTCAATGCAGTGAAATTCGTAAAGATGATGTTAAAAAAAGTTCCTGCAGAATGACGCGCTTCAAGTACATAGTAAGTGTCGACAAACTTATATATTACGTCCGAAGCCACCTCAAAGAGAAATTGAACCTCCAGCAAAGATTCCACGTGAATCATTTGATTTTAAAAATTCATGTTTTCTTTGTGGTCGCAAGTGTGTAGATATATCTAAATGCAGGAACCCAGCTCAAGAAAAATTTAGTTCAGTACAGAAACTTGAACTAATTGAAAGCATCCGAACAGAAGCAAATAACAGGCACGACAAGTGGGGAGATGAGGTAAAGATGAGGCTTTCTCAGGTCATAGACCTCGTCAGTTCTGATGGGAGATACCACTGGCATTGTTACCAGACATTTCAAAAGCCAGGATCATCACAGCCTGAAAAAGGAGCAGCAACAACCAAAGGGGGGTCAAGTGCTGATGGCAAAAGAGAAGACGCTTTTGAAAAAATGTGTGATTATTTGGAAGAGAATGACGAATGTCAGTACGCCTTTGAAGAATTACACAATATGCTCCGTGAACTGAGTCCCGAAGTTGAGCCATATATACTAAGTGACATATAAATCCGAACATCCAGTTTAAATGGTTATAAATTTTGTATAAGTACTTAATGAAGCACAGTAAGTAAATGATAAAAATTTCAAAATGATTGCACTGCTTTAAAGCCTTTGCTTTGACCTTTAATAATGTGTGGATGCACCCTGATGTGCTACGCATTCTCCAACGCGCCTAGGCATGCTTCTGATAAGGTGGTCAATGTCCTCCTGTGGTATCTCATTCCAGGCAACCACCAACTCCTCTCGAAGTGCTTCTAGAGTCTGAGGAGGACGTTGTAAATTGAGCAATCTCCTACCCATCATATCCCACACGTGCTCAATTGGGGATAAGTCGGGAGATCTTGGTGGCCATGGTAACAATGTGACATCATTATGTTGAAAGAAGTCTATTGTGACTCTTGCAACATGTGGTCGGGCATTATCTTGTTGGAAAGTTGGATCTGCCAGGGTGTCAAGATAGGGTAAAAGATGGGGTTCTAGAACTTCGTGGATATAACGCTGCGCGTTCATGTTACCTCTGATGAAGATTAAAGGTGACCTGGAACCATAAGCTTTAGCACCCCAAACCATAACTCCAACAGTGTGATGAACATGTCTTTCAACAAAAAACTGTGGATTCCTCCTTTCACCACGTCGCCTTCTAACCCTGGCACGACCATCGTGCATGCCTAAACAAAATCGAGACTCGTCTCTAAAGACAATACTGTTCCATTCCTGATCCCAAAGTGACCGTTGTCTGCACCACTCAAGGCGATTACGTCGGTGTTCTCGAGTTAAAGGGAGGACCCAGTGTGGCCGGTATGAAAACAAGCCAAAACTTCTCATTCGTCGGTAAATACTTCGCATGCCAATAGGTCTTCCGTGTTCTGCAAACCATTAATTTGCAATGGACCTGGTAGTGGAGAAACGGTCCCTTAAGGCCAATAATCTTAGGCGGCGATCTTCACGGTCTGTTGTTCTACGGCGGCGTCCAGTGCCCCTTGCTCTTTGTGTACGGCCTTCTCGAAGCCATGCCTGACAACACCTAACCACAGTGTCTACACTTCTTTGCACTCTAACTGCAATTGCCCGAAAAGAAAGTCCAGCTTCCCGAAGTCCCACTATACGGCCCCTATCAAACTCACTAAGTTGACGAAATCGTGAAGGTCTCCGTACTCTAGGCATCGTAACCGATCGTAAAGGATGTCAAGAACCAAAATCCGCCAACGTTGATTCTTTACTGCGGCTGAAATATTCATTTTTAGAGCTTTAGTGAATTAAAAAAAACAGTATAAAAACCGGAATGTCCAACTGATAAGGCTGAAAATTTTTTCACTTGTTATTTACAGTAAGATAAATACATTCACCAACTTTTATTAAGATAAAACCATTTAAACTGGGTGTTCGGATTTATATATCACTTAGTATAGTAACATACATTTGAAAAGAAAACTAATCCAGCGCTATGGTAATAGCTTGAATTTTGAGGTTTTACCAGGGAAAAAAGTGTGATTTGTTTTTCTGGAGCAACTACTAATATTTTATCAGACAACTGGTATAGAAATCGGAACTCTGAGAATGAAACTCAGGAGGAACTAAGAGTGATCAAAACTGCAGCAGCTATTATCCGACGTGAGATCAAGTTCAAAAGCTACGACTATTATCAGTTTTCATCAATTGAAGAAATTCGTTAAGGAGGAAATTAACTGGTACCTGAAGTGCTCAATGTCTTGATAACTGAAATCATACAGCCTACTTCTAAAAGACAAACACCCGAGAAAATTCAAAGGACGAAACAAATTACTGAAAGGATAAAAACTACTATATGTCACAGTATAATAAGCGCTGCACGTCCAAGATCATTTTTGTCCCCTGTCCAACTTAGAACTAGTGTTTTGTTACACAGAAAATATGGTTCAAAGGTCCTGGTCGATATCCTATGCAATTTGGGTGTTTGTGTACCCTACAAGGAAGTTTTAAAATATGAGAGGTCGGTCACTTCCGAAGAGAGCACAAAAATTGAGAACGGATACGTGCAATTTGTTTTCGATAATGCAGACTACAATGTCCACACTCTGGATGGCCACAACACGTTTCATGTTATGGGTGGAATTGCTTGCATAACACCTAAAATTGCTCTTCAGGTAGAGGATAAAGTTCCTCGAAAGAATGTTACTGCTCATGCTCTTGGAAAACGAGGTATGTTTGATTTGCAAACTTACAGAGCCCCAAGTGCATCTGGCTATTCCAAAATAGTTGCTACGAATATGGCCTCCCTGAAAATAAAACCACTGTCATATGAGCATGGCCGATCACTTAATTTGTTTTAGTTGAGGGGTACTTGGTTGGAAGGCCCAAAATGTAAACCTGGTTGGAGTGGCTGCATGGAAATGCTGTATGCGACGAGAGAGTTCCAAACTTCCGCTGTAGTTCCTCTACCATTCATCAATTTGGCTCCTTCAAATCCGTCAACAATTTATACGGCTCTTCTTCAAGCTGCCACAAAAGGGACCAGCAATGGACAAAGCATAACAATGGTGACTTTTGATCAGCCTCTGTACGCTAAAGCTCGTGAAATAGTAGCAGCAGCACCTGATGACAGCCCATTGAAGTCAGTCTTCATTCGACTAGGAGGCTTTCACTTGTTAATGTCCTTTTTGTCAGCAATTGGATTTATCATGGCAGTAAGTGGATTGGAGGAGTTGTACAGTACTGTATATGCCAAAAACAGTGTTCCACAAATGATGAGCTTACTCCAGGGTCATTCGTGCCCTCTTCCTTGTCGAAGAGGCACTCGTTACTTTATTTTTGAAAACTAGTGAAGCTTTTATTAGTGTGGATAAAGATGAGCTTAATTCTATCTATTCAGCTTTCAAGCGTAGTAATGAATTTTCTGACGAGATTACGCAGTCACTTGCAGTAAAGAACTTTGTAGAAATTTTGGCAAATGAACTTCAACGCTTAAAAGAAGCAGGACGAACACAAAAACTGTGGCTTCAGTTCATAGAAATGGTTGAGCTTGTTCGAATGTTTATTACAGCTGAAAGGAGTGCGTCTGGTCACTTAAACTACGCTAAATCTGCACATGTTTATCTACTAGACTCGTTGGAACTTCTCAACTCAATGAGCCCAGAAAACGATTTGTTCGTTAATTGTGGTCATTTCGCTATACGACGTACTGAAAAGTTTTGGTCTGGAGTCTGGAGTGATATGACCATTGAACAGGTTTTGATGAGAGCATTGGCGGATTGACTGGAGGCAGAGGAATAACAGCGACAACTCTTGCAACTTGTTCACGGGTGAGTGAAGCAGTTGAAGAATTTTCAGGTGTGCGCAGCATCTCTTTAGATCAGCACGTGGAGCTACGAGAGTCAAGGCAGAAAAGAAATTGCAAGGACTTGCAAACTTTTATTTCTTGGCTTGAGGAACACAATCCGTTTTCTAAAACATATGAACTCTCTTCCTTATCAACAGGGATTGTAGCAGATGAAAACGTGAACTGTGATAAAGCGTTTGAAGTTGGATCACTAGCCTTGAATGAGATAGAGAAAAAAACATTCAATGAGATACACTTGAAAAGAAAGTTAGCTGTCAAGTCTCTAGCCTCTGTAACCAGATCCATGACAATTCACAACAACACTGTATGTGTGAACCCTAACACTCTCTTACATCGGATGGTGTGCACAGTAAGAAGCGATCAAAAACTTAAAGAAATATTTCAATTTGAATTATGTGCTTATCCTCGATCTCTCTTCGAAGAATCTGGCTTGATAAAGAAGGGAAAAAAATCTTAAATGGTGACTGTTTTGGTTTCACAGTCAAATGAATCATCAATCAACACAGATTCAGATAAAGTGTCCTACATCATTGATGGAGGTCACCTTCTTCATAGAGTTATCTGGCGACGCCCAGCTACCCAGCTACCCAGCCCAGCCCAGCTACCTTCAGACAGATTTGCGAGCAATACACAGATTACATAATTGTTCACTATGGGCCAGCCACCGTTGTTTTCGATGGATACGAGCAAGGCAATACAAAAGATGAAGAACACTTACGTAGGTCACGTTCTACCACCAGCATCATTGAAGTAAAAGTAGAAGACTCAATCCATGCAAATATCAATCAAAGTGAATTTCTAGCTAACGCTAAGAACAAAATGGGATGTATTTCTCTACTTACAGTGCACTTGCAAAGAGTTGGTTGCACAGTTCGTCAAGCATTGGGGGACGCTGACTTATTAATAGTTTTAACAGCGATTGATGAAGCTAAGCAGGGAGTTAATGCTTCTGTTATTGGTGATGATACGGACTTACTAGTCTTGTTGACTGTCCACGCACCCTCAGAGAACAAATTGAAAACGGTGGTACCAAAAAAAGGCAATCAGCAGGAAAAAGTGAACACTATTTCTGACATTCAGCGAGGTATTGGGGATATGAAAGATGTACTCTTAGTAATATACGCCTTCACAGGATGTGACACGGTATCAGCTATCTACAAGAAGGGAAAAATTACACCGTATAAAAAAGTACAAGCCGACAACGTTCCTCGTAGAAAACTTCTAGTCTTCAACGACTCCAAAGCTGACCCCAATGCAGTGGCCGAAAGCATTTCCTTCTTGCGATGTTTGGAGCCAAGAACACTGAAAATCTAGACTCTTTTCGCTACCAGTGTTACTTGCAGGCTATTGCAAAGCAGCCCATACATTCGTTGTTCAAGTTGGCTGCACTTCCTCCCACTTCAGCAGCTTCCAGGCAGCATGCATTTAGAACCAAGTGCAGCAGTGGCTGAATGAGAACAAGAATCCGCTCGATTGGGGGTGGAAAAAGATTGGCGAACACATGACACCAATTACAACAGCACGTCCTGCAGCTCCACAGGAGTTACTTTCTCTCATAGTGTGCGCTTGCAAAGACGAATACGTCCGTAACTCCGAATGCAGAAAGAGTGGTCTAAACTGCTCAAGCATGTGCGGTAATTGCTTAGGCCTAGGATGTAATAACAGATGCACGAGCATAGAAGAAGATATAGAAGAGGAAGAAGGTGCTATGTTTGACGAGGACTGAATACTTTACATTAATTTAAGGTCGTATTTATAATAAATATATAGAAATATAGTTGCAATATACAATCAAATATGTCTACTCATATGCCTACTTTCAGAAAAACATCCACAAGCTGTAGTTTAAGAAAAAAATATGATTAAAAAAGATGTAATTATATATCAGAATTATTACACAAATATAATAGTTTATTCTTAATGCGGCATTGTCCAGAGAAAGTTCAGAGTGGGTTTCTCCGCACCACAGGTTTATATGGCCCAGGCCTATAGAAGCCTCTTTTCCCTTAAAAAGTAGCGCCCCTTGAGAAAGTGGTGAGGTTGCCTTTCCTTCAAGGGCTTATCACTTATCTACAACCGGCCACTAAAATCACCATTCGCTTTTACAAAACCCAATCTTGCATAAAAAAATTGGTTTCCTAAGGCCCGTATCGTCAGTCGTCCCTACAATTGTAGGGCGCCTTTATGGCCTCCTTGATTGTCATAGTTTTCTACTTCTCCATGTCAGCGCTCTATTTTGAGGTTATGTCACAAACATCTATTTGCATCAAATTGTGTTTGCTTCTGAGTTATATCATGTTTTATCAGCCTGAAATTTCCTACAATATAAAAAGAAAACATATCTTCACAATAGGAGAGCGCTGACGCTAACACGGGACAGGTGCAATCTAGAAATTTTTGAAGGAGAGAAAGGAGTATGACAATCAAGGAGTCCATAGACGCGCCCTACAATTGTAGGAACGACTGACGATACGGGCCTTAGTGTCATTTTTTACAAAAAATCTAGGTACGTGAAATATCTACTTTCTCATCTTTCATAACTCTGGAACCGTTCACTTTAGCAAGATTATGCAAATTATCATTTTTGTTCGCAATTTAATGTGGATTATTTTTGTATACACCACTTTTTGCGCTAAACCGCATAGTTTTGGAAATATTCAAGAAAAACTGATAATAAGTACTTATTTACCAACTTCTACCCCCCTCCCCCAAATCCGACGCTCCAAATGGTGTAACTTTTTACCGAACATATGTGGACCGTATAGAACAATTTGGAACTGGGGGGAAACTTTTAGTTTGGATGTTGAGGTTTAGGTCTAAGTGCACCGTACTATTATGGCTATAGGTACATAGGATATGTATCCATGGATATCTCAAAAGTGTTTATCTGTCAACTGCGGTTCGTTGAATTTAAATTGAGCACTTTTTACTTATGTATTAAATATTCTTTGAATAAGCGGTATTTTCCATTAATTTAACAATAAATATTAATTCTATATTATGAACAAATATTACATACATAAATAATATTTATTGAATATTTTTTAAATAATGGAGTTTTGTAAAAAAATATTGTATTTAAAATATATAAAAGATATTGATTAAATATTTATTAAAAATACTTATTATAATCCAAATATTTATTAAATATTTGTTTAAGATACAAATATTTAAATAAGATAAAAATATTATTAAATATTGAATAAATATTTAATGAATCTTTCTTGCTATCGGGGTACTGGAGGTGCTGGGCTTGAAGGGGAGACAGGGGATCATGTGATCCGACCTCAGTAGATGTTTAAACTGGCTCAAGTCATTTGGTTGTCCGTAGCAATTTTTTTTGTGAAACAGTTTTTTCTGTTGTGTTCTAAAAATTAGTGACATCAATTTCAAGCAACGGTGTGCTATCAGGTTTTGCTTCAGACTTGGGCACAGTGCAACGGAAACTCTTGCTAAAGAGGCTTCAGAAGGGAGAGAGTCGATTGAAGATGAACCACGAAGCAGAAGGCCTTCATCTTCACGAACCAATGAAAATATCGACAGAATCCGGGATCATGTGCGTTAAGATCATGTTTGGAGAAATATATAGAAAGCGCAGCTCTATTTTTTTGAACTCTATCAAAATCATCTCCTTTTTTGTATGCATTCTCTTAATAGATGTTTCAGCTGTTTGGTTGTATATCCTAATATCTGCCTCCCCGCCTGCATCTGATTTCCATGGACCTCTTTCTATCATCTTTTTATTCGGCTGCGACACCAGAGCAACGTAAATTGAATTTTCTTTTGCGAACTGATCCGCTTTGCACCTGTTTAAGTTTACTTGAATTATTTTTATTTTGGTGTTGTGGGAGTGTTGCTTCTATCAATTCGCCTGACTTTTCTGTTTCTGACAACCTGAAATTCTTCATCCTGGAGCAAGCTTATCAGTTTTCTTTGAAATTGTTACAGGCGCCGCCTGTTTTGTCACAGCTGTGTTAGCTGCTTGTTGTTTTGTAGTGAAGCGAAGCTGTTTCGATACTTGCCTATATTCCGTGGCAGTACTGTCTGCGCGATGTCCCTTCTCGCTGCACACGTAACACTTCATCTCATTGGTGCAGTCTTTTGCAACGTGCTCGTCGTCTCCGCATTTGAGACATTTCTGCCTTTGGTTCTCCTTTGCCTTACACTGGTATGCAGCTGGAGAGAGTTTTTCAGTTATTTTACATCTGCTCCATCCCGTTTTTAACCGCCGCTGTTCTATCAGCATACGTCCAAGCCTTTTAGGGAGTACCGTCAGGGCAGTGCAAGTCCTCCCTTCCCACCTTTAGGTGCTCTTGGTTCAAAGACAGGCAGACCCGCAACTTTTTGTTGCTGTAGAGCCTCTTCGACAGCTTGGCGGATATTTTCCGTATCTATGTTTTTTCAAGATCACGTACTATGATTGCAACCGTTCTTTCTGGTGCCTTTCCGGTCCCTAAAATACCTTCAACTTGCGTCAAAAGCTTTTTAGCAGCACCCTTTAAGTTTATCAAGGAGCTTAATGCAAACATTTTGCGTAACATGCGCCATCTGACCACTCCCGGTGTAACTTGAAGCTGTCAAAACTTCGAGAGGAAGGGGAAATTCCATCTGTTCCCGCTCCGGATCACCACGGGATCTCGCGAAAAAATCTCTATTATCATAATAGTAGAATTTTTGGGTAGGTGCCATTTGCTTTCTGGTAGGTTGCCAGATCCGCTTCCACAAAAATCATTTAATGTAGGAGGCAAGTACATTGATATGCAAGAAATTGAAACGTGTAAATTTTGAAAAAGACGGTATCTGATGATGATGATGATAAAGAAGGACTCTTCTGTGGTAAGTGCGTGATGTGGAGGCATCGGACTTTCAATTGTGCTGAAATCTTACCAAAAGTTGATGCCTGGCTCTGTGAAAGCTGCAAGATGAAAAACACAAGAACGGACGCAAGAAGAGCGAAACATGAGGGTGATGCAAGTTCAGGTATCTGGTTCTTCTTATACCTCTGCTGATGTGGTGGAAACTGGAGGAGATGGATAGAAAATATAATCAGTTGTTTGAAAAGTATAATGAGCAAGCTGCTTTAAGCAATGATTTGAGGCAGAAAGTATTACATATAAAGAATCAGCTTAAAATAAGTGAGCAAAAAGAATTGAATATTGAAAATTGGAAGGCAGTTGCAAGTACCAATAATTGTAGTTGAGATCGTTACAGCTTTTTGAGTGGGAAAGGTGCACAGTGAGAAGAAGGCAATCAAGGTTATTTTCCACAAGGAAGAAATAAAAAAAATGTTAACATCTAAGTTGAAGTCTGGACTAAATGCTCAAAATATAGGATTCAAAACAAATAGTAACTTTTTTGTAAATCATGACTTAATAAAACGAAACCTGGAACGATTTAAGGGTGCACAAACATTTAAGATATTGTTGAGGAAATCGGAGAACAATACTAGTAGAAGAAATACACCTAAAAAGCTAGTGCATAAAAAGTTAAATATAACTTGCATGAACATTCAAAGCCTGCGTAATCATTAGATGAAAGTGCAGTGTTATACGATACAAAGTGCGTTTCATATTTTACTACTTGTTGAAACTGGGCAGCAGCGGTGGCCGCAGTAGTAGACTCTTCGGTCTGCTGATCAGTCGCCGTGCGCTGTGCGGGTTCGAGTCCCGTCCCAGGAGAAATTTTTCTCTAGGCTATGGATGTTGTGATTGTCCGTAGGTGGTAGACGGTCTCTGACTATCGAACGCGGAGGTACCACCCGGCGGATCTCGTAGGCGGAGCCAGAATGTGTGCATGTTGCATGCACACGCGTTCCCTCGCCAGAGTCCGTGTGGCGTTCCCCTCTTTCTCATGTATCCCCCTATAGCCCCACGGTACCCAACGGGTGCTTAGGCCTTAGGCCTTCATGGTAGTTGGAGTATAAAAACAAACCTTCCTTTTCTTCTGCCATGCAACTCAATTTCGTCTGTCTCACATTGAGCACTGAAGAACCTATTTCTTGTAAATTTATTTCTTGCCTCAGTGTCCTAAGTGTAGAAGTTTTCACCCTGATCTGTTTTAATTATAAGTGTGTCCTTGTTCGGCCCTGTCTTTTGGCTTTCCCACTTTGCAACCTGAGTTTCAGCGTGTCTTGTCATCACCTGCCTCCCCCTATAAATCTCAACATGCTTGCATTTACCTTTTCCGAGGTATTCTGCATATCGTCGCGACAGGTTACGATTTTTGAATCCAAGCCGGCTGATCAGGAGTTCATCAACCTTCTGCCTTTGAACTACTGTTAGAGCTCGCTCTATCATGTTATAGAGCTGTTCCTGCTCGTTGTACTTCAGCAACCTTGATAGATATAGCTGTCTTTTTTGCTCTGCACATGGCGGTCGTCACAATATACGTCTGAGACAACGCTGCTGTTTGTCTTAACGACGTATTTGATTTTGCTCTCCCTCATCTTTAATTGCTTCATCTAGTACAATGTGTCTAGCTGCAAATGCGCTAGCACTTCGTCGTCCCTCCTCTGTATTGTTTACCAGTATCAGAGTACTGGCGTCCTTCAAGAAAGCATTAGCTTGCCACGTAACTACCTTAGTCATCTGGAAGAATGGTTCTGGCCATTCTGCTTCCTTGTTCAACTACATGAATTTTTCATTGCTTTTTGATGCGTCATCTACTCCCGCATTTAACTCTTGCTTCAGCAGTTTATTGTCAATATTTTTGGAACTCATTTTTGTTCCGATCGTTTTTGTTTGTCTTGGTTCACCCTCTTGCTTGTGCATCTCAGTCTGCACATCGGCGTCAAAAGTTTGGATTTATGGTTTATTATATATTATAGATCCACGTTCAAATTCTAAATGTCATTTAACCGTGCCAACTTGCAGATGAGCGTTTCCAGATTATCCATGAGGTCGTATACCACTGGATTTTGTTTTTTCTTGCTTATAGCTTCCTCAATCTCTCCAGCAGTCAGCGCTAGAGTTTCGAACAGACGATGTCAAAATCCTCTCGCAGGATGATTCCCGCCATCGGGGTTGGTTACCTAATTTTGGTCAATCATCCCGGAGAACCCTGACTACTTATACCGGTAGTGATCAGTCGCCATTTCCTCCTCAGTTATAAAATGACGGGGTGCACCACCGAGAAGGTGAGGTTGGCAGTTGTGTATGAGATGCTATATATTGCGCGTCAATACACCTTATACCTCGGCACTATAACTAAATTTAATAATAAATCACATGAATTAAAAAAGTAAACATATTAGGACGCGACATGTACATTAAAAAGGCATATTGAACTAAACTGTAATAATAACTTACATACCTATATGCGTACACTATTAACAAGGTGGAAGCGTACATCAATGGTAAAGGAGATTAAAACTAAAATAAGATTAAAAACTGGTAGTTACATTTGGGTTGTGAACAATAAAGCTAAGACTACATCAAACGTAGAATAGAATAAAATTAAATTAGAATTGAAGTGTCCATCATTCATGAGATACGGTATAAATAAAATATAATAAAATGGATCAACATTATAATTATTCACAGAACGGTGACTTCACTTGGGTTGTGAACAGTGACATGTATAGTATTTTGCCTTTTATATAATCATCTATTTTATTCCTGGATATATCTTTCACCCATATTGAGATTTTTTTCTTGAATAAACCAATGCTTCATATTAATTTGTAATCAGTAGGCAATGATTTATTTTTAAAGTAGTATACCATGCAATTGTAAATAAAGATTTGCCTAATGTCCACCACTCCAGACTCATGGTATAGCTCATCAGATGGATGAATTTTGCTCTTGCTATATTAATAAATATTTTTGGGCAATCTCCAAGTTCCTTATGTAGGTGAAAGCAGCTCTTCCCCAACCAAGTATTCCATGACAAAGATGTGATTTCTATTATAGGTATAGGTAGCTCGACATTAAATCTGAAGGAGTTCCCCTTATACCGCTAAGTTCGAGCATTTCCAATAGCCTGTCATGACTAATGGCGTCGAAAGCTTTGGTTAGATCTATAAAGATGCACGTTTTTTGGATAGTGTTGCTATTGCGTCTTGCGTTGATATGAATTCCAAATTGAATTTTATGCAATACGTTATACCTATTGAAAACTTTAGTAATTTTGACTTGGTTATTTTTTCTTTCTTTGACGATACTCGAAATTAAAGATATTGGTCTATCATTTTCTATTTCAAGTTTGATACCTTTTTTGTAGATCTGTGTTGTTGTGGTATCTTTAAAATATCGGGAAATACTCCTGTACGAAAACAATAATTGATTATCTATTTCAAAGTCTTGCATATATAATATCGTACTTTTTCAGAGTTTCAGCTTTTACATTATCGCTTCCAGGAGAATTGCCATTTTTCAAGCTTAATATAGTCTCCATCACTTCATGTTCACCCGTATCGTCTAAATAAAATGAGTTGATAAGCTTATTTACTTGTTTGATAGGAGGAGTGCGTGGTATCTTCTCTGCTAGTTTTTTACCAACGATTGTGAAGTGTTCCAAAAAGTCCTTTTTTTATTGCTACTTCAGCATGGTTGGCCACGGTGAATTTTAAAAAATAGTCATAAGGTATGACTTTTTCACATTTGGTGTATGTATTGCACTAAAAATTGACGAAAAAGAAGAAATAACTAAGTATCAACTCGTAGTTTCGAACATCGGTGGTCCGCGAGTTACTCACTGCCACATCGGTGCTCTATCGAATAGGCTGCCGCCTGTATGCTCAAACAGGTATAGATAAGTTAGAATAATAACTGTAGTGTTTCATTGGTGCATACGTTAATAATTGCGCTGTTTGCTGTCTGAAAAACCTTTGTAAATTGACCCAGATGCAGTAATCAAAACAAACACGGATATTATTAATCATTTTGTTTATTATTCGTGGAGAAAGTCTTACTAAGAACAAATATCTACATTATTTTTGAAATATCACACGGCTTCGATAATAAAAGAGTTGTATAATGGGATAGGAAACGAGTAAGGGGGTTTCCGTTTAAAAAAAAATGACTTTTGGCATTTGCCAATTTAATTTTACATCTATTTTTTAACACTCTGTATTATTAATTGTTAAAATATCGAATGGAGTATATTAAAGTAGACTCGCTTCTATGGGGGACCAGTTACAAATCGTCCTACAATGACAACAATGTACCAAAGATTAATAGGCATTTATGTCAGAGTTAGATATATAATGTTATTCATTAAATGTACTTAGAATCTTGCGAATATTGCAAAACTGAATAATATACAGGGTGCTCTTTTTAAAACAAGCAACTTGGTATTTGTTTCCGGTACAACCAGAAACGCCACCATTATGAAAATATTTTAGCCAGATTCCGCAGATCAGTCATATGATAACCCCAAGTTTTCATAATTGTCTAAAGTTAACTTGATTGACTAATCGATCGCTGAAGTTGTACGTGGGACACCCTGTATGGTTAAACCACAGACATAATTTAATTTTTGTCTAAAGTAATACAACAAACTAATATATACTAAGTGACATATAAATCCGAACACCCAGTTTAAATGGTTTTATTTAAATAAAAGTTGGTGAATGTATTTATCTTACTGTAAATAACAGTGAAAAAATGTTCAGCCTTATCAGTTGGACATTCGGCTTTTATACTGCTTTTTTTTAATTCACTAACGCTCTAAAAATGAATATTTCAGCCCCAGTAAAGAATCAACGTTGGCGGATTTTGGTTCTTGACATCCTTTACGATCGGTTACGATGCCTAGAGTACGGAGACCTGTACGATTTCGTCAACTTAGTGAGTTTGATAGGGGCCGTATAGTGGGACTTCGGGAAGCTGGACTTTATTTTCGGGCAATTGCAGTTAGAGTGCAAAGAAGTGTAGACACTGTGGTTAGGTGTTGTCAGGCATGGCTTCGAGAAGGCCGTACGCAAAGAGCAAGGGGCACTGGACGCCGCCGTAGAACAACAGAGCGTGAAGATCGCCGCCTAAGATTATTGGCCTTAAGGGACCGTTTCTCCACTATCAGGTCCATTGCAAATGAATGGTTTGCAGAACATGGAAGACCTATTGGCATGCAAAACTTATCCGGTAGCGTAAAACTGAAACACAAAAAGATATGAGAAAGTTTATATTTGGCTCCATAACGTTTATGTAGAACTTTTTTCTAGGCAGTGGTACATAAGAGTTAGAGGACGTAACAATTTATAAGTAGTCACTTTTGTCTTTGTGTAGTGTTTTGTACCTATGCTGAGGAAAGTACAACTCATACTAAAATAACTTTGATGATTTTAAATGTAGTATGGAAACTACTCTACTAGCACAATGGTTGTTTTCACATAAGCATGTTCACCACCTCTTACTGTGGGAAATTTTTTTATTGTACTATTAGAATTTCTAGATGGGTTGAATATTATGCGCTGGGTTTTGATTTAGACTAAAGACCTCTTGACACAGTACAAATGTAAATTCAAGAAAACCAGACTGCGACTTCCGCCGTCATGTCAATTCGACTGTCTGAAATTCAAGGCAATGCATCGTATATTTGTAAATCAATATTTCCAAGCAGTAATTTGTACATCTTATATGCAGACGACTGACATGCATCTATAGGGATGCGAATGATTTCGTTAAGATCAAGTGAGATTCACTGTCAGATATTGACGTAAGAGATATACAGAAAGAGCGTTTCTTTGACATCCCCACATATATTTTGTGAACGGTTGACAAGTATTTAAATCAAATGCTCCATATATTTTCAAGAATATTGATGTTGTAGGGTTTTCGTGTCTGATTGTTGAATTCTAAGTAAGTCAAGTACAAAAAATGGTCAAGTTGGTTGAGTTTGCACTTCCTGCGCAACCCTGTAATCAGTTCATAAAAGGATATGTTCGTTTACAAAATAACCCGTCTGGGAAAATGTTAGCTACGAATATGTATACATCATTAAATGAATCAAGTTAGTCAGACAGGCTCATACAATTAAAATTTGCATATTTAACATGCTTTTCTGTACAATTTTGGGGTCTTTAGGATTGGCCCGCTTGGAAAATATGCAATTCCTCGCTCTTCAAAAAGTTTTGAAGGCAGGTACGCTTTCACACAAGTTATCTCTTGCCAATAAATGCCTTTACCCTTCCCCTGAAAAAAAAACTCCTGCGGTCCAGACATGCATCGGCCGGACCGCGGAGCATGTATCATTGACACACGAGGGTGGAAATATCCCTTCATCATTCTGAGTTTTAAGGATAAATGTACTGGAAAACCTATGATGCGTGAAATATGTCTAATAGGTGCATAGAATTACCGCGGCTGGAGTATACCAACGTCAAAAAATTGAGATATCCCTTCCAAACCCCCAAATTTTCTATCCCTAAGAAATTTTTAAAAAATGATCAGGGTCCTCTAAAATGCCAAAAAAACGATGGCGATTTTTATTTTCTTATCCGATTTCTCGTTCTGTTTCATCAAAATCCGGCCGGTATTTCCAAAGTTATAGCGAAGTCAAAGATTAGCGGTAGTGCATATGGGAACGTCGCCTCTCCCCGATACTTAACTTGGTCATTCTTGGCAGCGCGGTCTGAGTATAGGAAGCACTATGCTGTGACGCGGCAGAAATACGCCGGTAGTTACGCCATCCGTTTTCCGAGATGATTTTTTAAGGGCTAATGTACTGAGAAATCGATGATATGTGGAATATGTTTAATAGGTGCCCAGAATTAACAAGGTTGGGAGCGTATACATGTACTAACATCAAAAAATTGAGATAAACCCTCCCCTACACCCTGCAACCCCCACCCCCAAGTATTTTTACCTCTAAATTAAGTTTGACCGATTTTTACTTTTTTCGTTTTAGTCCTTTTTCCCTAGCGCCACTGGACCGGTTTACGAAGACTACAAAGCTTTTGTGTCCTTGGAATAGTAGTAACATTGTTTGAAAATCCGAGCGATACTTAAGTTGTACGTAGTTATAAGATTAGCGGACAGACCAACAGACAGACATACAGATCGATGGAAATGAGTTACATGGTTTTTTATGATGAACATGTCACATAATGTGACAAAAAACGTCTTTTTCGATGTTTTTCGCGATTACAATACTTCCTCGCCTGTGGTGTAGGACGTAATGACAGACCACGACAGACCATAACTAGGGTTATAAAGCACTCGTAAGACCTTTTAAAATAATATCATTTAAGTCCTCTCTCAATTTAAATACTATTCCAAGATGGCTCCCAGCTGCCATCTTAGAATTTTCCACTTTCACATCTACACTAAAATTTATTTCTACGTTAATTTCATTATTCCGAATTTCAACTTACTGACTTGGCTTGTTTAAAAATCGAATGAGAGGAGAGGGCAACACCAAAAAAGCACTGTAGATCATCAAAACCTATTCAGTTATACAAAAAAAAAGAGTTTGACAAGGCGAAACGTTAGAGCAAAGTCTAAAATTCAAATTATGTCACATTGTAGAGGAGAGAAAGTTGCTATTTTGATATGCGCTTTATTTTGGGATCCCATCTCGGATAAAGCCAGGAAAAATAAAAATGATTTCGACAAAATTAGTTTTTTTACACAAAAACTATAGTTCACGGGTTACAGTTTAACTGTCCTGATGGATTTTGATATGATATATTGTTCGATTCGTATCAGCAATGCGAGTGACATTGGGTATATCAAATTTTTTATAAACAAAATGGCGGGCTTCAATCAAAATGTGTTGAAATTTCTATTCCACGTATCACAGCTCAAACGGCTTGATGGATTTTGACATTAGTGTCTCTTAGAGTTGTCTTGTCAGTGGGAGTGTCACTGGGATTTTATAAAACCAACATGGCGGATTTTAAACGGAAACTTCAGTGTTGAAATGACTATTTCACGAGCTATAGTCCAAACAGCTTGATGGATTTTGGCATTTCATGTGTTCTCAAAATCGTCCTGATAGTACAATTAAAACTTCATTCTTTTAGTACAGTTACTGCATTCCGGTTTTTTGGAATTAGAAAAAAACTTGTTTCCGACTTCTCTGGAAAGAGCCATTTTCTTGGCTTAAATGAGCAATTTCGTCTTCATTAACTGACTTCGTCCCCCTTACCCTCAAAAGAGAAATGAAAATGAATTTCATACAGTATCGCTTAGAACAAAGAATCTGTCATAAACGTAATCAGACAACGATTGTCATTTGTGAAGCTGCATTGCTGAGTATTTTTGTTAGACAAAAAAACTGTGCTGTTTGAGCTATCAAGCAGCCCTTCGTGTGAATTCACCTCCACTTCATACAGTTATATTGCTGTTAGTGAAGGCACTACCAAATACCAAATGTTAATCGAAACTTTGATCTCGTAAAAAACAATTGATGTTGAATTAGACAATCTAAAGCAAAAGTTCGATATTTTTAAAACATCGACGTATCTTGCACATCCTTAGTACGTCTGCATTTGCTCAGTTGTCGAAAACGAAATATAGGTTGGTAGTGCATTAACTTTTAAATGGCTCTATTTATAAAGGATGTTGAAATTCATGCATCGCGCTAGCACTTATATCGCCAGCTTTTTTATTTGTATTGCTAATCTTAAATCTGTTTTGTAAAAAAGTATGTCACGGCTGAGAATGCATTATATACAGTTTTGTTGCTTAGCGCTCACAGATTCTGCACGACAGTGATGGAAGTATTAAAAAGAGATTAGTTGAATATCACATGCATCTTTGTGTATACAATGTGGGTTTTACGCAGGAATGCTAATATTATTGTAGGATAGAAGGCATACAAATTATAATAGCACCTAAGTGCTTCTGAAATCTTGATGTCCATTGGTTCTTATAGTGTGTTACAATTGTGTTGATGAAATGGAGAAAAATATCTCTACGGATCCAGATAAAACTATTGACTAAAAATTTATCCCTATAATATACGTGAATATTATTCGTCTAATACCCCATGTTTGTCTGGCAAATGAAATCATATATATTTGAAATTCTTCTTCAACGTGACGTTCCGGTCATTACATGACACTTTTCACAATATTTCATCAATGTCTTCCAGGTGACACTTCGTCTGAAACGTCTACTACTACTCGTCGTTGCTTCTCTAGGCGGTCCGGAGAACCTTAGCCTTTGGGTCATAGTCACTGTAATGTCAGTGTCTGTCGTCAGTCTGTCAGGTCTGGTGGCCCAGAAACCAGACAAGTCGTAGGGATGAAACGTCTGTAGCATGTCGACATTCAAAATTTTAAGATGGTACCAGGTAAAACCAGCGTAGACCAAGACCGTCTGGGATAGGCATTCCCGCTTAAAAAAGGAACTCTAGCCCGCCAAGATGACAAGCGCGTATGAGACGATCTGTCGAATTTAATCTACCAGAGACGTAAAGCTCGACCATCATTCCAGAACACTAAAAGCCTTCCAAAAAATGGTGTCAAGTAGATTGACTCTATACATCTTACGCCTTCATTGGAGGTTTCAAAGAAAAGGGATCAGTCGAATCGTTTCAAAAGACGAAATCGAATCGTGGTTCGTAGGTTCACTTAGGTCTGATGAAACTTCGACCTCTGCATATCGAACTACATAAAGCAAATCTATTATATTTCTGTGTCCACGGCAGATGTAGGAAAAATAATATGTGTGACTTATTATGTCTAACAAGTTTATAGTATCACTGAGATAAGCAGCTTCTTGATAATAGATCTTTCACTGACACCAAATATGCAATAATTTACATCCGTGTACCGCATAGAGCTTCCAACTTACAATTTTCATCCCCCCCAAATAATGAGCAGGAATCTGTAACACTTTGTTCCAGTGATTTTATTTCCGCTGTCTTTGAATCATTTTTCAAAATCTACGACTACCTAAAAGATGGAAATATTAATCTCACGATAATATACTAAATGACATAGAAAATGTAACACCGACCAGGAGTCCTGTAATTTTGAGCCTACTATTAAAAGTTTCAGGTATACTGATAAACAGAAAGTGATTAAAATTTTAACTCGAAATTTCGCAAAATAGCTGAGACATCCCAACTTAATGTTGATAATGTGTTGAAGTTCCTCTGTTCGCTACACATTCGTTAAGTTGTCGCGGGATTGATTGGATTAGGTGATTGATGTCTTCTTGGTGTATTGGGGGTCCAAGGCCATCTGAATTTGGTTTCGTTGAGCCTCTGATGTTTGTGGAGGGTGCGGCGAATTTTGCAACCTTCTTCCAATCATGTACCATACATGTTCGACGGGGGAAATGTTTGGAGATCGATGAGGCCACTGAAGCAGATTTACTCCGGACGCTTCTAAAAAGTCTAAACTAACACGTGCGATATCAGGTCGTGCATTGTCCTCAAGGGCGGACTTAGGATTTCATCTAGGGGGGCGCAAACGGTATCTGGGGCTGGCAATTTTTCAGCCTCAGTGGAATTTCTAGAATTTATCCTATTATTGCTCCTCAAATTCATTGTGTTCTATCAAGGCAATGCCAGCTTGAAAATAAGAAACATGAAAAATGCTCACAAATCCTCAGAAAGGCAATATTTTATTATATATTATGAGAACAAAATTAGTACGTGACATTTATAATTAACTAGTGTAATAATATTAAAGATTAAAACGTAAAAAACTTAATTGCTCTGTTAACAGGAAAAAATAAAACATGCCCCGTAATGCCATCCGGGACAACTGAAATACTGAATTTGAATTTTCCCTGTTTAGGACCAAATGGTCTACCGTCTACCCCACTACATTACTGCTGTATGGCACAACGTTGCCATGCAATCAGTGGGCAGTAAAGCCTAGTACACACTAGTAGACATGTTGTGCGATTTTGGCCGCTGAAACATGTCTCAGGAAGTCTATGTAGACATGTCCATAAACCAAGTCTAAAATCGCTCACACGTCTATAGTCTTCCGATCCGAATATACATATTTTCACACATTCCGACAGAGTAGACGGCACTCGACGTCTATTCCACACAAAACCATGTCTTTGATGGCGAAAACGAACATGAGACCGAAAAATTCACATTATCGTATGGAAGCTAGACGAGACAAAGAAGGATGTCTGTGGGCCATCTATAGATCATGTCTTGAGACCACCTCGAAATATGAATAGTATTACTCATTGCAGGCTGAGTCTTATCTGGATCTTGTGCAGAGTTAAGAAGTACATTTTATAAGCTACCATTCAGTGTTTCATAAAGTTTGTCACCTAAGGTATTTTTGTCAGATTACTTGTTTTGGATATACAGGGTGGCGCATCGAAAACGAAACAGACGCATTTACTGGCAGCTCAGTTTTTTTTTGGAAAAACGCTCAGGCCCGTCGATTTTGCTTTCGAGGGGGACACAAGTTTGGCAAAAAATCACGTTAGCACGTGCAGCCCCCTGGGCAAGGGTGACATCAACCCTAACATCTTAAATGGAAAGGGGGGTCGAGTGATACCTTATTTTAAAGGTCTTTCAATTCCCTTTATAATGATATAAAATTAATGTACTTCAGTTCAGTAGTTTTGAGGATTTATTGATTTAAAGCTTAAAGTAGACTTTAATAGGTACATCAGATTAGTTTGTACTACTTTCAGAAAAAAATTGACTAACAGAATTTACTTAATGAATAAATGCTTTTCTTCACTATGCCCATGGTTTGTTTATCATTTTTTTATTGAAAATAGCTATTGGAGCGTTTTTTGTGGCAAAACAGTTATTTCTTGAAGAAAGATAAGGAAATATCTCGTACTTATTTTAAATAGGAATTTAGTACATAGTTTGCGATTGATTTGACCAAACTTTGTTGCTAAAATAACTTGTAACGCTTTATTACATAAATTAACCAAGGTATATTCCACAGCAGAAAGAGTTGAAATTATCGAAATATTTTTCGGAAATAATCAGTGCGCTAATAGAACAGCAGAAATATTTAATGAGCGACATGAAAACAGTAACGTGAATCGAAAATATGTTCTAGAACTTGTAGCTAAATTTCGGGAAACTGGGTCAGTCGACAAAAAAAAACGCAACATTCCACACAAGGAACGAAGCAATGGAAGTGGGGGTTTTAGGGCAAGTTTATGTAGATCCTGCGTTAAGTACCCGCACATTGGAGACTGTGTGTGGTGTTAGTTGATGTACTGTCCAACGGATTCTAAAGACCCATAGTTTTCATCCGTATAAAATTCACCTGGTACAAGAACTTAATGAAGACGATTTTGATCGGCGATTGCAATTTTGTGAAGATATGAGTGAACAAATTATAAACGATGAACATTTTCTATTCAACACTTGCTTTTCCGACGAATGTTAAATGGCGTAGTAAATCGTCATAACTGCCGATATTGGTCCGATTCTAATCCCAGAAATTATCATGAGGTTCATACGCAGCAGCCACAAAAATTAAATGTTTGGGCTGGTATTTTTGGCGATCATTTAGTTGGCATTAACAGCCATAATTGAAAATCAGAATGATCGGCGGTACATCCCGAATAGGTTGATGTTTCAACAGGATGGTGCGCCACCACAATGCGCATTACGTGTTCGACAATATTTAGATCAGACGTTTCCAGATCGATGGATTGGTAGAAGAGGTGTCATTGAATGACCCCCAAGATCGCCAGATTTATCACCTTTGGATTTCTTTATGTGGGGTCATTTAAAAAGCAAAATCTATGCTACTCAGCCAACATCATTAGAAGGCCTGCGACAAAGAATTGTGAATGAGTGCTATCAAATTACTCCTCAAATATGGAAAAATGTGCGGCAACGTTTTGACCAAAATCTTTATTATTGCATGGAGAGTCATGGTGGCCATTTTCAACATTTACTTGCCTAACGCATTTACTTGCCTAACGGGTCAGTTCATTCTTCATTTTTAAATTACTTTGCTGCCAAATGTATTGATCTCCACTAACTTCAAAACTACTGAACTGAAGTACATTAATTTTATATCATTATAAATGGAATTGAAAGACCTTTAAAATAAAGTATTACTCGACCCCCCTTTCCATTTAAGATTTTGGGGGTGGTGTCACCCCCGCTTAGGTGCTAACGTGATTTTTTGCCAAACTTGTGTCCCCCTCGAAAACAAAATAAATGGGTCTGAGCGTTTTTAAAAAAAACTGAGCTGCCAGTAAATGCGTCTGTTTCGTTTTCGATGCGCCACTCTGTATATATATGTTTGAATATTTGAGGTAAAATCTTAAAATATCATGAAAGTATTAAATTTAGTCTCCCCTATTCTGAAAACAATGTGACGCTTGATATTGGAAACACTATATGGCATGCGAAGAAAGCTATAGCACCTCATTACAACGTTAATTGTTTGATATGCGTGTCTTGTCCTCAATCAGTAGCGTAGAAGCTTACTATTCATTAAACCTTGTCTAAACACGCCACTGGTTTTCATGGTATACTTCCCATGGTATTACCCATGTTAGATTCTTCTGTTTGCCTAAAATCACAACTAGTAATTATGGAAACAATCAATTTAAGTAAAATTATGTTACTTCTGAAATTATCGGTCTTTTTTTCTCAAAATTCTATCACATTTCACAGTAACAATGAAGATGTGACAAATCGTTAGCAACGTCGGACACGAAGTACGAGGATGAAGTATACTGAATGCTTTCAAAACTGTTCGTACTACAGGTATTTTCCAAAGTCAGATAGTCTTTGTCGCGTAGAGCTTTTGTTGAATCCAGACGTGGTAACTTTCAACACCTCCTTTCGGTTGGATGTTACAGCACTTGTTCCGCCTTCTTTTTTGTTCCCAATGTTATGTGTTCATAAATTTAGAATTAACCAACTTGTAACAAATCCAATGTTTATTGTTGTCCCGTTTAATTCTCATAATCTTTATTTATTTCTTTTTGAAATAAACGTTTTCTTTGTTTTTAATTTTTTTTATGTATAAGCAAAAATTAATATTGTGGCAAAACCAGTGGCGTGTACAGGAAAGGCTTAACAAATGGTAAGTTTCTACGGTAGAATAAGACACCCATATTATTCAATTAATGTTATAATGAGGCGCCATAGCTTTTTTCACATGCCATATAGTGTTTCCAATATCTATCCTCGTGATGTTTTAAGCATAGGAGATGGTGAACCTTTTCATAAGAATATTTTTGGATTTTACTTCAAATATTCAACCCCAAATGTCTCCATGTTATGGAAAATTGAATGATATTTTATAAAATGCACTTCTTTTCTCCAAAAAGGCCAGTGACAGGGAAAATACTTCCTACGAGTCCAGGATCCCCAGTTTCTACTCCCTGGTTTAGTTTGGGCCTGGAAACTCGGCGTGTTTATTGCTTATGATGTGCTCACGAAACTTCTACAGTCTTAACTCAGTATCTTAACCAGCTCCGTATATATATATATTTTTTTTTTTCAATTTCGTAAATAATACTTTATCACCTTGTATCTCGGTAGTGAAGCATCTTTGGACCCATATTCAAAGGAGCCTTTTTTGTTATTTTTTGATGAACTTTCTACCCTAGAAACGCCATGGCACGACTTTCTGAAACATTCTGTATTTGACAGACCAAGTCATGACCAACTGAAAGGCTTTTGAAAAATTCGGAATCTCAAACTAAAGAATGCGAAAAAAATTACTTTAAGTAAGTTGTCTCTGCACTTTCCACGCAACGCTGTTATCAGTTTATAAAAGATTATGTTCGTCACAAGTTGGCAGGTTCTTCAGAACAGAATCTTGCGTACTATCTCGCCCCATGTTTTGTCTTCAACCAGATCCTTCACAGATCCCTTGACATCCCTTACCTAAGGGACTACATCACACAACAAACGAAGTTAAGTTATAGTCAAGCGGAATCGCACAGCAACCCCCTGTTGCGTGAGTCATTAGACTACACAGTCGAGCAAGTTCGCAGTCAGACAATACCGCGGCTCTCACTGTGAACAAAATTAAATCGTGCAATTCTGTATAATTTTTTTAACATACAAATTCCTAAGTTAACTTTTGGATCAATTTAAAATTACTGAATACTAGTTAACAATGCCAAGACACTTCTTCAACTGACGCACTTCCTCCTCTTTGCTCTTCCCCCTTTCTAACTTTCTTTCTCCTCTTTCCGTTTGGTACCTGGGCAAGAAGACCTGACACACCTACTGACTTACGGTACTGTAACTAAGAGCAAAGGTCCTACGGAACACTCTGACTGACAATGATGTATAGAAAAATTTGACCCCTTTCAGTTATTTGACATTAATTTGGTAACGTTTCAATCTAGAATTTTCCCTCTTTCCCTACCGACAATAGCGACCATCTGGCAACGTTGCGATCTCAGATGCGATTGAAAACCTCGCGAACTGCCATGTCAAGACAGGTTTTTTTCTATTTTCGTTGCGATTGACGCATTGAAAATATTTTTTTATCACTCTGAGTCTCAATGGCAAAATCTACGTGAGTAACATATCTAATAGGTGATGGATAGAATCACCGGAACTGGAAGCGTATAAATATACTACACCGTCAAAAAAATTTTCTAAATGTGCGGGTGTTTCTGAAATGTCAACTAAATCAAGTTTCTTCTGTTTCGTGAGCCTTCCGACCAAAGTCTTGGATGGAACTGCAGCCTCTGGAGCTTATTGTAGCTTAAAGAATAAAGTCTGAGCAAATTTTGTTCTTCTCATTTTTTTCACGTAGCTCTGTCGCTACTGGGTTGATTTTCAACACCTACAAGACGTTTCTTCCTTGGCTCAGTAGTAACCTTGAGAAAATTTCATCAAGATAGAAACGGTACTGTGCAAGTTATAGAGGTGTCAAGGATTAGCGAACAGACACTCTAGTCTAACGACAACGACTTAAAATTCTTCAAATCCATAGGATCCGTACTTCTAAATAACAACAAAATTGGAGTATATTGGTCAAGCAGTTTTTTGAGAATTTCCAATTGTTTATCCCAAAACACTTGTTTTCCGGCCATCACTACTAGTTTATAGAGCAATATACAGGGTTCGTTCAAAGAGCATTTAATAGCAAAATACACGTGTTTGCCTTGCCGATATGAATCACAAACCATTCTGAAAGATAATGTTATTTTTTATCTGAAAAACGAAGGTTACCTTTTTTTTAGCTTCTAAATAAATGCAAACATATCGTATTTGTGAGTAATTGAACAAATACGCTACGATATTCGAAAAACATGCGTTACTGAACACATTTTGAAACAAAGTGGATGTGTCTATCTCTTTTGTTGCGAACTACTCACAAATACGAAATTTTTGAATTTGATTAGAAGAAAAAACATAACCCATCCTTTTTTGCATAAAAATAACATTTATCTTTCGGAATGGGTTGCGGTTCATATCGGCAAGGTAAATCAGTGTATTTTGCTATAAAATGCTCTTTGAACTAACCCTGTATATTGCTCAACAAACTAGTAGTGATGTGCGGAAAACAGTTATCTTGGGATGAAGAATTACAGATTCTCAAAAACTACTTGACCAATCTACTCTAATTTTGTTGTGGTTATTAAGAAGTACGAATACTAGGTATTTGGGGAATTTCAAATATCTGCGAGAAACCATCGTCGCGTTACAAAGCGCCAAAACCTGCAGTTTGCCTCGGTTTTCGGCCATAACGTTTTTGCTATTAGTCGGATCTTTTTACGTGTGGCTCATTTTATACGTCTCATAAATACCTAAAAATCTTATCTGAAAAGTTTTTTCGTTCCTGCCAACACTTTCGATCCCAAAAAACACGTTTACTCATTCTTCGTTGTCGAATAAAGTTTTCCCACAAAAATTGGTCTACCCATTTTATGCGTCCATATTTTGAAAACCCCCTTGAACAACTTGCAGCAATAAAACCAGACTTTACAATTATTTTGCAAACCAGGGGTATTTTCGTCTAATATGATTAGACTACTCAGACATTACGACGATTCGTGATACACATTTCATGTCTCATCCAAAAAACATAGTATCTCATTTTCCAAAGAATTTGATGATGACTATGTATGTAGGTATACGCAAAATGTAGCATGATCATTGGCACTGGCAGTGCCCATCATCGGTTTCGAGCGTGTATGTAAGTCTGTCGGTCGAGTCTTTCGGCGAATGAAAGCAAGAGTGGTTTTAAAGTAAAAACAAAACAACCGAAACTCGTATTCGCTTTTCAGCCGGGCTGAATACTTTCGTCTGGCAGTTGGCCATGATATTGTCAGGGTCAGGCACACTGAATTTCATGCGCCGGTTATCGAGACCGTCTGCCTCCATTATTTTGGCCAGTTTGCGAATAATGCAGCGGCGTCCTATCAAACATGAATTTTTCAGAAATTACGCCCAGGCTTTTACCTATTTCACACAAGTACTCGTAATAGGCATTAGAGGTAGGTTAGAGTACGGCCTAGTAGTTCTATGATTGAACTTTTTATTTCCTAAGTAGAGAAAAGCGCCCGAACTTGAAGCTCTATTGATTTAAAAAAATATCAAAGAAGCTTGACATTTGTTTCAAAGGGGTGTGATATTTAATTTGTAATCTTAAGCATCATTTTTCTAAAAACCTTACATTTCTGATTTGAAATTCACAGAATGTATTTAAAAAATACGAGATAATGAATGGCATCATCAGTTTCAGCGCTTCCAGAAGGACTCAATTCCCTTTTGTCAGTTTTCCCATGATCCTTTCGAAGCTGAAAATAGATTTCAAAGAAATAGTGGTGTTAGTAGTAATCACCAACTTATATGGATCCGCATTAGGCGACTAAAGGCAAGAACATGTTGATTCAACAAAATTTCAATCATACATCTAAATGAAGCAATTTCATGAGAAATACGAACTTCGGATCTCACTCATGGCCAGAAGGGAGCCTCTAGTTCGACAAACATTAAATGAAGGGAACATTTTTTTGATAAAAAATAAATTGTTCGAGCATAGGGTCGTGCACAAGCTTAGTCAATATCTTTTAGATGAGGAATTACTAGGTTTAGTTGAAATCTATGTTAGACCTTAACTAAAAAAGCTAAAAGCACCATACAGGGTGTTTCATATTCGATCACCATTGGGTTCTCGGAAACTGTAAGAGATACGAAATCGCTCAAATAGGGACAAAGATGCGTATTTAGGTAATTAGCAAAATACCGCTTACAAAGATTAGAAATTCAACGTACTTTCGGAGAGAGACGAAAAAAAGCGAATTTTCCCAAAACCGTTTTAATTTTTTCCTGACTTTATTAGTAGTGGGGCTTCAAAGTAAATTGCATATCAGCATTGTCACTTTTTCTCCTCTACAAAATGGCATCATTAGAATTTCAATATGACGTTTCACCTCTTGTCCACCAGCATCAACTACATTTTTTCTTATATACGCCATACTGGATTTTTACACAGATAAATAGATTCCAAAAATGTATAATACGTCATACAATAACATTGCCAAATCTTATTTATTCCAGAAAAATATAAATTCCTAGGTAGGCCTTGGAATTACCAGATTTATTTCATGTACCACACCAGATCTCAACTTGAACATAGCAACAGAGTTTGGAAGACTGAGAAGAAGAGAAATAAATCGAGCAGTGAACAATGTACAGAGAAGTCAGGCTTTGCCTTCAAAATAAAGGACAGCATTTTGAACATCTTCTATGATTTACCTGTGCTTATTTATGATTATCATTGTTATTACCATCAATAATATTTTCATTTTGTGCTCTGGTTGCACCAAACCTTTCTATTCCCTTATAATTTTCACCCAACAAGAAATTCATGTCCAACTAAGGAAATACATTACTGAATTTAGGACTGAGAAGTTAAAATGTACAAAATTCCAATATAGTGTCCATATTTTATGAAAAAACAAAGTTTGTGATGGAAGTCGAAAGAAGAAACGTTTAATTAAACATTTGTCTACGCCATTTTGTAGAGGAGAATAAGTAACAATGCCAACATGCAATTTATTTAGAAATCTCATCTCAAATAACGTCAGGCAAAAATTAGTGTTGTGGTTTTGGGATAAATCTGATATGCGAAACAAACGACTATCTGATAATTTCAGGGCCTACCTGAGAAATGTTGCTTTTTTGAAATAACTAAGGTTTGACAGTGACAATGTATGACGTATTATACATTTTTGGAATCAGGATTAAGAACTCTATTTATCTCAGCAAAAATTCAATATAGTGTCTATAAAAAAGAGACGAAACGTTATATTGAAATTCTAATTATGCCATCTGCTAGAGGAGAATAAGTGGCGATGTTAATGTGCAATTCATTTCGAAATCCCATTAGAAAAATAAAATCAGAAACAAATAAAACGATTTTAGGAACATTCGGTTTTTTACATCTCGCTCCGGAAGTACTACGAATTACGAAACTTTCTAAGCGGCAATTTGTTGATTACTAAATACGCAACTTTTTCCCCATTAACTGACTCGAATCTCTTGCAGTTCCGAGATTCCAATGGGGAGGGTCGTATTTGAAACACCCTGAATATGTTACGTGCATGAGGAGGCATTAAAGGTGCAGCTTCTAAGATACAGTATAGGTCTTTAAACTAATAATAGCCCCATAACTTCGGCTTGTCGGAGTTCAGATCAGTGAGGACATGAACTGTACTGTACGGGGTGGAGACCTCGGCAGTCACCATTCAACATCAGTTAAACAATTTTACAACTAGAGAAATTGCGGGACATTGTTTTCAGTTTCGTAATGTGGCCGCTGGGAGCGAAAATAGAAATGCCGTTTTCTATCACAAATATTCACAATTATCGTACATTGAATTTTTTGTAAGGTGAATAGTTTGGGGTCGGGGAAGGGTTGAAAGTCCTGTTAGAGAAGTAGTGTAACTTCTAATTGACTTTATCGATTCTTGTGGTCTTGGCAAAGTTATGTCTACTCCTTATACTGGGTAGCTTTAATCCGAGTTTCTATTCTTAGTCGAGGTGGCTCCATTTTTATTTTTATTGGGTTACAGCCGTTTGAATGTGTTCCCTTCATGTGATTTTTCTACAGTCACAATGACTCAGGATTGTTTTTACTGGCCAAAAACTCATTTATTGACATTGCTGTGTGACCAGGAGCATTATTGTGATGCAAAGCCCGGTTGTTTTTGATCTGATGAACGGTGGTGTACGCCAATTTTTACACTACTGTCAACCGACGATCTGATCTCACAAGATCCCGGATTCTGTTGATATTTTCATCGGCTCTGGAAGATGAAGGCTTTCCGCTTCGTGGTTAAACTTCCATCGACTCTCTCCCTTCTGGGAATGCCTTACACCGGTAAATGACTCGAGTGAGTTCAAACTTGTACTGAAGACATGTTCCCCTGTCTCCTCTCCAAGCCCGGCGCCTCCAGTATTGCCAGATCGAATGCTACATTGCCAGTCTCATCACTTAATTTACACACCTCGTATGTATTATGAATACTTGTTAAAAAATGGCGCTTTTCTGTTTAAAATTAGAAATACGTCTCCTAGCGGCCTTTCTGGGAGCTGAAATATGATTTCCAGGAATTTTTCTTGGCCTCTTTCGTAATTCAATTTTTAACAGCTGGTACATCAAAAATTGATAGATACAAATCATTATTTCTAGGACATTTGGAACGTGGAACAATTTTCCAGAAAAAACTCTTCTCAGTTTCTGCTAATCTTAGATAGTAATTAGGATAAGTAAGCATTGGCTTATATCGACGCATAAAACCCTTATTAGGCCAGAATGCTACAGATTGTTCAAATTCGTAAATTATTTGATATCGTGGCTTTCGCGAAGTGTCTATCTGTATTCTGCAATATAAATATACCATTTCTAAATAAACAAAATGTGCATTTGTTTATACATTCGCAGAACGAGCGGCACAAAGCAAGCGAGACTCGCCTGTAAATTTAATTTACTGAATATAAAAATGTTAAAATATACAAAGAGAAAAATGTCAAATATTAAATAACCGCATCAGAAAGGTATAAATGCTTCTGGCGATGTTCTGTGTCAAACTGAAATACATGTGTGTGATAATATAAAATGGAAACATTATGAAAAATTAATTTATTTTGCAACATATGGCTAGTCGTCTACATATCTATCTATGTATCTGTTTCCATCATTGCGGTTCTCTGTACAAAAATAAATATTACATATTCTCTCTACAGAGTTGCCATTTATTTTAAAGGGGTGCCTTAGAATTTTCACAAGCTAAATATTTGCTTGCAAAAACGATGACCCTAAATCTTGAAGATTTCGAAGCTATTGAAAAATTCTTCGAGATTATGTCATATTTCCGAAATTTTCTTCAGATGTGTAATGTCAACTTAATATCAAAGATTTTTTTGCGAGTCCACGGTGTAGCACAGTGCAGTATCGGCAACTGATATTCAAAATTTCGCGAAGAACGGTAGAAGGGTAGACGGATGTGAAGTCACCCAAATGTCAAAAAATCAGGTGGTATGGTTAACCGCCTAACGTAGGTGAGCTACTAGCAGGCGATAGGTTTTATGTTAATGTCATTTTAAAAAACAGACATCTCATTTGACAATTTATCTTCGCAGTGCCGAAAATTGAGTTAAATTATCAAGTTATAAAACAAAAAAATGGAGGATCAGGTCCACCTGATTTTAAATGCCGAGGGAGAAGAGTATGAGGTCATCGTAGATATACGTACTGCACTTCATATCAAACAGTTGATTTTATTCATATACATTGGAGAATTTACGATCGGTCTTTCAGATTCAACGGAAGTAGCTAGGTTGATCCACTCCCAGTGTAACTTGAAACTGTCAAAAGTTCGAGAGGAGGGGGAAGTTCCATCTGTCCCCGCTCTATTCACTACGGGATCTATGTTTTGGATGTGATATTACATGTCGCTCTCTGTCTGACTGTCTGTCCGCTAATGCTTGGACCGTTTATAACTTGGAAAGCACTGTTCGGATTTGATGAAACTTTCACACTAGGTTACTACTAAACCAAGGACGAAAAAGCTTTGTAATTTTCGGAAATCGGTCCAATGGTGGCGGAGAAAAAGTTCAAACACGAGAAAAATAAAAAATCGCTCAGACCTATAAGTCTGAGGCCCTTCCGCTGAAGAAAAACTGATAGATAGACCTTTACGGAAAATCAAATTCATTTGACGGCTTGAGTTCAATATGTACGAGAGAGAAGCGCGAGGAGTGTGTATCAATCCATGTTGGAAAGAGATAGAAGCATTGCCAATATGTTACACCAGTTTCTTGAATTAAGATGCATGTTGAAAATATGCGTTAGTTTATTCTGTACGTCCAAATCGTGGTTTTATTTTGAGCGTACAAATTTTTGGATTGTGAATTGTGTCGAACCTGTTTAGGATCGATTCCGGATAGGTCCTAACGGCGTTCCATTTTAGGTCGATATGAAAGGTCAAGTTCGGCACAAATTCTTCATTGGTTTACTTGGCAACATCGCATCTCGTACATTCCAAGGCAAGGTTTACACCTATATGATCATAGATCAGCGATTTTGGTCAGTACCTATCTAGCGCTTATTAAGGAGTGTCGTATTGCTTCGAAATGATTTTCACCTGCGTACAAGGAGGCAGTGAACATTTGTATCGCGTAATGGTATTTGTTACATTTTCCGAGTACTCACTGTGCCAAATGTAATAATAACTCAGGATGTGTTGATTTTATCACCATCGGTGAATCAAAGAAAGTTATAAAATAAATTAAAACACTAAGTCGCATCAAAATTAAAATAAATAGTTCTAATCGAAATGAAAACAAAATATTAAATTAAATGTTCGAACAGGCCTCATTTTTTGGTTTGACAGTAACCTAACCTATTGTAGAAGCCTGCGCGAAGATTTTCTGGTGTAACATATTGGCAACGCAGCAGATTGCATGACATTCTTCGTCACCGTTGCTAGGCAACGCGGTGATGAGTTTCGCTAGGCAACCTCCTTCTATCGCTTTCTAACATATGTGTCTATATACAATTCTCTCTCGTACACATTGAACTCAAGCCGTCAGACGAATCTGGTTTTCAATGCATACGGGATAATGTTCTGATAAATAGCCCTCTACACTCGGACCAGTATGCCTATATAGCAGGCAAATCGACAGAAACGATCTCTGTACAGTCCTAGACATACAGCAGGGTGCTTTTGACAAGTCATGCCTGAACTTAATCTCCAGAGCAACGAGTAGAATTGGCCTCGATGAACCAACATTCAGGTGGATAGACTGCAAGCTAAGAGAGATATTGATATACACCACTGTCATGGAAGAGACCTTAGTGGCTCAAGTAACCCGAGGATGTCCTCAGGGGGTATACTGTCCCCATTACCGTGGAACCTGGTAGTGAATGAGGTTAGTGAATAAGGGAACTAGACCAAGACGGGCACAGAACGCTAGGATATGCGGATGACCGCGTAATCCTATCGCAAGGCAAATTCAATACCACAGTCTGAGACAAAATGGGGTCTGAATGTGGTCAAACGAGGGTTAAACGTAAGTCCCTCTAAGACATCGATTGCTGCTTTCACCAGAAAGAAGAAATGAGAAGAGCTAGGAACTCTATGCCTTCTGGGAGAACATATACAACTGTCGGGGGAATTCAAGTATCTGGGGGTAATGCTAGACTTCAAACTGACCTGGAACCCGCATATCAAATGCATTAAAATAAGAGCGGAGTCGACTTCAATGTTGACAGGACGCTGTCATGTCAGAAGATGGGGATTGAGCCCTTCCGCGAGGCACTGTGTAAATAATGATAACTTATGCGTCTCTTGCATGGTGACCAAATATGACGCAACGCTCTGCCATTGCAGAGTTAAGCAACATACAAAGACTTGCTTGCCTGTCGATAGCAGGTGCAATGAAGAGCGCTCCAAATGCGGCACTTGAAACCATGCTGGACCTCCCACCGATACAATATGTTATGATTGGGGAGGCGAGAGCGGGCTATTCTAAGCTACAGTTACAACCAAAGGGAATATATGAGGATCTTGGACATAATCAAATAAGGAAGCATGCGGGCAATGACATACTCGAGAAGTGTATGTAGTCTTGCACTGTGCGCTTATTTCGTTAAAAAGTCCTAGAGTGACATCTGCACTTATCTGGAAATGCCAACAAGAACTGAACACACTGGCGGAACACAACAAAATAACTCTGAATTGGGTACCAGGATATTCAGGTAATGCAGGAAACGAAAGGGCGGGTGAGCTAGCAAGGAAAGGATCATCCACACCCTATACAGGCCCAGAACCTGCCTTGGAGGTGCCAAAAAGCACAATAAGGAACCAAGTCAATGAATGGGTAAGAAACCAGTACAAGCACATTTGTACTTCGTGACGAGGCAGACATGGGAAACAATGCATCTCGGGACTATGTCCAAACAAGACTGCGGAACTCCGGGCAGTTACAGGTCTTCTAACAGGACACAATGGCCTGAAAAAACACCTGAGCAAAATAGGACTGTTCGACGGAAACCTTGGCTACATATAATGCGGTAAAGGAACAGAATCAGCTCTACGTGTCTTATGTGAGTGCGAGGCGCTGAATCACAAAAGATATCAACCATTTGGGAAACCAAAACTAGAACGAGAGAGTTTAGAACAGTCCAGAATATTAGACTGGTGGATTGTGTACTGTAAAATCGAGGAACAAGGCACAACAAGCCCTAGAGGTTGCAGTGCTATCGGGGACTTTTGCCGGACGGCTCCCGGAAAGGAAGAAAAAAAACGTATATTTGCTTTTTAAATTTGAATTTCTATTTATTATTTTAGATATATGTTACGCGTGCCGGACAACTTGACGAGCGTACGTCTGCTTCGAATGCTGAGCGACAACTGAATTATGATGCATGTATTTGTGTATGCATCGCCGTGTTGAGTGGCCACGTTGCTGAGTGGTCAGTAGGTACTGCCGGTAGGGCGTCGACTATTTTCAACCTCCCTTTTTTATGATATAACCATTCGCACGTCTTTAAGAAGGTTCCGCTATTCCAAATCGGGATTAATTATGTTTGTGAACCTTGAAGTATTGCTGATAAAATCTACAGTCAGTTCTTGCTAAGTTTTACAAACTATTGACGAATATATTATCATAGTTCGTACTCAGTGACCAGATAAACCTAAATGAAATATGGTTGTATTCAAATGCTCGGCTTTTTTTGGTCATTGATATGACCTTGAAGTCACCTTCAAATGTCTTCATGGAGACAAACTGACCCTGTATTTAAAATCAGTGGCCCGAAAAACCTTGCTGTATAGGTAATACTGAAATCATATAAATCTCCAGAATTTTTATTTTTTGTGCGCTGGATCACTGTGCGCCGGCTTTTATCTATGGAACTAGGAGGGTAGGTACTAGCAAGGAGTACTTGGGCTGATGATGGATAGCTGCGATATAGATTGACATTGCTACAGATTACATATGTGCTTCTATAGGTACATTTTTTGCTAACAGCATTGGCCATTGTAGCAACCTAGTGGCAAAACTTTAACAATGTCTGCTTTCCGATTTATAAAGAAGTCATAAATGAATGGATTGAAGACGAACAGATGTCATGGCTATATGGTAAAATTGGCCATTTCATGAAATGATCGTGCATTTCATGAAATTTCTCATTACCAATTGACCAGATCATGATGTGGGTTAATCAGATCAATGATAACAAATCGTTTAACTATATGATCAACCAAACGCGCGGCGACTTCATGAAATGGTCAAGCATATTTGATCAAATCGTAAAATAATTACCTTAATTACAGATAGAGGCACTGGGAGCGCTTTGTTTGCATTTCAACAAGGCGATCGTTAATAACAAAGTTGTCTTTTGAAGTAAAAATTCTAATACATAAGTACACAAGTACTATGCGGGTCACGCAAATACCGATCAAAACGTGAAAAACCTGTGAAATTGTGGTGGAAGTCGGAGCGTGCTTCACAGATAGCAGTACCTACTTCACTCGTAAATTACATTATCATTCACTTATTTGAAGTAAAAACCATATGCTAGCAAATATATTGTGTTTGTCTATTAAACTGTATGTAAGTCTATCAAACTGTATGTAAATGTATGTAAAACTTATTTTAATTTTTATTTCATTTTTAGGTTATACGTCAAATAAATGAGAGTAGGGTTACCGCACGAGGTAATAACTTAATCTGTGATATCGAATATGTTCAACAATTGTATTTGTGACACAAGTATTCTATGGTCAACCTATTTTACGATTTCATGAAATGGTAAATTCTACGATATGGTCAGGAATAAATTTCCGTAAGAAATGATTTCTAATTCTGATTTGACTCCTGTTATGGAGTTCAAATGCATTCTGGCCTTGGTTTATTCATCATTTCAAATTTCTTGCGGAAACTCAAATCGGGGAAAACTAACCCGAAATTAAGAAAATTTCTTGAAAAGTAATAAGTACTTGTTTGTCTACATTTAATTTTCTCTGAATTATAAATTTTTGTTCACATTGACCTACTTCAACTGAAAGTATTTTTTCTTGGCAAAAAATAAGAAGTTGAAAATGGCGATAATTCCTTGAATTGTTTTATCTAATACCAGAATAGTGCTGCTAACACCGTCCGCGTCCTGTTATTGAGTAGGTAGAAAAAGGCCCAACCATTCCGTCCCGACCACTCTACCTTCCATTTCATTGGCTTACTCCACTGCTCGTCGAATTTTAGCTGATGACCTTGAACTTGAATATTCGCCGACCATTCGCTATCACCGAAATTCAAGTACCCGTACCCAGACCAGTCGACCAATGGGTACCGCCTAAACGGCTAAGCACCATAAGAAAAATGGGTTCCTTCTTTATAGTGGGCGCATTCTAACGACGGTGTTGGCTAGCAGCATTAGGTTTTGTAATGGAGGTCAATGGCATTCGGTTTGATTTCAGCCATTCCTTGAGAGGTGATGGTCAATTCAAATAACTGCAAGTAGTGAGTGATTATTTGATCAATAAGTAGCATCAGCAAAACTTATAGGTATAACTTTGGTCATACAAATAAGGTGACAATATCTCTAGACATTTGTTCAATGCACTTCTGTAGTACATCTTTAACCATCACTGCACAAAATCATGAAAGTGGACTATTCGAATTAAATGAGTTTTCCAAAGGGTGACCGGTAGTAGTAGAAGTTACTCAATTGTAGGCCATACATTTTGTGAAGCAACATATCCCTAAACAGAACTGCACTTCCGCTACCGCGAACTTAGTTTTTTTATACTCCAATCACCACGAAGGCCTAAAGCTTAAACAGCCCCATGGGGTACCGTGGGGCTATAGGGGGATACAGGGGAAAGGGGGAACGCCACACGTACTCTGGCAAGGGAACACGTGTGCATGCAACATGCACACATTCTGGCCCCGCCTACGAGATCCGCCAGGTGGTACCTCTGCGTTCGACAGTCAGAAACCGTCTACCACCTACGGACAATCACAACATCCATAGCCAAGAAAAAAGTTTCTCTTGCGACGGGATTCGAACCCGCACAGCGCACGGCGACTGATCAGGAGACCGAAGAGTCTACTACTGCGGCAACCGCTGCTGCCTAAGTTGCAAATTGGTAGATACTGAATACTTTCATAGATTTTAATTTTATCGGTATATTGTGAAATAAATGTAATTACAGAAACCTATCGCCCACAAAAGTATCAACGTGAAAACAGAGCTTTTTGAAAACCCACTGGTTAAAACATTTCAAGTCACTGTATATTAAAATTTAATATCAATCCCGCAGTATCTATATCAGTTTCAATTAAATGCATTGCTTTTATAAATCATATATTTTATTTTAAACGTACAAAAGCTATTTTTTCAGCGTTTATATATTTTACTTTTAGGTACTGAAAATAAATATGCAAAAAACGATTGCTTTATGAAATAATTTAATATTTTCATGTCAAAGGCATACATACGGATAACTTTTAAAAAATATTTTAATAAAAAACGAAAAATATCCGTACATCATATGTTTATGTATATATATACCCTTTCAAAATATTCATCATAGAAAATTAACACAAAACGCACTATATCTACCTGAAATTGAATACGCAGAGACTTTCTTTACAAAAAATATGTGACGAATTATTTCCTAGTATTATAGATAGATCTAACGAATTCGGACTAGTAGTCCAGTCATAGACGAAAATACCCCTGGTTTGTAAAATAATTGTAAAGTCTGGTTTTATTGCTGCAAGTTGTTCAAGGTGGTATTCCAAACATGGACGCATAAAATGGGTACACCAATTTTTGTGGGAAAACTTTTTGTTCGACAACAAAGAATGAGAAAACGTGTTTTTGGGATTCAATCGAAAGTGTTGGCAGGAACGAAAGAACTCTCCGTATAAGATTTTCGTATGAGACCTACAAATTGAGACCACACATAAAAAGATCCGACTAATAATCCGACCAACAGCATACTTCTAATACAACAAAATTGGAGTAGATTGGTCAAGTAGTTTTTGAGAATTTCTAATTGTTTATCCCTAAACACCTGTTTTCCGTCACTACTAGTTTATTGAGTTAGTTCAAAGGGCATTTTATAGTAAAATACACTAGTTTACCTTGCCGATATGATTCGCAAACCATTCCGGAAGATAAATGCTATTTTAATGCAAAAAAGGATGCGTTTTTTCTTCTAAACAAATTCAAACATTTCGTATTTGTGAGCAACAAATGATGATAGACACATCCGCTTTGTTTTAAAATGTGTATGGTAACGTATTTTTTTCGAATATCGTAGCGCATTTGTTTAATTACTCACAAACACGAAATGTTTGAATTTGTTTAGAATAAAAAAACGTAACCTTTGATTTTCGCATAAAAATATCATTTATCCTTCGGAATGGTTTGTGATTTATATCGGCAAGGCAAACTAGTGTGTTTTGTTATAAAATGCCCTTGGAACTAACCCTGTATATTGCTCAATAAACTAGTAGTGATCGCCGGAAGACAGGTGTTTAGGGGTAAACAATTAGAAAGTCTCAAAAACTACTTGACCAATCTACTCCAATTTTGTTGTGGTTATTTAGAAGTACGAATTTGAAGTATTTCAAATATCTGCGAGAAACCATCGTCGCATTTCCAACAAGTGCCAAAACATGCAGTTTGCCTCGGTTTTCAGCCATAACATTTTTGCTAGTAGTCGGATCTTTTCAAGTGTGGCCTCATCTGGTAGGTCTCATAAATACCTAAAAATCTTATTTGAAGAGTTTCGTTTCTGCGGAAACTTCGAGTGAATCTCAAAAAACACGTTTTCTCAACCTTTGTTGTAGAATAAAAAGTTTTCCCACAAAAATTGGTGTATCCATTTTATGCGTCCATGTTCTGAATGCCCCCTTGAACAACTTGCAAAAATAAAACCAGACTTTACAATTGTTTCGGGGAAATTTGCTAATATTATCAGACTATAGGTAGGAGAAGCAAACATGCGATTTGTCTTGAAATAACAGCCAAGATACAAATACTACAAGTCGTTCGGACTTAAGCCATCGGTTTGACAGTTGTTGACATTTCAAATTTGATTAGTACAAAAAAGTGCGTTCCCATACGGCAGGGGTATTATGTAAAAAACCCGACCTAATGTCATCTTGCAGTCCAGATAGTGTGCAAATATTTTATTCCGCCCATGCTACAACTGAGCATGAAGTGAACGACAACTAGTTCCAAGTTGCAGAAAAATCTACGTTATTTCAAAAAACCTATAAAACGTCAAAAAAAAAACGACAAAATATCACTTTTCAAGATACGTAATACCCGCACGGGTATCACGAATCTTGAAAAGTGACATTATGCCGATTTTTTTGACATTATGCTGTTTTTTTGACATTATGAGGGTTTTTCTACAAGATATTAATTTAGCACTTTGTTGTACGTGTCGCTTAAACGTCATGAGGCTTGTTATCAATCTTTGGCTCTGATGTGATGTAAAGTCTGCTTCTGAGATGGCATTACTGGAGGTCTAAACTGTAAGTTGTATGTGTTGATGATAATTACATTGGGTTCTTGTCTCAAATGCACTTAATTGAGATTCAAAGCTAGAAATTAGTTGCGCATCTACTTTTTCTTATCCATTCTGGAAATTACATATACAAATTTGCTGAATTTCAAAAATGAGAGAGATAAGAAATAATTATATTCACTGTACATTGTCGAATTACATGCTAACAGTAATTACAACGCGGGCGCGGTGATGATTTCCGGTAATTCTCCTCAGTATTTCGTAATTTATAACTTTGAACATAACCTTTCTTCAGAAAGCACAACATAAAAATAACCCGTCGGGCACAGCCAATAGATATAGATACTTCATTGGCAGCATATTCAGTAATCATTTTCTCACACAGCAAATATCACTGATTTTATATACATGCAGACCATTACTCATAATCATCCAGATGCGATTTTGCTATTGAATCAACTTTCTTCTCAGAGATAAAAACTACAGACAAGGACCACTCGGTCTCACAAAATATATGCAACCAATAATGCGTGCAGTTTGGTTGAGTGATTTCTCCATAGATGGACGTTCACAACGATCCTAGTGAGCAAACGTGGAATGACTGTTTGCGCCCTAAAAACTACCTAGTTTGCAAGATGACATAGGTTTTTTTTGACGTTGGTTGGAGCTGGGCAGTTGTGAGCTCTTACTTTTGCTCATCCCAGTTATTTTTTTTACTGCTGCTTGCTGAATTTCAATCTAATGGATCCTCTAAAAGGGCAATATTTGTTGCCCACAGGATTATTAGATACGTGAAAAATGTCAAAAACGACAAAATGTCAACTTACTGACTAGACAGTTCCTAGTGTGCAAATAGTTCACTCTGATATTGCACACTATGAGCGCTATAAGTATCACCTGTGGAGGAATGACTCAACGACACGCTCAATGACCAGCTGCAAATCAGTTCCCTATCATGTTTTGTTGCTTGCATCATGCCGAGATAGTCTGTAGAGTATATCTCTGAGAAGATGTAACAAAGAAACTTGGTTGAGTAGCAGAGTAGCAAGATCGCGTCTGGACGATTGTGTGGTGATTGTGTGTATTGGTCTGCATGTGTATAAAATCAGTGATATTTGTTACGTGGGAAAGCTTTTTCTGAATGTGCTACCCGTGAAGTATATCTATTAGCTGAACCAGACGGGTTATTTGTGTTGTTCCTCCTGAAGAGAGGTTATGTTTAAAGTTATGAATTACGATTTTCCCATCTTGTGTAATTAAGTCACATCACAGGGAAATTAGGAATGACCCATCAAACGTTTCTGTAAGAGTTAAATGACTGGAAATAACAAATAATGTAAAATGAAACAACTTTTTCACGATTCATAAATATTCTTGTCGGTGAATATTTTCTCACGTGTTGGTTGTAATATACTTCACTAACCAGGGATTTCTTTTATTTCTCTCATTTATGAAATTCAGCAAATTTGCGTGTGTAATTTTAAGGATGAATAAGAAAAAGTGGATGCGAATAACGAATAATTCCTAGCTTTGCTTACATCTTAAGTAAGTGTATTAGAGACAAGAAAGCAATGGAATTATCATCAATACAGATTATTACCGCACAAATCCTCACTATGCACCTATGCACTGCCGTTTCCTGCCAGCTATAGTATACAACTTATATCTTATGCCTCCAATAATGCCCTCTCTAAAGCAGATGTTACAAGCGCTATGACGTCTAGGCAACATGTACAGTTACAGAACGAGTGCACATCAAGTGAACACCAGCTAGTGCTAAGTTGATATCTTATAGAAAAGCCTACATAATGTCACAAAAAACCTATATAATGTTAAAAAACGACATAATGTCACTTTGAAACAAAATCCCCACAAATTCCTTAAATTTCCGTTTAAAGCTATACATTACGTTATCAGCATACCGTGATTTATAAATTCGCCTGTCACAATCTGGCAATGTCGCACTGCTCGATAAGGTATATCCATACGAACCCAAAAATGCTCATAAATGCTTCGAAGGCTAACAAAAGACGTATTTTGGATTGAAGCAGGATATATTAAAAAAATATTTATACCAAAGAGTAGCTAGACAAAGCGAATAAAATTAGAGAGAGTTAAGAAATGACTCCAAAAAAACGGAGCCCACAACACAGCTGTCGTTGCCTAAACTTGGCTGTTCTCATTTATTCGGAAATAAATGCGTTGTTGCCAGACATATTATCCTTTTGGATGAATTCGTTGACCGTCACTTGTAGTGAACGCATTTAAATAAGAGTAAATCTTTTTATCTTATACAGAGAAATCCAAATGTCATGACGAGGTAATGTGTACGAGAGGGAAGCGACGAGACTAGCACAAAATTGAGTAACCAAGTAACCAAGAAGGCAGAACCAAAATACAGAGATACTGCTTTTCCATCATCTAAAACCATACGGATAAAAGATTAACAGTGTTGCAACGATTTGAATCAGTGATTCAAAAAGGGTGCAGATATTTCCGAATATTTTCTAGTATTCATGTTACTGTTATTTCATTAATGGCCCAAGCAAATTCAAGAATTACAATTTTGAAGAAAACAGTTCGTAGTAGAATGCACCTGAGAAATACAAAAGGCGTAAAACTCATGGAAAACACTTGTGTACATACCTTGGAAATATGAGTTATATCCAATGGCAATATAAGGTATTCACATTTTACATACTCAACTTCTCCCAGCGCCTACTCTTTACATGAGATTTTAGCAGAAATAAATGAATATTAATATACATAACAGAATAAACCTATCAATTAAATTTGTGAATTAACTCTGAGTTATCCCATGAAGATGTATATCGCACCGCCGACTTGCACCGTTACCTCAAATATAGAATAATTTCTAATACACATCTTTTCCAACCGCTTCTAGCTGTTTCACCAATTTGCAAATAATATAAAGAGTATTTAAATTAATAATTTCTTGATTAATATTCCACCCTCCACGGCATACGAAGAATGCCTACTTAAAGATTGAAGCCGTAAGATCTGCACGCAACGTTGTTTAGTGGAGATGTATCTGAATGTTTTTTTTAATTAACCGTGCCAAATACCTATCTAGTTTAATTTATTCTGTGTTAATTATACCTTTATTGCTGTATGTACTTTGAACTCAAAGCTGGATAGACTTAACTGGAAACGCCGGCAAATGAATTTGTTATAAAAACAAATGATAAGCCTACTTATTTCGATGTAAACGCAACCCCTAAGGCCTAGTTCGAAACAACTTTTTTCAATAAACAACCTCTCTTTTACTTTTGATTCAACAGTGTTGAACGGTTCTTCCATCACAATATCAGAAAATTAAACTTTTGCGAAAGTGTACTTACCTCAAAAACATTATGAATGAATTGCTTACGTTTCGTCTGCATCACGGTGAAACGTTTCGCAGCGTTTCTAAACAGAATGTTGCGAAACTTTTTCAACACTGCAACTGTTTTGAGTTACGCTGTCATAAATATGGTAATAGTGACATTTTTTAAACTCGATGTTTGTGTGTTATTATAATGCAATATTTTATTCCAGAAATGTATTTTTTGTAACATAGTTTTATAGTATTTTACGAACTTTCAAAGCATCCTCTTGTGTTAGTCTATCCTATTTTGATGTAAATATAAGCAATCGATACTTAACAGTTTTGTTGCAATAACTTTTTCACACATTCACATTTTCAAGTATCGCTCGGCACGGGTATTACCTATCTTGAAATGTTGTAAGTTTTTTGTGACATAACATGCTTTTCTGCAACATGTCAACTTCGTAACAATACTAATTTTCATAAAACATAAACTACACCAGTCTTGTTTTGTTAGTTCTTGCACGTACAATGAGAATATGTATCGGAGTCTCATTTAGCTATTATTCAAACATTATTACACCTTAAATCTTATGTTTCTCCTTTGGTATTCCTCAATATTTTATCAAAAGCTTTTTTTATACCACAAGATAATAGCAAAGGTAGCAGAAACGTCCAATGAGCCGACAACACCGCAATCCAGGTGACAAGAATAACAAGGTCAGCTGCCAAAACTTATGCCTAGCCTGGGGTACCGACGGAGCCATTTCGAACGTCAAGGCGTCAATTTTCCAATTTTCATTTGCATTTTTCTGTTCTGTTGTGCAACGATTTCGAGAAAATTTTCGCTACGGATAGTCTTACACTAGTAGGGTATATTTCAACAGTTTTCTTGGGTAGCCATGTTATCTTTACCCAGGCCAACCTCTCTCCAGAAAGGACAACATTTAAATAACTCGGCCGGCACAGCTAATTGATATACTATATCTACTCTATTGGCAGCATATTCATATTCAATAATTTTCTCACATAATAAATATTATTGATTTTATACACATGCAGACCCATACACATAATCATCCAGATGCGATATTGCTACTCAACCAACTTTCTTTCTTTCACATCTTCTCAGAGATAAACACTACAGACTACTCGGCTTTCTGTAACAAACAATGCATGTCGTGTCGTTGAGTCATTCCTCCATACATGGATGCTTGTGATGGCGCTCACACCGATCATAGTGTGGCACACTAAAAACTACCTAGACTGCAAAATGACATTTTTAAACAAGGTAACTACTATACCAAGGACAAAAAAATTGTAGTTTTTGAAAATCGGTCCAGTGAAGAAGGCCAAAAATAAAAATCGCTCAAATTTCGTTTTTTGATGTTTTAGAGGCTCCTATTGATTTTCGGAAAAAATTTTATGGGTTAAAAATTGTAGGTTAGGGGTTGAAGGAGCTGGGGGAGGGCAAATCTCAATTTTTTGAAGTTGGTATATTTATATGCCTCCAACTCCAGTAATTATGTGCACTCATTAGACATATTTCACTCATCATAGATGTCCAGGTACATTTATCCTTAAAACTTAGAAATGTCTCCCAATAGCCGTGTGTCGATATGTGCGACGTGGTCTGGCGTACGTTGTGCGTCGCAGTCGGGAGTCGCTATTGTGCTGTTGTCTGTTGTAAAAGTAAATCTCGTCAGCCACGTGAGAATGGACATAGCAACGATCATCTGCTGGCAGCAATTCCTCTCAGGTTGAGGAGGAAGGTCATTTAATTTTTTGTTAAACATGTTCGTAGCTAATTTTTGCTCAGAAGGGCTAACTTTACATTGATTTGGTCTGCTTAGGTTTAGCTCAGTTTGAAAAATATGAGCGAAAAGATGTTTTTCGCCATTCTTGACAAACCACTTTTCGAAAATCCACAAGAAACTATCTAGCTGTTGCATTACAGTTTATTTTAAATCATCGTACTTATCTTTCTACCTTTCCAACCTTATTTTTACATTTAGTGGCATAAGTTACATAGCATTGAAAAATGATTTCCTAGCTGTAAGCCCACATTTTATGATACCTACAAGCATACCATACCTTGGGTTATTTACACTGGTTTATTACCTCTTTTCTTTATCTTTTTTCTTAAAGTAAAATGATTATGAAGTCTAAATCTCAATTTTAGGAAGAATTTCTTAGAAATATGTAAAAGTTATATTTTCCTCAAATCAACGTCAAGGTGTTGATCTTGAACGAAAACTATTTTTCAGTATGTACCGACTACATTGAATATGAAGCTCCGAACTGGTAGAGATATATTCAGTATCCCAATTCAATGAAAACGAAAGAACGTACGAATTTTGAGTTCAAGTACACGGCCCCCGGCCGACAAGATGGCTCTTCTTCTTCGACGACCAACGAAAGCAAAAGTAGTTTTAAAAATAAAACAACTGCTTGCGCGCAGGCAGCCGAAGAAGAAGAAGCAAGAGAAGAAGAACGGGTCGTAGACGTTCGTTTTGTTCGCCAAGAACCAGGCGAACATTTTCGACAACCAGTTTGGCGGAGTTATTCTTTTGTTTGGCGGTCGTGAAATCATTATTTTTACTGCGGCGTTGGTCTTCGTCGCTAAGTACTGTCGAGGTACCGAGGGTACTTCAACCGACAGATGGTTCGATCGACTCAAGGTCGCTGACGGAACAAGGAGGATGAACAACTTGCTTCGTTTTGGATATTATATTGTTCGATAATTTAGTCAATTTATTGAACACTTTGGTAACAATGGTCTTGATGTGTGCGCGAAAGTCTTGTTTCATGGTTCAGATATTTCGCATAGAATTTAGACAGTTTTATTGCTTTTTGGGGGCCAGCTTATAGCCTTCTACTTTTCACGCCAATTGGCGTTTTGTATTCCTGAAACATTTTGAAAATAATCTTACATGTCATTCATTTCTGTCGATCTGCTTGTTCGCTAATCTTTGGCTCCTCCGTAACTTGGAAAGTACCACTGGGATTTTCATGAAATAATGACACAAGGTTACTACTATTTCTAGGACAAAAAAGCTCTGTAGGTTTTGAAAATCAATCCAGCGATAGGAGCTAGGGGCAAAAACGAAGGAAATCGTCCAAACTTTTTTTTACATTGGATGCTTATGATCATTTGAAAAACTTTATTGTTGGAGTTAAAAGTTAGAGTGTGACGTTATTATAAGTCGCGTTCGATCTACAAACAATTTCAGATAATCTCACCTCACTTCAGTTCACCCAGTTTATTTTACGTTCTTTTTACCAAATCTCAATTCAAATGTAATATTGTTTTCACAAGTTTACTCTATCAATTGCAATAATTGCAACCAAATATACATAGGGCACTCTATGAACTACACCAGTATCAAAGCTGATGATAAAGAAAAACACCTATCCAAACGTTTATTCCTGGAAATGTCCCACATTTTCATGAATGACAACTGTATGAGTAAGAAGACAGATGTTAAGCAACTGAGCGTCATTTACTCATATTTGCTAAACTGCGAAAAGTTGGAGCACTTACACATCTCTCCAAGTTTTGACTTTTCACAAGCATAAATGGGATCTGGTTCTTTCGTCTATTCCACCCTTTCCCTCCAACATTTCCATTCTATTCAAATTTGAATAATTGTTTTTTTCTCATAATAAAATAATTGTTTAATTTAATTGTCCATCTCAACAACAATGTAGCTTGTTCAACTGCCTCTGGTCTGTTGACAAGTTCTTATTTAACATACCTTTAAATCACACCATCTGAAGTGATTTGGCAACATAGCACACACTTTACAAAAATGTTCGTTCCATCCATCGACACTGACACCATCAACCTTCTGTCAAATGTTTCATCCTACTAATGATCCTGTGCCACACCATTTTGTGCAGCATCAGGTGGTTCACGATGTAATTTTAACTTTCGTTCTAAATATTTTTAATCCGTTTTAATTTGTTCCTGACATACAGCTGTGTGTATTTTATATTAAATTTACGAATGTACCATGTATCCAGCTTTCACCAGGCTACTAAATGTTTCCCTCAACTTAAACGTGAATAACATTTAGCAACAATATCACATACTATTTAAGTTAATTTAAAATCATTTTGCACAATAGTTGCTATTTCTTCTGAATGTTATTGTAGCTCCTGATGAAGATGGCAAAGTCCATTGAAAGCTAGAGACTAATAAAATATAAAGAGTCCTCATTACTTGAATTTTGTCGAAGTACCCAACTAAAGGCGGAAGCTTTATTTTTTACCTAACTGGTGTAGACGACAATGACCACGTCTCAAGTTATATATATGACACTTCTGAATCGATATCAGGCATTCAGTAGGTAACTTAATCAGTATTGGTTATATCTAACTGAATTATTCCAGGGGCGATACAATCAAATTTTAAACGAACATTTCGATATTAACCATGCATGCCACTGCTTTCTTTGTGGGTGCAATCGAAATGACCAAAAAATGTTTACGCTTGCCTGTTAATAATCAATTTCAGAGTCTATAGATATAATAACTGAATGCGAATAGGAATAACCTGGAAGGCGTGAAATATTCCTAGATCGCTCTGGTTTTATCCATCGAAGCTCATGAAAAAGAATACAACTCGCAGATTTGATCATGGACCTGTCTCCCTGGGCGGATCGTAATAGACTACTGATATTTTGTTCGCGTTGATAAGAAAGCGGTTTGGGATTATGGGTTGATGTTATGTTAACGAATTGTCCTCTCCTGAAGCGCGCCTAGTAGTCTAATCATATTAGACGAAAATACCCCTGGTTTGCGAAATAATTGTAAAGTCAAGTTTTATTGATGCAAGTTGTTCAAGGGGGTATTCAAAACATTAACTCATAAAATGGGTACACCAATTTTTGTGGGAAAACTTATTATTCGACAACAAACAATGAGTGTTTTTTGGGTTTTCATCGAAAGTTGTGGCAGGATCGGAAAAAACTCTCCATACAAGATTTTTAGGTATTTATGAGACCTACATAATGAGACTACACGTAAACAGATCCGACTAATAGCAAACAAGTTATGGAGAAAACCGAGGCAAACTGCAGGTTTTGGCACTTGTTGGTATTGCGACAATGGTTTCTCGCAGATATTTGAAATTCCTACGAATCTGTATTTCGAAATATTCACAACGAAATTGGAGTAGATTGGTCAAGTAGTTTTTGAGAATTTTTAATTGTTTATCCCAAAGCACCTGTTTTCTGGCCATCACTACTGGTCTATTGAGCAATATACAGGGTTAGTTGAAGGGGCATTTTATAGCAAATTACACTAGTTTACCTTGCCGATACGAATCGCAAACCATTCCTGAAGATAAATGTTATTTTTATGCAAAAAATGATGAGTTACGTTTTTTCTCCTAAACAAATTCAAACTTGTTGTATTTGTGAGTAATTCGCAACAATAGATGATAGACACAGCTGCTTTGTTTTAAAATGTGTATAGTAATGTATGTTTTTCGAATATCGTGGCGCATTTGTTTAATTACTCACAAATACGAAATTTGTTTACAAGAAAAAACGTAACCTTGTTTTTCGCATAAAAATAACATTTATCTTTCGGAACGGTTTATGAATCATATCGCCAAGGTGAACACATGTATTTTGCTATTAAATGCTCTTTGAACGAACCCTGTATATTGTTTAATAAACTAGTAGTGATGGCCGGAAGTGTTTTGGGATAAACAATTAGAAATTCTCAAAAAACTACTTGACCAATATGATCCAATTTTGTAGTTGTTATTTAGGAGTATGAATCTTACGGATTTGAAGAATTCCAAATATTTGCGAGAAACCATCGTTGCATTACCAACAAGTGCCAAAACCTGCATTTTGCCTCGTTTTTCGGCCATAACATTTTTGGTATCAGTCGGATCTTTTTACGTGTGGTCTCATTTTGTAAGTCTCATTTATACCTAAAAATGTTATATGAAAAGTTTTTTGTTCCCGTCAAAATTTTCGATTGAGTCCAAAAAAATACGCGTTCTCATTCTCTGTTGTCAAATAAAAAGTTTTCCCACAAAAATTGCTGTTCCCATTTTATGCGTCCATGTTTTAAATACCCCCTTGAACAACTTGCACCAATAAAACCAGACTTTACAATTATTTGCTAATATGACTAGACTATTAGTGTGGACAGTAGAATAGGGGATCTAACAGCCATAGCCAATACGTCAAGCTTCAAGCTAGGTGTTAACGTGTTAACTCCCTTTTCATATTGAAGTCATGTACCTAATCTTCTGTTTTCTTAAAGTTATAAATCATACTCTTCGCCGGTAATCTTTTTACTTTATAAAAACGGAAGTTATTAGTAAGACCTGTAAATTGTAATAGCTAGTTAGCTTTTAGGGCCCTAAGTGTAAGGATACATGGTTGGTATCAAAGACAACTACTAGTTTGGAATTCCTAACATCAATACCTTGCTAACCCCGTCCCAACTGAGCTTTCTATCTATGAAAGAAGGGGAGGGATTGTTGGAAAGTATCTACTTCCTAACTTCAAACCTATGATTCAGCTTTTCTCGACTGCTTATGCTTGTTGATGTTTTCTTGGTCATTTCGCTAGCTAAACGATTTACGTATAGCGTGCTATTTTCTCATTTATTTTTTAAAGGGTGGAGGTGGGGAGCTTAAGTAAATAAACTTTGAAGATTTTCCTATTCATTCATTAATGAAGGTCAGCTTGATACCTTAGCTACCATTTGATGCTAACTAATATCTACAGATGCTGTTTTACATTTCAGGCGCTTCAGCGGACAAAGTCTAAACCCGTAACTTGAATGAACTCATGAAAACCTACATATACACCAAACATCAGGATATCCTAAACATGATTAGGTGGCCATTGCTAATGTGGTCACAGTATCCCATCAGCTATTGGTCCAAACGGCAGCCTATTGAATACCCGAAAATCGCCTCAGCCAGTTCAAGTTCAAGGTCGACATGACGCAGGCAGTCCGCCGCTTGGCCGAGCACGACTTGACGCTCACTTCAGCTGTTTCAGGGAGAGTGGTGGGGGGACCGGCCAACTGGCTCAGCTTAGCCGACGCGAGCAGAACGATTTGTCGTTGTTACAGGACTGGATATGCCCAAAGAAGCAGTATCAAAATCTAAAATATGATGCCTTGACTTCAACTTAATGACTTCTTCTCCAGCGTGATAAACCCCATGAAATTGTGCCTCGCATCCATTTCTAGTTCTTTGGTTCACGTTCTGAATTGCGGGAAACAGACAGGATATTTTCCCCAGCTATGGAAAGTGTCGCTCGTTATGCCACTTCATAAAACCAACAATCAAGAACAAGTAAATGACTTAAGATCTATCAGACTTTTATCACTTTTTACAGAAAATAATCGACAAATTCAGGAGTTTACTTGTATTAACAAAATATTGCCTGAGGAGCAGTTCGGCTTTCGAAAAGGACGTAGTAATGTATCTGTTATAGTTTATGATATAATCTCCAATTTGGATAACAACTTTTAGTAAGGCATCCGACATGATCTACTTCTAGCTAAGTGAATTTATCTTGAACCTGTTAAGCCGGCACTACGATCCGTATCTCAAAGACAGACACCAATAGGTGGTTCCGGGCAAAAATGTTTCAAATTTACGTAATGCTCCTTCAGGGGTACCACAAAAAGTTCAGTTCTAAGACCCCTCTAGTTGTTAATATATACATTTGATTTGGTCGTCAAAATTAAAAACTCGAATGTAACTTGTTATGCCGATAATACTCAATTATTGTTGAGCTTTCCCACTGATGATTTTAAAAAGGCTGAGGCTAAAATTAATATTGATCTCGAAAATATTAACAACTGCTATTAATAGGTATTCTGCTATTAATAATATGAAACTCAACCCTCAAAAATCAATTGCTGTAGTTTTTTGCAAGAAAGAAAAACGGGGACATCTAAAAGCAAGCCTGAACCTGAAAATAAGCAGCACACATTTAAAATTTAATGGTCTATGCAGAAATGTAGGACTACTCATAGATGAAGACCTGCGTTTTCACATGCATATTAACAGCGTCATCAAAACACGTTATTTTAGGCTGAAACTATTATATACCAAAGGCACTTCCTCGGTTTCAAAACAAAAAAGCTATTATGTGAACCATTGATTATTTACTTTTAAAACAAAATATTTTACACACATAGTAATACAAAAATTTTGGTAGCACTTAATCTTTGTCGAATATATTTTATGTACACAGTAACACAACAATTTTAGAAGCATTTAATACTTTATCAAGTATTCAGTAACATACATTATTATAGTTCATAGTATATAGTATATACTTAATTTAGACTTGTTTTAGATTTACAAATATTGGTTGAGTAGATTGGCCAAAGGCTACACTCCGCCATTTGCATCATACGTCTCAATGCTATGGTTGTGCTATTAATGATGCAATGAGGACATACATGTATTATTATTTTGATTCGCTTTGAATGCTCATCTTTATACTACTGGGTATGAAGAGTGCAGGTTGTTTGACCAATTCGCTCTACTCTTCTGCATTTAAGAATTTCCTGACTATGTAGCATGTATTGAGTATTGCCGCATTTTGCACTTTTATATAAATATTCTCATCTAGTCTGATTAGATTATTATTATTGTTATTATTATTGTTTTAATTCACATTACTGTACCTAGACAAACGGAAAACATCAAAACGCATAACCTGCTTTGATGGATGGCCAAGCTTTGCCAGGAAGGCATTTGATCGGCTTATCGAAATTCGTATCACAAAGTATATCATTAAGCATGACTGCCTCTCGTCATTCTGATCAATGCTCGGAAAAAGTTGAGTAATGTCAAAAATGATAGTTTGTATTTCATTATAAAAAGTACTTAAAAAACAATATACATAGCTCTAAACTATACATTTATATCTAAACACATTTAAAATTATTATTAGAGCCTAAAAATACTCATATTGTAGCCCATTAATCCATTATATCGTAAGCCAGTTGCCCTAAATAAGTATCTCACGTTACACCCAGTGCGACATCTAAGAACAGAAAAATATACCTATCTTTATGATCAATGTGCATTCTATTTTTTAACCTCTATTGCATCTTAAAAACACTTATTTTGGAGTAAATAAATTAAACAAAAATGGCCTCTCTTTGAACTTATGGCCAAATGACACCATCATCGTCTGTAAATGCAGTGGAACATGTGATCCATCTCCAGCATAGGTCAACTCACATGGGAGAATGAGAAACAATACGGTGCTGCTGGACCACAACTTGACAATACTGTAGCATCCAGAAAAAATGGCTGCTTTGACAAGCATGACGGTTTGATGCGCGGATGGTCTTGAAGGTAGCCACACATATTATTAAAGTCGTTCTTATTTAAACTTCATTTTTTGATGAGTTGATGAACTTTGGAATCTGGAGTATAACACCAGTCACAGACCTCGCACACTTTTTACTGGCGTTTCGGCCACCGGTGTCGTTTTTCAAAGTATACATTCTGATAATGACAATATAAATAAATAAATCAAAATCCTTCTTGATGTACTAATAGGCCAAATATTAAACACTTTAAAACCATACTGTTTTTTTTGTTGTCCGCTTTACGTGAAATGCCCTTTAACACAGTTTTAATGAAGATACAATGTTTTCAAAATTAAAAATATCGACTGCCAACGATCTATCGTCATTTTTTGCTACAATATCAACCCAAGTTAGTGTAATTTAATGATAATTGTGGCTCAAAACTGAGTCAGACTGGACTTAACGACTGTTTACCCTTGAGTTACAGGTATCTACATTATTATACATTCGACCTGGTTTTAATATCGGAACAAATATTTTTTCGTAATTTCTGAAAGGCTGAGTAATTTTGAGCCGCAGCTGCAGAATCTTATCCAGATGTTTTAACAGCAACGTTATAATTAATTTCACGTCCTATCGACCGGACTATAAGGTGACTTCCCGCAAGTCCGAAATTAAAATTGTACAGAGTAAACCTATAACGCAACGACATAACGTTACTTAATCATAATTAGAAGATCAATACCCCAAAGTGTTCGCAGATCAGTTCCTAAAGGATCATATGCCTCCAATAATATAATAAATACTGTGCGATGCCTTATTTGAAGTCACATTGGCACAGCAGCTGCTATGGATTATTGGCAGGGCAGGGGTCATTCACCCCATATGAAAAGAATTTTCAATTTACATTGAAGTGGAAGTAGCAGTAGGTCGAATCCGAACGTACGAATGCAGCGCGTGCGGCGTTTACCCTACTCTCTCTGTATCCACTTTTTGCACTTTGCTCCCCGCATGTAGTATGCCTCAATCCTCAATTAGATTGCTCGTCTCTGATCCGAGGACTGCAAATATCGTTCATTTGCCTCATAATACTTTTATGATGGAAATATGTAAAGAACTAATGGGGATGTATAAACGTAAATTTACATACCTAGGTTCAGAAGTACGCTATTATTGGTCGAGCACTTTTATAGCATAGTACCGAATGTCATAATTTATAATGTGCCAGATCAATAATGACCTTCTCCAACGAGGAACGTAAAGTTTGTTTTTACTACTAACACTATATATCATTAGGATTTTGTTTCTACACTATTATTTGCCTTAATTTATATTTTGTTTATTATTTATAATTTATAAATGATTTGAAGCATTTAGGCAGGTGTTAAATGAAGGCAGAAAAACAAGTACAGCTGCTCTGCTGACTAGTTCACCTTATAAGGATAGCCTGGCTAATGACTTGAGCAAAGCCCAGAAAACAAATGGAAAAGGAGCTAAAATACTGCAAAGGAAATGTGTCGGAAATGTGGCTAAGAAATGCTTCGAAAATCAAGAAAATGAAGCTCCAGCTGAAAAGGAAAGTGAACGCCAAACAATGAAGTCAAAATGGACGAAAAAGCAATCAGTAACCTCTTCAGATTCAGATATTGATATAGCCGGAGATTTAACAGTTTCCACAGATGATGAAGACAGTGAAGATAACAGCGAGTGTCCGTACTGCAATGAAACCTATTTGAGCGACAGAGCGGGCGAAAAGTGGATTGCCTGTATCAAATGTAGAGTCTGGTGTCATGAAGAGTACTCAGGGACTGATGATTATCAAAAATTTGTTTGTGACTTTTGTGTCTGTTTTAAGGAATACGGTTTTATTTTATGTATCTATTTAGACTGATATTCAAATAAATGGTTTTCGCATACTTTGATCCACTTACACTATCCCACAAAAAAGGTATTCCTAATATCGCATACCACTGCGATATTAGGAACACATTTTTTTGAATACTGGAAATGCATCATTGGAAATGATCTGTCACTACATAGACATTTGATGGAGTTCATTGAAATACATTCACTGTTCACTTAGACGATACAATTTCCAAACTTACTGAACAAGAATCACATTTGTTCCATCGTAATTAACGATTTTATATAGCTATTTCCAAATGGGTGCGATATTCGGCACATTTCCCCTAAAAGACAATAAAGGTACCTTTTGAATGATGTGTCATAATAAGCTACTTCCAATTGCAATCTAAATTTTTAGAGGTAGCTACCCCCACCTTAAAGTGAATTTAGGGTTGACGTTTCCATACAATATCTCAGGTGAATTTACACCAAAAAATAACACCGTGGCAAGACGGATATCCTTATTATCTTACTTCCTCTCTTTATTCTGACTTACGATGAAAATTAATAACAATGGAGCACACTAACATTAAATGATTAATCGTTTATGCTATCCCTGAATCAAGCGGTGCTAATGCAAATCGGTACGTTTCTACCTCCCACGCCAGTTGGCGAAGACCGAGGAAGTATTGCAATTTCGCAAAAACTTCTAATATGTCTGTCGGTCTGTCCGTTGAGTCTTGATCCCTCTATAACTTGGAAAGTACTGCTCGGATTTTAATGAAATTTTGAAACAACTCTACTGCTATGCCAAAGCCGAAAAAGCGTCTTAGGTTTTGGGAATCGATCCAGTGGCTGCAGAGCTACAGGTAAAGAGCAATGAAAAATACTCAACTTTGTTTTATGACGTTTCAGAGACTCCTGCTCATTTTTGGGAATATTTCTGAGGCGTAAAAAATTAGGGTTTGGGATATAGCTGGAGTATGGTATATCTCAATTTTTGACGGGTGATTTATGCACTTTTTACACGTAGTGTCCTGGTACACTTGCCCTTTATAAGACTTAGATTGATGAAATATTTTCAATAACCGCGTCGCGTCGAACGCAACGAAATGAAACTTAAACCTGTTGCGAAAGAGGCCGGGTCTGGGTAGACCGGTTGTGTTACTGCCCACTCTCCACAATACGTGTATGTACTTAACAACCCTAATCCTATGATGATAATTTTAGCAAAATTTGCATCCATGTTGCTTCACCCAGATTTGACAACATCGCTATCTCCTCCTTACTGTTCCAGAATAATTTTCGCATGTAAAAATGCAGCGAGCGGCGAGATCCGCCGTGCTAGGAAGTGCACAGTTAGGATGCATTTAGCGACCGGGGGGAACGTAAGGGGCGCGCACGAAGGGGGAAGCGGGCGGGCAGCGGCCGATGCGGAAAGGGATCAAAAAATGCGATCAATAGTGGCTCTCTGCTTCTTAAACCTTCCACAATTGCACTGAAGCGCTGTCAAAACTGCTCTCCGCCCAGCCGGTCGGACACCGCATGCCGCCAACGTCTGCGATATCATATTTCCGGTGGGCATCCGAGGGGTAAGGGGCACGAAGAGGGGATGCGGTAAATGACCAGGTTTTTTACTTCTCTAGTCTGGGAGAGGAAAGGACCTATACCGTTCACGCCATCATTCTTTTGTATGTCACAGGCTTTCGACAACAATCAATTTAAGCTTAGATCAGGTCAGAAACGGCAGCCCTATTATGTAATACCTAACCTATAACAGCAACGAGAGCGATTTGATCGGCAATCTTGTCATTTGTGTACTAGCTAGTCGCTAGTCATGCCACGCGTACTTGCTCTGAACAGCACCTATGAAGGTATGAACTTACAGCTTATACAATAGAAGCTAAGAATGGCTTCCGCTAGTGCCATCTCTGAAGCAATTGTTACATGCACAGCACGTAGCTTGAGGCTTCACGCTTAGGCAACACACACAGCTACTGAAGGTGAACATGAAGTGAATGATAGCTAGCTCCAAAATGATAATTCCTGCTATTTTGCAGTTACGTAATAAGTGTGTGGCCTACCCTAAATCTGCTACACTCCACTTTATACTAGAGCTGGGTCAAGTAGCAGTGACGTGGTGGTATCCCAAGCGAATTTTCCTGTTGACTATGAATGTTATGATTCTCCCTAGATGGTAGACGGTCTCTGATTGTCGAACGTGGAGGTAGGTACCCCCGACGAATCTCTAAGGCGGTGCCAGAACGTGTACATGTTGCAAGCACTCGTGATCCCTCGCTAGAGACCTTATGGCCTCCCTCCCTTTCCCCTGTATCCCTCTATAGTTAGTACCACAGCACCGAATAGGTGTTTAGGCCTTCAGGGTGGTTCAAGTATAAAAAATCAAAATATCGTCTCGTTTGGTGATTTGATTCCAGCTTTGGAACCGATTCCTTCGATTTGATCACGATTCCGATTCCAATTCACTGTATATGCAATGCAACGGGATGAAACCGACACCGCCGGCCGCGATGTTGAGAGTTGTAGTGTGAGGTTACTTTATCTACGAGTAGAACACTGATACCGACTCAATACTCGCTGGATACCATCGCGAATCGAGCCTACCATAATTTATGAAAGAGTCTCTAATGATTTCAATAAATGTTCATTATAAATTGGTTTTTGTTCCTCTAAATATGTGTTTGTGGGTAATAACAGTTATTTAGGGCAACGTTGTCAGTACAGAAGGAAACAAATTTGGCAATTTGGCTAGATTAGAACTTCGTTTTTGGTGAAGTTCATGAAATATTTGTGTTGTGTTAAAGTGAAAGGTCGTAAAGACTAAAAGATAAAATATAAAATAATGTTTATGAGGCATTTCATTTTAAGCGGACAACAAAAAAGTGAGGTTTTAAAATCCGTTCAAATTGGGCTTACATCTATGTATGTAGTAGGTGTGAAAAGGAAATACCGCCGTTATTACAATTTGGAATGTTTTGAGAATATTTCTTCAAATTAAAGAGTATTATATTGAGATATCAAACATATCGTTTTATATAGAAAATTTTCTGAACCTTTTGATGAAAAAATCAAATTTAAAATTTAAAAAAATGTGCAAAGCAGGAAGTCAACATTCAAAATCAAAATTTGGGTAACTCGTCAATTTTTATTTTTAATCTTTATACTACAAAATATTGCATACATTTTTTTAGCATGAATATTGTATTTCTGTTAGATAAAAGATATATATGGTGGCAATATTTTGTGAAAATTATGAGGCTGACAATACGTGTAACAAAATGTTTTCAAGTAACATTCTTAACATTAGCTACAAAGCTGCTGGAAGGAAATCTTCCAAAATTACCATCTTACCTGTAATTATTACCGAAACATAGCTAAGGGAGGCCATAAATTGTATAAAATTCAATCAGGATCCTCATTTTTACACTTACATCATTCTACGAGGTAACCGGATCTCTGCCATTTTTTAAAACAATGCAACTCAACAAAGACATAGGTTTTTGTGATGTGATGTCAAAATATCATAGAAAATCTTCTAAGACGAAAATTTTGTATTTATATGAATAATAGTATTTGCGTGGAATAACATTTATTTATTCAAAGTATGATATTAAAAACATTAAATGGAAAGTATGAGGAAGTCGACAGCAACGATGTGGCAGATACGTTGGGTGGTAAGACCCAGGATATAGTATGGATGTGTGGTCTGGTTGCCATGCATCGAAAAGACTTACCCGCAAGCTCGCTAAGGTTCAAAGACTGGCGGCGCTGGCGATTACTGGCGTGATGAGGACAACCTCTTCAGCAGCCCTTGATATTATCCTGATATAAAGTGGGAGGCCATGTTGGCATACCCAAGGTTGACGAGAACCGGTGGCCAAGAACATCATAAGATCAGACTTAGATGAGCCTGCCAGACAGACCCGCTTGATTTCGACCTCCCATCTTAACTGAGTCGAATAACAAGAACTGGCCGGTACGACCTCTCCTTTGTTCCTAGGATATCGAGATTGTGGAAGAATGTGCCTGAGCCTTTCCCAGTTTTACTTACCTTAGGCAGTTCAAAAATAAAAGATGTCTTCAAGCTCCTTATAGCAACCACAGTGCTTCGGTATTTAGGCTTTTGCCTACGCGGGTACTTCGGTTTAAAAAAATAGTATGCACTCTTTTTGAGCAAGCTATACAAAAAAGACAATTTTCTCATTTGGGACATGCAGGGTGATTTTTTAGTGTGTAATTGGTCAATAGCTCCGCTATTATAAAATATATCTAAAGTACCTACCTAGTTCTTACAAAAATTATAGGCACCTACCTCACTTGGAAAATATGCTGTTTTCTACAGGGCGAAACATGCATATATGAAACGCGTTCTATATTAAGTATATCCTTCAAGGCCTCTTCAAAAGAAAAAGTTTGGCACGGCATACTATAAGGTTTTGATCGCCACTTATCGAACTACATTTGGTCCAAAATACACTCTACCTCGGCAGCTTGAAAGTCAGTCACTTTTGCAGATCAGAGTAGTGTTACCTTTTATCAGAATGTGCTTATATAGCCCATATCTTGCTATTTATACGATTTTTAAGTTTCGTGAATCATCTGTTCATATATGAAATATGAAGGATGGCGGCTGGGCGGTCTTAGAACATAGGTATTTTACATGGAAAATGGGAGATAATATGATATAATACTCGTATAATTTAGGTACTCTTTTCCGTCGCTCCGACGGTGTTTCAGTCTACTTGTCTGCCGGTTGGTCGATCTGACGATTGTCCGCTTATCCTTGGCCCTTCTGTGCCTTGCAAAGTTCCTATCGGACTTTGATGAAGTTTTCAAACAGGGATATATGTAACTATGCCAAGAACGAAAAAGCCTGATTATTTCCAGGCAAGTTTTTGTAGGCATTAAACATTGGGGATTGGGGGTTGTAGGGGGTGGGGGGTGGTTTAGAGTATATCTCAGTTTTATGGCGATATTAGAGTTAGAAGCATCTACTTCCGATAATTCTGCTCACCTAATAGCACATATATCATACATCATACATTTTGAGGCAGGACAGCATTTTGTGCTTAAAGCGTATGTGAACAAAACCCTAACGATGCTAGATGGTCAATAACTGTTGTTAGGGCAGAGAAGAAATCTCTAGCGTTATCAATTGGATGGGGACTATAGACTAATTGTATGACTCTGTTTAGCTCACTTGATTCATTTTTTGTTTGTTTGTAGTTAACTTCTTTCTCAAAGGTGGGTCATTTTGTGGGTGTTGTGTTTATAGACTCTAGGAGAGCATTAGAAAGAATAAATAAAAATTTGTTAATAAAGAAACTAGAGAAATATAGCCTTGAAGGCAATGTTTTAAGATGGTTCTCAGAATACTTGCAACAAAGAACCCAGCGAACAAAGTACAAAAACTCCTTATCTTATGCAAGATAAAATAGGTATGTGCCTCAGGGAACAGAGTTGGGTCCTGGTCTATTCGTGCTGTATATAAATGATATTGTAAAATCTGTAAAAAATTGCAAAATTCAGTTGTTTGCAGACGATACAATTTTGTTCATGGAATGTGACAACATAGACAATTTGGTTAAAATGATTATGAAGACTTAAAGACATTATATGCCTGGTTAGAGAACAATAGTCTTAGTATTAATGTTGACAAGACTAAGTCTATGATACTGAAATCTAAATTTAATGTTCAGGATACTTATCTGCACGACGTATTTATAATTGAAAATAATAAGATTGAACAGATTAACAAGTATAAATATTTAGGAGTTATGATAGATTCAAATTTAACATTTAATAGCCATGCAGATTATATTATAAAAAAAGTTTCTAAAAAAGTTTATTTAATGTGCAGGGTAACAAAGGACCTTAGTTCATGGACTTATATATAAAACAATAGTCATGCCTCACTTTAACTACTGTTCTTCGATATTATATATGTTTCAAAAAGGTGATCTAGATTCACTACAGAGAAAACAAAATCAGGCTCTTAGATGTATATTGAGAACACATATTGGAAGGTTTGCAATTTGCCTGTGATATCCATAGTTTATGAATAAGGAATAGGTTTGATTTTTATGTTCAGGCAGTGGGGTCTGATGTTGCAAAATACGAGTAGTTTATTTCATAAAGGCCTTATAGATTTCAATACTTTACCAAATTCAAAAGACAATTGATAATTTATGTAGAAAATAGTGTTAGTTTTAGATAATAACATTATATATATTGCATTGTTTAGCTTGAAGCTATTAAATAAAGATACTAGTACTACTACTAAAGAGAATAATTATTAGTACCGAACCTTATCCCTGAGGCACTGATGGTAGCGTTGCAGGGGAGTGGAGAGTAAACTTACTTGATACCATTTTTTTGTTCTCTTGTTACTAGAAGATGATTTTTTTATATCTGCTTTCGCATATCACATGGACGAGGGAAACCTCTAAAAATGCCTAACCCTCATCAACAAACTGCACTATATCACAGAAACGAAGGCAATAACATTTCGATTTCGATACATTAGCTTTAAAGGTAGAATTGAACGCAATTTAAGGCAAAGAAAAGCTGTCGGACGAACGACATTGTCTACACAGGATTCAAACATTTTTCAGTAGGGTGGCGCATGCGAGGATATTATGTTTCCTATGTGGCTGGGAAGGAAAACGAAGGGTGCGGTGGACGATAAAAGTTTTTTGTTTTAATGACATGTAAATAGAGGTGCGCTAGATATATATTCATATTAACATTGTGAGCTTATGGACTGTTTATTAAAGCTGGTAAAAAATCTAGCTGGTTTAAGTTAATTAGGTTATAAAGTGAAATTGGGATCATATGCTTTAAAGTTAAAACAGTTTTTATTTTCAGGTACAGAAGACTAGGGTTGCAGACATTTTTGAACTGTTGGTTGAGAGTTCGTCTTGTTGTATCACGGTATTTGGATGTATGATTTTGCAATGTTAACTGGTATCCAAGCCGTCTTCTACAATACCTCATCACATTATGGCGTCTATTTGAATTGGAACTATTTTCATCAAATATTGATTAAACAATATTTAACTCTTAGTTGACTTACGTAACGTAGTTATGGTTATTAGCATCCATACGAACTAGTTCATTCTGATTGTAAACTGTGGTAATTGCTGTATCAAGGGCGGATTTACAAATCTGTCTAAAAAAATTGAGGCGCGGGAGTGGGCGGCTGCCTGTTTAAGCACCTAAGCATCGCTTTGTAGAGCAAATGCCCTTGTGACAATTGAAGAACGCGAGCTGGGATAGGGGGCTGGGGTCGCACGTCCCACGATTCAGGTCTACCAAGGTAAATTTTAATCCAAGACAGCAAAATATACAATTTTTGGAAAAAATGCACGCACAACCGCGTCGACGCATATTGACGTATCCGTCTTTTGGAAGTAGGAAGAAGTACAACGTGCGCCTCGGTGACATGACATGGGGTATTGCCACTTAATGATATTTATTTGTCAAGCTTTGTCATGTTGAAGCGTCGTGCGCTACTGTAGTTATACTTTCTGCTGAACGAACATGATCACTTTGAGCGTTAGAGGAGTGGTCGCTATTTTTTCCATCAATCCAAATATGCTCCGCTCGTGGTCAAGTGATACATGAAATATGAATACTATTTGATGGGGTTCAATGTTTTGTGATTGTTTTGCCTTTTGGAAAACAGTATAGATAGATATACAGATGATATAGAAAATTATGAGAAAATTTCAAAATTGATGAACAAACAGGAGAAAATGAAAGTAAAGAACGAAACGAGTATGAAACAGCTCCTAATCAGTCACTGATTTAGCAGAGGTTCATTCCATGCTGCAAAATGGAAAGATTTCGTTAAACTGTCGACCTATGAAGTTTTTAATCGTTTTTTAAATTTTAGATCCGAGAGCTGACAACTGACAAACCCAGTGACATGCATCAAAATACCGTTCAGCGGTTAGGTCGCTTTTGAAAAGCGCTCAAAGTGACCGCTACAGTAGCGCTACGTTGTGATGGACGGGTTGTAAAAACTCTGACCTGTCAGCTTCATTGTATGATTGATTTCGTACTTCTTTGAGGCAAAGAAACGTAATATGCAAGTCTCGGTAAAATTCTGTAACTCCTGGCGATTTGAAGTTATGGGTGTCCATTGATAAGATACCCAGGTATTTAGAATGAATGAGAAAGGAGTTGTCAATATGAACACAGGACAGAGATACAAAAATAATAACTAACGAACTATGAGACTGTAGCATTTACCTTACTCATTCTAACTTGCGTAGCCCTTAGCAAAACATGTACGTAAGCATACAAGGTGTCCCACGTAAAAGTGCAGATATCGATTATTCAAAAAGTTGACGTAATGCAATGGGTCCGTGAGAGTCATGTTCTTATCTACGAAAATACATATATACCTACCTATCCAGAAAAACATCAAATTTTGCTAAATTCTTCATATTTTGTGTGTCTCGGCATTCTGAATAAATTACTAAATCGGCACAGGCCCCAAAACTCAATGGGTCACAAGATATAGGGCGCCGAAGTCAGTATAATGGGCTTACGGTTCTACTCGAATATATGCCTTTAGTGGAAGAGTGGTTTCGGTCAATTTTGCTAAATTTTTTATACGTTATGTGTCTCAGCACCCTGGATAAATGCCTTAATGGGCATAGGCCTCTAAACTCAACTGGTCCCAAGATATACGCCGTCCAAGTCAGTATAATGTGTTATCGGCACTACTCGAATGTCTGTTTCAGGTGGAAGAGTTATTTTGGTTAATTTCGCTAAATTTTTCATATGTTCTGTGCCTAGGCATCCTGAACAAATTCCTCAATTGGCACAGGCCCCAAAACTCAACGTGTTCCAAGATATAGGCCGTTCAAGTCTGTGTAATGGGGTGTCCGATATACTCAGCTATCCGCTCTATCTAGAAGAGTGGTATCGGTTGATATGACTGAATTTTTGAAATCTCATGTATCTCGGCATCTTGAACAAACGTCTCATAGCGCATAAGCAATCTGTCTATCTGATAACCGGCAACGGCTCAACAAGAGCGATGTCAGTGACAATGGCAAAGGAGCTCGGATAGGAGAATGGACAGTTGATGGTGAAGATTAAAGGTATGCAATGAAAAACAAAAAAAATACAACCAATGATTACAATTATTAGAGACAAGATTATCGTGGCTACTAGTATGGAACCATTAGACAGACCACAGATTCAGTCAAATTAACCAAACCACCTATCCAAGTGTCTGAGTAGAACAGATATCTAGTTATACTATACTACTACTATACACTCTCCCAAGTAGAGCAGATGACTCAGGACCCATACTCCATCGTACTGAAGACCTATTGTGTTTTGGGTTACGTGCCCATTAAGGCATTTGTTTAGGATACCAAGACACATAACATATCTGAAATTTGGCGAAATTAACCGAAACCACTCTTCCACTCAAAGCAGAGTGGGTAGGGCGCTGGTAACCCATTTATACTGACTTGGACGGCCTATAGGTTGGGGACTGTTCGAGATGCCAAGATGCATAACATATAAAAAATTCGGAGAAATTAACCGAAGAACCGAAGCCACTTTTCCCATAGGCGTGTTGCCACGTATTTTGGCGATTTTTAGTTTTTCGTTTTTTGCGCGTCGCGCCGCCGTCACTAGATCGTAGAAAACTGTGAAGCTTTTTAATCCTAGTCGTATTATTAAACTTGTGTAAAAAATTTAATTAATATCCAACCATCACTGTTTAAGTTATAGCAGGGTCAATGATTAGCGAACAGACAGACACACCTACGGAAATGAGTGATGATGATGAGTGATTTCGTGATGTATATGTCATACATCCAAAAACCAATATCCCATTTTAAAAATTTATCGCAATTACAATCCCGGTGACGTAGGATGTAGAAAAATATAAGTTTTAGGAATATGCAAAAATTTGATTGAATTTAAATGTTCGAAAGGATTGTACTGTTTTTTTTATCTAACAATTATTTCAATCAATAAACGGGAGATAAACGTTTCGAAAGTGGAAAATACAAATCAGTATCTGATAATTTATAAGGGTCGGTGACATCAAGTATATAATTTTTTACTATAATCTTTTTCGTAGCTGGAATTGACAGAGGTTTTTAGACCAGATTAATGTCGAAATTATCATTTTTAACAGGCGTCCAATAAAATTTGCCAACCGGGTTACCACTGTGACCGCAAGATGCCTCCGATTCTGGCGATATATTAGATACGGTCTACTCGCTATTGAACAATATAGCGTTCGTTCGTTCGACCCGCACTGGTATTTCGTATCTTGAAAAGTGACATTATGACGATTCTTTTTGACAGTGTATTGCTTTTTTGTGACATTATGTAGGTTTTTCTACAAGGTGCTAACTTCGCACTAGCTCAGTGATCGTCAACATTTTCAGTGTGTTGAGCTACTTTGATAATTTTGGAATAAACAGTGACCTACCTAGTCGTAAGCAATGTAAGCCAACTTAAATGAAATTATACACACTTGTATGCGACATACATGTGATTATTATACTAATACTAATACATACTAATAAACTTAAATAATTTAATAACTAATACATACTACATAACTACATCCATTCCTACCAATTGTAGGTGTCTGGAAAATAAACAAAATTTTTCGTCAGCTACAATGGCATGTCGCATACGATTTAATAAAGGTAACCAAAAATAAAAAAAAAAACAACTCACTATTTTAAGCAAAAACATGTCCGGATTAAAAATGCGTGTTCAATGAGAAGCCTGACACTCAGACTCACTGACAATTGTTTTAACGTTTGGAGTATAATTTGATACCCCCATTCGAAAACAATTATCTAAATGTTCATCTGGAAGTCGATTACGGTATTTGTTTTTAATAAACTTCATATTTACCGGTACCACAGCACCTACAGTGCTGTACAATTCCTTTGTTCTGTCTAAGCTGGAATACGGAAGGATAATCTGGAACCCATGCTATGTTACCTCACGTGACTAATTGGAAAAAATTCAGAGGAAGTTCTTGAAGTATTTATCTCTCAAAACTGATGGTGTTTATCCTCCCATAGGGATTTCACAAAATATCTTACTTAAAAAGCATAGGTTTCTCAGTCTTGATAATAGAAGGAAGATACAATCTTTAGTCTTTTTGTTCAAAGTTATAAATTACCAACATGACTGTCGATAATTTTTGTCTATGCTAAATTTCAATACACCTAGAGTACGAACAAGGGCTAACCTTGCCTTTTACCTACCTACCCCACGAACGAATCTACCGCTGCACTCACCGCTATATTCGATATGCTCATGTTATAATGACTATAGGAATTATTTTGATATATTCAACACATCCATTTCTATTATTAAGAGAGTATGTAAAGCGGTAGTTTTTTTAAAGCTACCGCAGTTTGATTGAGCAATGATCATTGGTAGCTTCTCATGGGTTCTTATTGGTAATTACTAAGCAATTAATTAGTTTATTTTGTGATTGTTATATATATGTATGTACTGTATTTTCCACCAGAAATTGGTTTATCAACTGTTGGTGGTGTAATTAAATAAATAAATAAATATTTGAAAAAGAAGATTCACATAAATAGGTTAAACTAAGTAAGTGGCAAATAATAAATCTGCAGCTTCTTAAAAGCCTGTTTTATCACTTTCCCGTCTTCATAAGGTTTCTTCTTTTATGTAGTTATCTGGGACACCCTATGATGATTCAGTTGCAGCCTTACTTTTGTCGATTGTTTTTAAAAACATTGTCTGTTGTCCAATTAACTGATTTTTTAATTGTTTCATTACATAACATACATACATTTTTACCTTTAACTTCTGTAAAGAAATATTGTTCTTCCCATTCCAAATGGAAATGGTATGTCTTCATCTTCTTACTACTGCTCATGATGTTTTTAATTGCAGGCCAACTCTAACCCAACCGCTGGACTTTGTGCGGTTCAGTTTTAAACTGAGCGCGCTGTCGCCGCGCCTCGCGTATTTATGCCGTTCAAAGTAATCGAGATCGTTCTCGAGAAGATCGCTCACCGCAGTATTGCCGCTGCTTGTGTTTATTGTGTGAATTTACAAAATTTACGGAAGCTCCTATGATTTTTACACCTTTTTAAAATATGTTGTGAGCCACCAGAATTGCCTTTGCAAAGAGAGTGCTAAGAAATATGTAATTATATTCACTGTATACTGCCGAATTACATGCTAACAGTAATTACAAAAAACGCGGCCCCGGTGGTGATTTCCCGTAGTTCTCCTCAAAGTTTCTGAAAACGCAAAAAACGGTAAAAATCGTAATTTATAACTCTGAACATAACCTGTCTTTAGAAAGGACACCATATAAACAACCCGTCGTGCACAGCTAATAGATAATACTCCATTGGCAGCATATTCAGTAATGATTTTCTCACTCAGCAAATATTACTGATTTTTTTCACATGAACACCAAAACACATAATCATCCAGATGCCATCTTGCTATTCCACCAACTTTATACTCAGATATAAAAACTACAGACTTCTCGACTTCACAAAATATATGCAACCAACAATGCGTGTAGTTGAGTCATTCCTCCATAGATGGACGCTCACAACGATCCTAGTGAGCAAACGTGGAATGACTGTTTGCACCCTAAAACTACCTAGTCTGCAAGATGAAATTTTATAGGTTTCTTTTTTACGCTTGACAGGTTTTTTACATATTAGACGAAAATACCACTGGTTTGCGAAATAATTGTAAAGTCTGGTTTTACTGACTCAAGTTGTTCAAGGGGGTATTTAAATCATGGACACAAAACGGGGACACCAATTTTTTGGGGAAAATCTTTTATCTCTTCAACAAAGAATGAGAATACGTGTTTTTTGGGATTCAATCGAAAGTGTTGTCAGGAACGAAAAAACTCTTCAAATAAAATTTTTAGGTATTTATGTGACCCACAGAATCAGACCACACGAAAAGCGAAGCGGATAACCAATTATAAATTCTCAAAAACTACTTGACCAATCGACTCCAATTTTGTTGTGGTTATTTAGAAGTATAGAGCCTACGGATTTGAATAATTTCAAGTAGCTGCGTGAAATTGTCGTCCCATTAGCAACAAGAGCCATTACCTGCATATTGCCTCTGTTTTCGGCCATAACTTTTTTACTACGAGTATTAGTCGGATCTTTTTACGTGTGGTTTCATTCTGTAGGTCTCATAAATACCTAAAATTCTTATTTGATGAGCTTTTTGGTTTTTGGCAACACTTTCGATTGAATCTCAAAAAACATGTTTTCTCATTCTTTGTCGTCGAATAAAAAGTTTCCCTACAAAAATTGGTGTACCCATTTTTTTGCGTCCATGATTTAAATAACTTGCATCAATAAAACCAGACTTTAAAATTATTTCTGGGAAATTTGCTAGTATGATTAGACTACGTGCCCGCTGGCAAAGCGAGCTGGCATATAGTTCCAACAGACAGCTTAATGTTTTCACTTTCGTAGAGGTCGATTCTGGTAGCAGGTGGACTTTGTGCTGTCTTATTTTGATAGGCTTTTGTACAACTTCCGTAAAATATTCCTGAATCTTTCATAGGCGAGATAAATGAATGCTATAAACACACAAATACTGAAAACGAAACTTGTCTGACGGCTTGAGTTCAACGCGTACGAGAGAGAAGTGTGTATAGACAAATATGTTAGGAAGAGATAGAAGTCGGCTGGATAGCGAAGCTCATCACTGCGTTACCTAGCAACGCTGACGAGACAATCTGCCGCGTTACCAATTAAGCTGCATGTTAAATATATGCGTTAGTTTATTATCTAGGCTGGTTTTATTTTCAGCGCACACATTTTTGAATGGTGAATTGTGTCGAATCTGTTTAGGATCGATTCGGGATCGGTCCTAATGGCGCTTCATTGTAGGTCGAAATGTAGGGTCAGGATCACCACAAATTCTGCAACATTGAATCATGGGTTCGCTTGACATTCCAGGGCAAGGTTTCTAGCGCTCTTTGGGGGTTGCTTCAAAATGGTTTTCACCTGCGTACACGCAGACAACACGTGATAATTTGTATTGCGTAATGGTATTTCCTACATTGCTACTTGCTGTCGCAAAATGTAACAATAACTCAGGATGTGTTGATTTTATCACCATCTTTTTTTTGTATACTCCAACTACCACGAAGGCCTAAGGTCTAAACACCCATTGGGTACCGTGGAGCTATAGGGGGATACAGGGCAAAGGGAGAACGCCACACGGACTCTGGCAAGGGAACACGTGTGCATGCAACATGCACACATTCTGGCTCCGCCTATGAGATCCGCCGGGTGGTACCTCCGCGTTCGACAGTCAGAGACCGTCTACCACCTACGGACAATCACAACATCCATAGCCAAAAGAAAAATTTCTCTTCGAACGAGATTCGAACTAGTCGAAGAGTCTGCTACTGCGGCCACCGCTGCTGCCTATCCCATCGGTGGAAATCAAAGCTAATTTTAAAATGAATCAAAACACGAAGTCGCATCAAAATTGAAATAAATAATTCTAATCAAAATGTAACAAGATATTAAATTAAATGTTCGAACAGACCTCCTTCTTCGGTTTGACAGTAACCTAACCTATTGTAGAAGCCTGTGCGAACATTTTGTGGTGTAAAATATTGGCAACGCGGCAGATTGCACCACCTTCTGCGCCACCTTCGCTCTTCATCTGGCTTCTGTCTCTTTCTAACATCTGTTGACACACACTTCGTACACATTGAACTCAAGTAGTCAGACAAATTTGGTTTTTCCTATATGATTAAACGGTACGGTTAATGAAAAATTCGCAATGGCAATGGCTAAAATGAAAACTTTTGAAATGACCCTCTGGTTATAAATATATAATGAGCACCATGCTGTTTAAATTGTAGCATGGACTTTGCGTGATGAATGTGAGAAATAAAACATTTAGATAAAAATCATGATCTAAGGGTGGACACAATATTTAAATTATTTTTAATTGATCCAAACATGCAAGGTTTAGAGCGCATATTTGCGTTTTGTAAAAGTTTAGAGATCATCGAATGTAACACGAAATATGACTAGTATGGATCCAATCATTACATTCTTGTAGATGCTTTTAGAAGGCACTTTTTTTTCTTCAGACTGGACAATTGTATTAAATCATATAGTACACATTTATGAAATATCATATCAGTTCAAATGAAATTTAAAATATTTCAAGGTTGTTGTAATAAAGTTGTTTTGTTTTAATTTCCTAAAGTTCCTAGTTTTATACTCAGTGACATTAGAAGTCTTACACTCAGAAAAAATAATGTCCTCAACTAGATTTTTTATCAATGAGGTAGTCTTACATCAAGAGTGAAACGATAACATTCTCACGAAATTTTATTAACAAGTAATAAGAAAAAAAATGGACGACCCCGCACGTCTAGGCATCAACAAAATGAGATGGTCGATGTCTGGTTGTGGCACCTCATTCCAAGCAAGTCGCCATGATATCCCATACATGTTCGATGGGATTTAGATCCGGTGAACGAGGTGGCCACGGCAAAACGTTAACGCCTGCTTCTTGAAAAAGTCCGTAGTACGACGAGGAATATGGGGACGTGCGTTAAGTTGCTGAAAAAGGGCGTGTGGTCGGCCGTCTAGATATGGCAGTGAAGTGGTTTGTAGGACATCATCAATATAACGCGCAGCAGTCATATTGCTTTGAAGAAAGAGAAGGGGTAATCGGCTACCATAGGCAATAGGCTTACTAACCATTACACCAATAGGCCTGTGTACATGCCTCTCAACAGAAAATCCAATATCACGCCTTCTCCAGGGCGGCGTCTTACTCTTCTACGACCATCGTGCGCACCTAGACGGAATCGCGATTCGTCGCTGAAGATGACATTATCCTCCCAATGTTGCTGTTCTCTGCTCCAGTTCAAACGTTGACGACAGTGGTCCGCAGTCAGAGGAAGCACTGACCGTGGACGGTATGAAAAAAGTCCAAAGCCTTGAATGCGGCTATACAGTGTACGCATAGTAACCAGTGGCGAATTTAAAGGAGGGGGGGCCACGTCTGACACTTGCTTTTGTAATCTAACACCATTGTGTTACTTTTTGACACATCATGGCGACGGAAGCATACTATACTATAAGTTATAGCTATAAGAACTGAGCATTGCGATTTTTTTGGTATCCTTTGGTATTCCAAATGCTGACCCTCTTTGACATCACTTATTTACAGCACAATTCTTATGATTTATACGTATAATGTATACGAGTATTGTGACTTGTGACAAATCTAAGTCTGGGTACCTATTATATGTTCGATCACGAAAGTCTGAAAAAACCCCAACCCCTACTGAGCGGGGCTGTTGCAAATGCTTGTTCCGGAAGTTGTTGTATCCAGTATACAACTTCTTCCCGTTCAAGTAGAGATTGTACACGCGATAAGAAATACCTCAGTACCGATTGCCGGGTGGCGGTACAAGTCCGCCAACGGGCCACTTTAGGTCTATCTAATATCATTAACACGCAAAAAGAAGGTGGTAGACAAGGACCAGTCGAAAAGGCTATTTCTTTAGGGCTCAGAAGTACTTTTCTCCGCATGACCTTCTCACTCTATACAAGTCCCAGATAAGGCCTAGCCTCGAGTATTGCTTACCCATTTGGGGTGCTGCTCCTCCGACTACATTATTTATGCTTCTCGATGTTGACCAGAGGAGGGCTGTCCGACTGATCGATGACTCTTCTCTAACAGACAGTCTCGGGACCCTTTCGCACAGGCGGAGCTTCGGCGATCTAGCTCTCTTGTACCGCTACACCAACGCGCTTTGCTCCTCCGACCTCCCTTCTCCGATGCTGCCACGAGATGTGCCTGCCAGACAGACCCGCCTGACTTTGACCTCCCATCCTAACCGTGTCGTGTTCGTTTTCACAACCAAAAACATTGTTTGGTGTGGAATGGACTGGGATATGTCTCGGAGTCCTTCAGAATGTTTTTTTTATGTTACCAGCAATGAAGTTTTTTGTGTTTGAATCTTTAATATTATTACACTAGTTAATTAAACATGCCACGTACTAATTTTCTTCCCATATAATAAAATATTGCCTTTTTGAGGATTTTTGAGCATTTTCCATGTTTTTTTTTTCTAGCTGGCCTTGACCAGATAGAACGCAATGGATTTAAGGAGCAATAATAGGATAAATTCTAGAAGTTCCACTGAGGTTAAAAAATGACGAGCCCCAAATATCGTTTGCGTACAATTAACACGGCGGCCAATTTCGCGATAGGACAAACCAACATCTCAATAGGCAATAATTCTACCCCTGTCAAAGTCGCTAACATGGTGATAATTTGGACGTCTTCGAGCTTCAGGCATTTTGTTATGTTTAACAATAGTAAATGGAAGGGCAATAACTAAAAATATCTGTATCACTCAGCTCTCAGAAACTGCTTTCTCCACATAAACTAAGAGATAACATTTTAACAAAGGTAAACAGAAACAATGATAAAACGTTGACATTGTTGCCACAGCAACCTTTAAATATAGTCATTAAGTTTCCAAAAAACAACTTGAAGAAATTATTTTTCTAGGTGTAACACTTCTAATGTCACAGTATATTTCACGGGATGGTCAAACGTTAAACGTTCATGATTGAATGATATAGTCGAATTTAATTGGCCATTCATGAAATGCTCGAACCATTTCTACGATATGGTCACGATATCCAAAACAAACTTTAGCGGGCGATGTTTATATTTGGGAGCTCCGATTGACCAGCGGCCCGGGCCATAAATGCCTCCTCGTAGTAGAGACGATCGAGTGCTAGTGTTTGTTTTGATGGAAGCAGTATGGTTCAATAACGCTTCCGGCCCAGAATCAAAACAGTCAGACGTTGTAGATTAATTCTTTTAACAATCTTCCACGTGGGTTCTCTGAGCTTCAAATGCGACAGTTTTGATGAAAAATGCCCACATTATTTTTGTCTAGGAAATGAGCTCGGAACTTCGGTATACGCACCAGAATCTATATTTTTGAGGATGCAGTTGGATTCTGAATGCACTCTATTCTATTATAGTGGTCGTCTGTTTCTGCTGGAGTGAAAATAACATTTTCCCTATACAGGGTATTTTAAATTCGACCCTCACCATTGCGATCTTGAAAACTTTAAGATAATCAGCAAAATGTTGCTTAGAAAGTTTTGAGATTAAAAGTTCTTCCGGAAAGAAACGTAAAAAACTAAATTTCCGAAAATGGTTTCAATTTTCTCCTGACTTTATTTATGGTTGAATTTCAAAATAAATTGTACATCAACTCTGCCACATTTTCTCCTCTACAAGACGGCATAATTAGAATTTCAATACGACGTTTCGTCTCTTGTCCTAAAACATCAATTAATTTTTTCTTATAGACGCCATAGTGGATTCTTACACACATGAATAGAATTTTTATTCTGACTTCAAAAATGTATATGTCAGACCTTGACATTGCAAAACCTTAGTTATTTCAGAAGTTCCCAGGTAGGCCTTGAAATTATCAGATTTCATTTGTGTGCATAGCAACAGAGTTTGGAAGACTGTGAAGACCTCTGCTTATTTATGGCTATTATTGTTATTACCATCAATAAAATTTTCATTTCGTATTCAGGTTTCACCACATCTTTATATTTCCTTATAATTTTTATCAACAATAAATTTATGGTCAACTAACGAAGTACATCACTGAATTTAGGGCTGAAAAGTCCATTTAAATGTACAAAATTCCAATATAGCGTCCGTATGAAAAAACAAAATTGATGATGTCGAAAGAAGAAATGTCGAATTGAAAATTTGACTACGCCATCTTGTAGACGAGAATAAGTAACAATGACAATGTGTAATTTATTTTAAAATCCTATGTCAAATAAAGTCAGGAAAAAATAGAGCGATTTTGGGATAAATTTGGTGAGCGAAACAAAAATCTGATAATTTCAAGGCCTACATAAGAAATTGTCTTTTTTTTGAAGTAACTAAGGTTTGGCAATGTCAATGTATGTATTATGCATTTTTTGAATCAAAATTAAAAACTCATCTATTCATCTGTGCAAAAATGCAATATAGCGGCTTTAAGAAATAATAAAGTTGATGCTAAGGACAAGAGACGAACCGTCATAAAGAAATTTTGATTATACCTTCTTGTAGTGAGGAAAAAACCAAAACGATTTTGGGAAAATATAGTTTTTCCCTCACTCTCCGAAAGTATGTACTTCGAATTTCGAAACTTTCTAAGCGTCATTTTGTTACTACTACCCCATTTAAGAGACTTCGTATCTCTTACAGTTTCCAAGATCCCAATGGTTAGTGCCAAATTAGAAACACCCTGTATATGCAGACTCTTACTAGAAGAAAGAAGTAAAAATACTACTAGGGTTTAATAAGTCTTTGAATAATAAAGACTGTTATACACTAAAAAGCTAAAACAGCTGAACATAACTACAATTATCAAGATCTGCTTACATAGCTATAAGTTTCACAGAGTTCCAAACATGGACAAAAAGAACTGAGACCTGAACTACAATACATAGAAGTAAGACTTCAATCGCGTAATTTCACATTCTGCAACTGTTACAAAAATGTTCAAAAGATTAGTGATCGCAAAAATCGTATTAATTATGGTTCTTGAAAGTTATGTCCTCTGTTGTTCGGATTTTTCATACTGTATTCATAATCTTCATTTTGCCATTACAGGTTCATAAAAAAAATATCGAGCACAAATCACTTTGACGCTGGCTGATATTTAAAATGGAGTTTCATTGAAATTTAGAAAAACTTGTTTATGTTGAATTGTGATACTGTTTTCTCTACAAAATTTGGGTTTTTGGGTTTTATTCTCTGCTCAGTAGATCTTCAAAGTCTTCATCTTCTTGGTATATTGCTCAGTTTTTTTTAAACCGAAGAAGCCGCGGCCAGGGCACCGCGGCTGCTTTGAGGAGCTTAAAGAAACTTTGTTATTTCTATTTTTGAACTGGCTTAAGTTATTAGAACTTAAAAAAGCTCCTCATGTAGATTGTTACACGATCTCGATACCCTCGAGACAAAGGAGCGGTCTTATCGACCAGTTCTAGATGTACGAAGTTCGACTCGGTTACGATGGGAGGCCGAAGTCAGGCAGGCACATCGCGCAGCGACACCATGGAAGAGAGCTCTGAGGAGCAAAGCCCGTTGGCGTAGCTAGATAGCCAACGGCCCGTCGGTGTCCCCAGACCGTTTATTAGAGAAGAATAATCGATCATTAAATGCCTCTTGCGTAGCAATTTTAGTCCTCAAGATAGTTTCGACACTGATACCTGTCACTGTCACTGGTTGACTGGTGTCCTCTGACCTGTCAGAAGGTTCTGTACGAACAGCGGATTAGCTGTTGGGAAACAGTCAGAAACTGTACGAACAGGTAACATCTCTCTGATTCTGATTTTGACAGTCACCGACAAGTTACCGACTACTGTACGAACAAACCATTCATCGGGGATCTGTCCCTGAGCACCGCCTAGTGTATTCCTTCTAAAGACAATCTAAGGTATATCCGGCAAGCAAACATAACGAGAAGATAGCGACTCACAGCTACTTGAAATGAAATTTTCGTGGTTGCAGTGGCATTGTAAATGCTCCCTACATCGAGCTGGTCCATTCCTGTGCTTTCCTTCCAAAGAAAATCTAAGATATATCAGATTTGCAATCTCAAGAAGATGAGAGCCTTCTAGACGCGCCTAAACCAAAATTTTTCTGATACAGTTGCGTTGTGAATGCAGTCCACATCGGGCTAATCCGACCCTGTCCGCGGTCCTGTGCATTCCTTCCAAAGACAGCTAAGGTATACGGTTTGCAAACGCAAGAAGGAGAAGATAGAACGCAGGGATGCACATCGCGCCGCCCGTCGCGCCGTCCGCCGTCTACTAGCCTGCGCTAGGAGGGAGGGGGGAAAGGGGAGCAGCTCTAAGAGGGGGGAAACGACGCCGAGCGGCGTTCGGAGGGGCGCAATGCAAGTGCATGCAAGTGCCGTGTGGCGTCGCACTTGTTGCGTCACGTTATGACGTTACTACAGTTGTGATACCGACCACCATTCATGCAGCAACGCAGCGCGACAACGAAATTTCAAAACTAAGTCGCAGCGCGCCAACCAACATGTAACGTCGGGATCAAAACCGAGTAGGCCACGATTTCGGTGCATTTGTTTCCGACGCGACGCGACGTACACGCGCGTTTTTTACACATTTTTTCCGTTACTCCTTTCGTTTGTTTTGCTATTTTTCCAGCAATGGCTAGACGTCGCATATATCGTGAACGTACCGACCCCTAGTTCCGAACTCGTACCACCTTCATTGGGTTTTGTTGTGTATAAGTGACTTGTGATCGGAGCGCGTGGATGGGCAAACCGGTAAATCGTTAGGTGTAATGAATAATTTGAAGCAATGGGTAATAGGAAATCCGTACAGATCAGTGTGACAAACTTGCCGCCCGAAAAACATGGCGGAGTGTTCGTATGCGCGCTGCGTTCAACAAAGGAGAAACATTAGAAGAGAGCTGCAAAGATGGACGAGAAACATGGTTCATATTGTAGGTAAGTAGCTCTAGTTTTATAGTTGACGTTTCCTTAGAACGATCGATAGCAGGACTCTTTTAAAACCGCTGACTATATTTACCTTAACCTGTTGACTGCAATCCGTTGGACGTCCCAATTTCCCCTAGAAACTTTCAAAATTCGAACGCAAAAACAACAAACGCTTAGTTTTTTCACTAAATCATGATGTTTCGTTATTCTTTAGTTATTCAGAGCAAAGGTAGCGACTCTTATTGTTTAAGATGACATTTTACAAGAAAAGTGAAAACACATTTTTTTCAAGTTATAAAAGCTGAGCGATTAAAAACTGTGGCAAGTACTATAATGCTGTTAATCATGGGATGCACTGAATCAAAATGTTGTATGTACAAAGTACCTATAATGCAAATCTTCTAGAAACTCAAAACTTAACTGCAATTGGCAAACTGCTATTTTGCTTCTATATGGCATATGGTAGCCAAACTACACGGTTAACTATCTATTATTAATTAGTTTTTCTTAGGGAATGAGTCTTGATTTTTCTCGTATCTTAATGCAGGTATATAAAACAACGTTTAAGTGGCTTTTGTGTTTTAGGCAGCAGTGAATTTAGTGACTTGTTTCTCAAAAAAATATGAATATTACTGGTTGTGTCGAAATTAATTGTTATATCCATTGAACCATGATTTTTCATAGTAACAATGGATTCTAGTTTCATTAGCTGTCCAGCTTATTTAATATCACGTGATGTTTTTGCTATAAAACGCTAAGTACAACCATTCAGTTCTCAGAATTTGGTGAAGCAATGCTTCTGTAAACTATCATGTTACAACAATACACATCAGCATGCATTTTTTTATTATATGGGGACTGCCCTGAACGTACATTTTTTGGAATCCAAATACTTTTAGGAAAATCCTGCTACCACTATAGTCGGCTATCGCAGTAAAGCGCTGCAAGCTTTTGAATAGACAAAGTCGGTGCGTGTGCTTTTTGCCGTATTCAAAGAGATGCTGCGGTGGCAGCTGTTTGGTACCAGAGTATTTTTGTATAGTGTCATCTTGCAGACAAATGAGATTATTTCTGCATAAGAATATTATCATCAGGCAAATTCTTAGTGCTATTGTTACTACCGACGCACACGCCGCCCTGTGTTAGGATCTGGGACATGAGAGGCCCCACAACGACCAGGGGCCCCAGAGTAGTGTGCATGAGAATCATCATGCCTTTGCACTTTCCCGTACTCCAACCATTTTTGGAACCCAGATACCTAGATAAATACCTTGATCTGAAATTCTAGTAAAATCTTGTGCAATTGTACATTTTGGGAAACTTTATTATAGCAATGCTGAAACTTTTATATCACCCACCAACATAATATCAAATGTCAGCCAAATGAAATCTGCTGTCAAACTGACATACCATGCTCAATGTAATCACATTTTTGTTTGTAAAACGTAGTGTTTTCACCATGCGTATGCATATTTATATGACTTTATTATACGTTAACACCTAACACCTAACAGCTTGTAAGTTTCTAACAGAACATAACGAAGGAGTAGGTTCCAAAGTAAAATTCAAAAGCAAATATGCATTAAGCTTATGCCCATTTTCATGGTTAAGAGGCAATCCAACCACATTCATTTTGTTGAAAATTAAAAAGTGTTTGTACGTAGTCTGTATGACAATTGCATGTAAGCTCTTGCAGTTGCACGACGGTCCTGCTTCTTCTATTTAAACGTATCATTTTGGTTTTGGTTTTTCAGAACACATGGTTTATATTTTTCATATTCAAAAACTAGTTTCAAATCGCCGACCAACGTCAAAACACAGTCAAACGTATATATCTCCAAACAATTAATTATGTATAACCACACAAACCACCGGGCGCCTAGGTACATTTGCAAGCATTGGTAACTTGTCAGTTACCAAGTGTTCCACCAGAATTGCGGAAATCTTGTATGAAAAATCCAATTGATTGATTTTAATGCAAGACTCCGGCAGTTGCCAGAAAATAACAGAAAAACTCAGCTGTTTTGTTAGTGTGCATGCGTCTCATCAACATTTCACTTGCTCTTCCTGACTGTAAAACGGGTATGTCACATAAATCAAAAACTTAATGTCCAAGTCCAAGCTCATTCAACTTTAAATAATGGTTTGGAGCAGTAATAAACGACAGAGGCTACCTTTACCGAATAGAGGTAAGTTTCCCCACTCCAGTCATGACTAACATTTTTATTGTTAACCTAAACGCAACTTTGAAGCAAACTCCGAATATCGTATACTCCCGATAGAAGTTATACCATCTGAAATCCCATAAAAATTACGAGATTAATAATAAATTTAGCTAATACATTTTTAATGTGTCCGAGAGAGATGATAAGTCCGCTTAACTTTTTACGACTAGTCTATATAGCTCGTAGGTAATATAATTCGAAAACACGTTGTCCTTTGATACAACTACTATATATCGAATATTCAGTTTAAATTATGTATATCAAATATTCCTTTAATGTAGAGATCTTCGATATAAATATTTTTTTAGACCTTCCGATCGAATATGCATTTGTGCTCTACAAACTGACGTGTTCAGAACCTGATTTAAAGTTGCGGTTGAAATTACATTCTCGAATCCAACAAAGGAATATAATATTTAATTTACGGATAGACCACGCATTCGATCAGAACACCCAATAGGTATATGTGGATCAGTTATGCAGTTGGGCAGAAAGTTTTAGAATGAATATCTTCAAAAAGCATTTTTAAACTCGGGGTCACGTGGTATCAAAAGAAATTCTTAATAATGGCATATTAGATACTATTCTACGAATTTTGGAAAGTAAGTAAACATTAGTAATGAGTATTACAAAAAATAAACGTGATCAGATATCCCAAGCAAAAATCAGTGAGGTAGCTTGCTCCTAGGGGCTCCATATCAATCCAATTATGGCGAATCCCAAATGAAGGATCAAAATAATAATAATAATAATAATAATAATAATAATAATAATAATATTATTTGCCAAGTACAATTATAAAAATATGTATTTCAAAGGAGTATCAATGACAAATAAAAGTAATGCAACGAACAAAAAATCTTGTGTGTGGGCATCCCATTATTGTCAATTGCATAAGTTATAAATAAAGTTTATCAAGTATTTGCTAATGCTTCTAACGCACACACTGACTGACATAATCTGGTGTTACTGTCAGAAACGACAAAACTTTGAACTGACACTGTGACACTTCAACTAAATTCGATAATAAATAACATAAATTAAAAAAATAAATTAAAGTATAGATTTTACAATAGAAACAAAACGCTTGCAGTGAATAATATGAATTGTCACGTATTAACCTTTCTCAGTCATCGGTAATAGATAACTTTCTATATAAATGTACCTACCCTCAAAACTTTTTGAAGAGCAAGGGGTGGCAGAGTTTTTCGGGATGTAGGTTGAACTGTGAATGCGAAAATTATAGAAATTCAGATGAATATTTTTTTTGCGATTTCTACAAAACAAATCTATGTAGGACAAAGTAGCTAACGCTACTTCATTTTTGAGAGTCGCTTAAATGGCAGTAGTGTTATGAGTAAAAATTAAAGTAGCTTTGCCTCTGAAAACGTAAGTAACCATGCTTGATTGTCAGAGTTGCTTCATAGAACTCGTAAGATATTTGAAATACTTTTAATTTCGAAAAGCTTCTTTCAGCTGTTGCAGTTGTAATCTAGAGGATTAAAAATAGGAAGTATGCTACTATCACCTAGACTTACAATGGAAGGTTTGGCGCTAAATAATTTTTAATTTCGCGTACGTCCTAAAAACTTACGTGAGATTGTGAAAAACATGCATTTTTTCGTACGCGTGGGATCCTATAAGCTGGGAGCCCCATATCATTGATACGGCGGTAGCTACGCCCCTGACAAAACTTATAGTAATTAGTTCTGAGACACGTGTATCAACAAACAAACAAGTGCATTCTACTTCAATTTGAACCTAAACTAGTACAACTTTAGGTAGAAGTGTAACTTAATGGTAGATGTAGAGGGTATAGCAAAGATGCGCTTATGCTGGTCGCTTATTTTTTAAAACTATTATGCTGGCACCTTGAGTGTAGGAACGTACACAACTATTTGCATTTACGATGTTGTTAAGTTGTGAATAATAATAAACAAGAATAATAAATCTTATAAATTTAATTATCCACTGCTTAAAGCACACAAATAATTTTGTAACTATTACCAATTTTGGACAGAGATTATGAAACGACATTTATCGTCATTTTAAATATCTAAGCAATAAATAACCTTCACAGGAACCTTTCAGTGGTTCGCGATATAAATTTAAAAATATGGTGAAGGTGCATTGCACTATGACGAAGTATACATGAACTATTTATAAAAGAGGTTTGAATGAATTGCTTCTACGAAATCAATGGTTACAAAAGGAATAAAATCAACGGTAAGTCGTTGATTTATTTCTAAGCTGTATATCGTCACCACAGATAAGTATGGAATTACTACTTAACTTAATTTTCAAGCTTGATTAATATCTAATACTGATTTCAACAGAACACCTTTGTATCTGTGTTGTCTACGCGCGCTATACAAAAGGATACTTTTCATAGATTTTTCTTCCTACTGATTTTGTCATTAAATCTGCCGAATTTCAACTATTCCCATCTACATACAGATTTTAGTGTTTTTTGGTTTGGCGACGCTGTTTGCATGCATCGTGATTCTTTGCATTAAAATACAAAATACTGCTCATCGGATGTAGGTACAAATAAATATCACTAAAGGTCTTTAGTAGTACAAAAATATAATTTGCCATCAAGCATCAAGTAAGTAGTTTGAAAATGGTTGATCTCAACTCAAGCAGAACAATAAATAAATCAAGTCAAAAATTAACGTTTCAAGTAATTTTATTGTCAAGTAGCTAATGAAAATATCAAGCTACTTGACTTGATGGATTCCTATGCATATCCTAACTACAGCAAAGCATGGCCTCTAAGAATGTTTCCTCAAAACGCATAGAGTTATAAAGTGACGTCTAGCACTACCCCAGTGCAGTGACGTAGCCACCTTGGGTAGCACCCGGTGCGGAAGTTGGTGGTGTCCCCCATCGAAAGTCAAAAGCAATAAATTTTATATGATTTATAAACATCATGGATCATTTGATATTTATATTTAAAATATTAAACAAATAAGAAAACACAATAAAAACTAATACAAACAAATATTTTTATCTTACAATTAAAATCTCTTCTTTCTAGCTTTAACAGCAGCTGCAAACTCCGAAATAACTTCATCAAAATTTATATTTTGTATTTCCTCGTGTAGATGGCTAATATGCCAAGATTGATAAGCCGCGATTGGGTCATTGTTGCCCGCAATTAATTTTTTATTAATTTTAGCTTACTGAAACTCCTTTCACATGAAGCTACGAATACGCAAACTGTCATGAACAATTTTAGTGCAATCATAAGATGTGGAAGAGATTCTGTAAAATCTCATTCTACAAAAAACTTATCTAAAAAAATCTAGAGATACTCAATCAGAAACTAACATTAGCGGCTTTTGAGTGTCATCGCAGTCTTGGTATTTCCAAAAGTAATTCTGTTTCTGAGACGTCATCATAAAAATCAGTAAATTTGGATGTAGCTAATTTCAATTCCTCAGTATTCGCCAAACGCAAAGTATTTCTTTGTACGATCTCGAACAATGAAGCTAGATTTTCAAGAGACTTTGATCTTGTCTGAAGTTCAATTCTGAATCGGTTAAGACATTCCAACATATCTTTTTGAAGTTCATCTTTCAGTGTGAGTCCTGCATCACTGGTCATCTCACCAACCACCCGTTTTTTACGAAGAAGTCGTCTTTCTGTTGGAATATCGTAGTCTTCCGATTTTTTTGTAGCAATATCTATCGCCTCTTCCACAATGTGACTCCGTTTTTCTTCGATATAAAGACGAAGTGCCTCGATTTTTGTAGCAGTTTCGTCAATAGTCCAGCTTGTAGTTTGCAATGCAATCTGTGTTTCTTTTGTTTGTGCATTGTTCTTAAAGTTGAGTCACCAGGTGGGTGTCACCCCAAAAAGGTGACACCAGGTACGGATGAAACATTGATGCAGGTATAGGAAAACAAGATTCCACAGGTCTCAAGGAATAAGTAGACTTCTAATGAGTTTTATATTCTTATAATAATATAAAAGTCTTGTTGAAGATTCTTTTGAGGTTTAGATTTTTAACGCATCTTTTTTAACAACTTTTTTGGTAATATATGAAAAATATCACAGGATACTAAATAGTAGATTTGTTTACTAGTATGTATGGTATATACGAAACTATCTAGGCACGTTTCCATTTAAAAAAGTTGTAACATGTGCCTGTGACTTGTTTATATGGATATGAACCTGGCTAAGCACATGTGCTGCAACATGTTGCAGACCCTCAGAACGTCTGAAGCACCATGCGCAAGATGCGTCGGGCACATTTATTTCGCAAAAATGGAAAACTCTTGAGGTTTCAGCTGTATCGCAATGAAATAACAGAGAGCCACAAGTGAATATGTTCTTTGTTCATGTTCATGTTAAGCTTTAGAAAATAATATTGCATGTACTACAAAACTCATTACAATATAAATAAAATACTACTTAGGTACAACGTTGAAATCGTGTTTCAGGACAAACTATCTCAAAAAAAAAACGGAGATAAAACATGGAAACAACATATTCGCAGGTCACTATATCAAAAACTAATCATTTTTAAAATTCATTAAAGAAGATTTAAAACTTATCTACGTTAAATCTACTAATGGATGGAATAAATATTAAAAAATTGAATTTTATACATTATTTATTTATATGTTTTAAACAAAATACTCTATTGATCAGTATCTACCACGTTTTCACTGTTTGTTTTAGTTAAAGGTTGGTCTTATATTATGTTATATTGCAATGTTTGTTTATTTTTGTGACTGCTATAACGTATGTAATAAAAGTATTAGCACAAAATATTTATCGGATTTCTTTTTAATGAAGACATTTATTTAAACATTAACTAGTTGTCATTAATTACAACTCAACACTTAACTATCGAACTATGTGGAGTGGCCTATTTTGCTCCACCAGACCCAACTTTATTCTAATGTCTCTCATGAGGTTCTGGATGGAATTCAGATTAATTTATCTGTTTTTTGTAAATTTGCCGTCTTGTTCTTCATCTTGGACTTCCCAGCCTCCATGATAAACTTTCCTAGACAGTAAAGCCTAAATATCCTCTTTTGGGCGAGCCTGCAGCAAGTTTCGAGGATTATCTCTTGAGCTAGGTCCGGCCAAAACATGATATGGTCATTATCATGATGTTCGTGGAAAAACTGAAGCAATTTGGAAAGGCAGATATGGATATACCTCTGACTATTCAAAGCTTCACCCCACAAAGGGTTGGGATACACCCCTGTTAGAAATTGCGCACCAGTCAAGGATTTTATCTGCAAATTTCGCTTTATGTTTGTTTCTAACATTGTCAGGGCATTCCTCTACGTTGTCCGTATACAATCCGTCGTTTCCCTTCATTTCAGAATCATTCAAAGTGAAATACTTTTCATCTAAAATAATTATTTTTCCATTGGTAAAGTGTACCCGCAAGATCAAATAACAATAAGGAATGCAGGAAGGCAATACTATAAAATGATTTCAGTTTAAACAGCCACGGTCGCTCCTCCATGGATCTACATTATTTTTTCAAGAATAACATGTAGTAGTAACCCCTTCTCTGTAGTAAATTAGTCACGCCAATATCGTTAACACATCAGCTGAGTATATAAATCATGCAAAAATATGCTGTAACTTTGCCTATTTTTTCATGATCCAATAATTTTTTGCGCGAGTGTAGGCCAATTACCGTGTACAAACCGACAAACAAGAATCCTTGATCGGTTCCATATTCACAATTTTTTCAGGTTACAACTCGCGTTCTGAATTAGGTAAGACTTTTACCTTCGCCGATTTTGATGGAAAAATTATTTTAGACCTTAGTTCTTGGATGTAGATGAAATAAATGAGACTAAAAATGAGCGAAAACATGAAATGGCTGAAATATTTATTTTTATATATGATAGGTTTTTATTTAGTGTTATTAAATTTCCTTAATTCACTGCACTTAGAATTTGTATATTTCTGACGATGATAAGTATGGATTATACAAGTCTCAAAGTGTATCGTATGGTACAAGAAAGCACTTTGTCCAAGAAAATTTTCATATTTCAAAAAGATTTGTAATCTTTAATAAGAATCCTATTTGACGTATGACAAGTGCATTACAGCATCATACAAACAAAAAATAGAGGAGCAACTCTTCCATACGTTTTGCAATGTAGCCAGATTTCATTACTTTAAAGTTTTTGGTGTTTATAATCATTTTTAATAATTGAATTTTTATGTATGACTTCGAATTCCACAGCCCTACATAACTTCAAATACGCTACGATTCAGACAAGAAATTCTAGAGTAAAAAGAGAGCTTCAATATGGCATCTGCTCAGTATGTGTAGGATTGGAACGGAACATTCTGCACATGTCATGATTGTCAAGGTGTTTCATACCTTTTTAACAGTTTTAATTGTAACATATTTTTACTACCTTCAAATGCCCCTTTTTCTAGATGTTAAAATATACAAATGTGGTACATGATAATCAAGATTATCCATATAAATTGTTTTTGCACGATGCTTGTAATGCAGAATTTAAAAAGATATTCTATATCGGTAAGTAGATTTGTTATCTAAATTTACAAAAAATATGGATAATGTCGAAATTACTCGGCAAATAACCGTCTTTAACTTCATTTTCCTAATGTACAAAGCCAAAGACATTGTCTACTTTCTGTCGGAGAAAAAAATACGGTTGGGGTAGCCAAGCCCAAGTAGCACCGAACGGGTTAATTAAATTTTTGAACACGTTCGCTCCGGCATCTCTACTAATAAGAGCCTGGTGTACCACATGTATTTTCAAAAGTAATTTCATCAAATCTTATATGAAGAAGTCCAGGTTGTCTGTTTAGAAGTTAGTGCTCCTTAGACAAAACCGCCAGACAAATGAGAAGAACGCGCTACGCGGGTTGGCGGCATACCGCCAACGCGCCTCGTGTGTTTCACTTCGAATTGTGATTTTAATTTTATTGCAATATCAGTAATATTTGAAATACAAATGAAGAACAAAAGTGAAACCTGTATCTATTACTAAGACAAGTTAACTCATGAAATTTCTGACGTTTTATTGTGATTTTTTCTTTTTTTATACAAAAAATAGCAGACAAAAGTGGAAACAGTATTTCTAAAACTTGTCAATTCCATGAACGTTCCTGACATTTACCTTTACGAGAATAGAAACCTCCGTAAAGCTTTGTTATCTTGGGCAACTAATTTCAAAAGTGCTGTGGAGGTATTTTTAAAACCAGTTTGAATACATTTTAAATATACACAGCTTTAAAGTAAACTTAGAAGTGTTTATTGAATGTATACTTTAGGTTAATTTACCTTATTGTTAACATCAACGTTAAAATAAAATAATTCACCAAAACTACGTAATTCCTTTTTTATTACATAAATCCGCCTTAAGATAAATTAACAAATTTTTATTTTTATTACCTATATAATAGATGCGCATCTATAACTACAAAATAATAAAAAGTAAATGGTTATTTCGGACTATCAAGGTAGAAAAATACTCGAGTACCCGATTTTATCGATAAATGATAATGAACAAGGTTTTGGGACCTCAGGCGCCTTAATGTTTCTGAAGTTTTACAATTAGAAAAAGACAATAAAGAAAATCCAAGTCGTGAGAAACCTCACTTTAAAAGAAAGATAGTTTTATCTGTAATTTTGAACTTTTTAATGTTAAATTAACTCGGAATTACGCATTTAAGTTATAAATTTATCATTTTTATGTACGCCTCAATATTGATATCCATCATGGCTTTCAGCATCTGGAGACAGCAAAATAGCTGAAAATTAATAAAACCATTTAGTCAGTCGGCAGAGAAACGTTAGGACCAAAGGGTTTCATTTTAACCCGTTCTAAGAGTACATATTCTTGATGATGGCCTTGAAATTGAAACCGCTTAGTTTGAAAGTGGCTGTGATAAATACCGCTCGGCTTTCATGTGTGCTGTGCTGTAATGTGAGTGTATTTTTAAAAAATTGAGCCGTGAAATCGCTATAAAAGTACTATATTAATCGTAATCATAGGCTATAATATGCTTTTTCACCCTAAGCAAAATGCGGCATCCATTTTGAACATGATAGTAGAGGATGAGCTTAGTATTATTCTTTCTAACAAGAAGTATATTGCTTTTATTGAAAACTCAATTTGCTGCAAAATGAGGTTTCAAATTTTTTTAGAAGAGAATGAGTGATACGAGTAAATAAAAGTGAAATGTCACCTATAACTTTAAAGCTGTACTAATATTTGTTAACATGTTAAAAAATGCACAATAAAATGCAAAAAGTGCTTTTATTGACAAAACATTGATAGCATTATTTTTTAGTCATCTCTGTACTCACCATCAAATAATCAGATGAAAAGGATATAGAATACTGCTGACAGGTAATTGAGAGTTCAGTTTTAACATAGCCTGCTAACTGCATCTGAAAAAGCAGTTTTAAAGAAAGCGAATGAAATAGGCTTAAGGCTTACTGACCCTACGGTCGTAAGATCATGTGGTTTTAATAATGTTTTTTTGTACTTATATTAGGAGGATGTTTGAAACTGCTTGAAAACTACAACGTCACAAACTAGAACGTAATAATTAAACAGCCCGCAAGTTCTTCATAAAATTGAATAGTTCTAATGTTAATTGAGAGCAAATCATTTCAAAACTACAATAAGAAAAATTAACTTTACATGCTAAGTTCCGGCAGTATATCTACAAGATGACTTTAAAACATTTATCTTTTTATTTCCACAATAAAACCGTTTGAAACCTCAAACAGGCTTAAAATGGGTGCTATCTGGGAGGTAATGCAAGTACTGAATTAATCCAGAATTAACGTGTGTTCGAGCTCTTATTGCTTAGCGATCGTCTAGTTTTCCACGCAAAGCTCGCTATCTGATTTTCAAGATGCACTTTTTGTGTATGCGTCGTGGACGAATTTCTGTGAACAGCGCCCCGCCAATACGCGGCGCGGTGTGGCTGTCCGGCGGCGCGGCGTTTTAGTAGTTTTTTCTGGAAACCTGCCGCTCGACGCCTGCCGCCCGACAGCGTTTCCTTCATTAAGTCGGCTAGCGACGCGCGAAGAAGTATTGATCGGAAATTCTGGTTTGGCGATTTTTGTCTTTATTTAAAAGTGCACTTCCTCTAGTGCGCTCTGCTCACGGCCACCACCACTACCACCGGGTCTACAGAATGCTTTCTCTCCGCAGACACATCGATTCTTCTTTTTTCCGTCCCGGTGATATAAGAAATTACGACCGGGTTTTTATTTAGGGAGTGTCTCGGATACTGCGTAGAATGATAGGCGTTTCCAGGAGATGTGTTTTTAAAAAAATGGTTACATATCCTTGTTTAAAAACTTGTGGAATGCTCAGATCCGTGCAGTATTTTCTCTGGAAAGGGCTCTGAATGATATCAACAAAGCGCAATGATGACTCGAATTATGAGGCAGAAAGCGTGTAATATATACTGAGAACCAAATTTGTTTGACGGCTTGAGTTCAATGTGCACGAGATAGAAGTGCGTATGACATATATTTTAGAAAGAGCGAGAAGCCGCCTGTATAGTGTAGCTTATCACCGCTTTGCCTAGCAACGCTGATGCGGCAATCTGGCAATCAGTTAATTGAATTGAGATGTATATTAAAAATATGAGTTAGTTTATTCTTTACGTCCCAATAATGGTTTTATTGTGAGCGTACACATATTTGAATTTTGAATTTTATCGAATCTGTTTAGGATTGATTCCCGATCGGTCGGAATTCTGCAAAAACCAAATTCTGCAACATTGCAATTAGTTCCCCTCACATCACCGAATCTTGTACATTTCAAGTCAAGGTTTCCACCTCCATGATCATAGTTGAACCATTTCGGTCAGTACCCATCTAGCACTCGTACGGGAGTGTCGTCCTGTTTCGAAATGGCTTTTACCTGCGTACACGCAGACAGTTAAAATTTGTCTTGCCTAACGCGCTGCGGTCGGAAAATGTAACAATAACTCAGGATGTGTTGATTTTATCACCATCGGTGGAAATCAAAGGTAATTCTAAAATAAATTAAGACACTAAGTCGCCTCAAAATTGCTTGTGCGAACATTTTCTGGTGTAACAGATTGGCGACGCAGCAGATTGCACGTCCAGCTGCGTCATCGTTGCTATTCAATGTGATGATGACCTTCGCTCTTCAGCCAGCGTCTATCTCTTTCTAACATGTGTTGATACACACTTCTCACGCTTCTCTCTCGTACACATTGAACTCAAGCCGTCAGAAAAATTAAGTTTTCCCTGTATAGTTAACGTTCAATGCCTCCTTTTTTTACAACGTCCTGTCTGGAGGAGTATTCTTAATAGTTTTCGTCTGACTGATTCATGCTGTTTATAGAGATGACTGGAAAGACATTGTTATGAGTTTCTATTTTTCGTAAAAAATACATTTTTTGTCCATTTTTATGCATTCTTTCTTCAATCGTAACTTGTTAACAAATAATAGTACAGCCCAAGCTGTATGTGAATATTCCACTTTTATGGCGAATTGAGCGGGCGATTACTTTTTTCTTACTAATTTGCTGCAAAATGGGGTTTCAAGTGAATCAAAGGTTTTTCTAAAAGAAAAATCGATAAGAATGAAAGTAATCACCCTCTCAATTCTACCATAAAAGTGTACCTATTTTTGACATACAATTTCAGTGCTGTACTAATATTTGTTAAAAGGCTACGATTGAAGAAAAAATGCACAATAGACTGCCCAAAAAATGCATAACGTTGTTGTTTTTAGTCATCTCTATACTCACCATGAAATAATCAGATGAAAAGGATTTAGACTACTGCTCCAAACAGGCAGTTGAAAAAAGGGGCATGCGAGTTTAATACATCCAGATTTCCATAACACTAGCTACAAGAAGGTACTATCTATTACCAGAATCCGCTACTGTGAAAGTGAAGAGAGCTGCCTATTGAACCTGCAAAGTTATCTTAGTTTGCCTCGACACCCGAATACTACCAAAGGTCAATTTTTTGGCCGCACTAGAAGCTGAAGCAGCTATTCGTCTTTTAACATAACCTTCGGCCGAAGACGAAAGTTGAATCAATCACAGATAAGTAACCTTTGTACCTCCAGATCCGCTTTTTGTAATTAGAAATTAAATATAAAATAACCTGGGAATTTCAACGTCTTAAAAAAATGGGATAAATAAATACAATCAACATCAATTATAGCAGTTATAAAACGGACCCTGTATCAACTAGTAGGAAATAATAATTGTTACCTTTAGTCTAAAAAGTCTAGATATTTAATTTTACCTGTAAGAAATACCAAGTCAGTTAAAGTAGATCAGACGCAGAAAGTCTTAGAATTCGGAATACTTACGCTAATAACCCGAAAATGACTGTACTACATTCATAACATACTGACAACGAAATCACTGATATATTCATTGTCATTATTTACTTAATTGAAATAGAAAGTGGTTAATACATTATACCCTTAGTGGAGAAGTATGCCATTATCAACCAAGCACCTTTACATAGAGTAATATAATGTTGCGAGAGCCATAATAACCTTCTCCATCAAGGTATACATATAATTTTATCACTACTAACTATGATTTATTACCACATTTAATTTAACTAGACTTTGAAGTATAGCATATCTGAGAATTTTCAGAATTTCTGGCAACACTGTCCGAATAAAGCACGTGAAGTGTCTACATAAGAGGACAACGGACGCTGTTGACATGCTAGAATCCGGCACAGATAGCTACATACGACGACGCATCATTCATTTCCCACTCATTTTCAATTACTCAAATTTATCAAAAAACCTGAGACTTTCAACCTGTTAAAAGAATGCTATATATACATTTTCAATATAAAACGGACTCTGTATCAACTGGTAGTAAACAATATTTAGTGATATGCAAACATGGATAAAGCATATCTGAGAATTTTCAGAATTTCTGGCAACACTGTCCGAATAAAGCACGTGAAGTGTCTACATAAGAGGACAACGGATGCTGCTGACATGATAGAATCCGACACAGATAGAAGATGCTACATACGACGACGCATCATTCATTTCCCACTCATTTTCAATTACTCAAATTTATCAAAAAACCTGAGACTTTCAACCTGTTAAAAGAATGCTATACATATATATACATTTTCAATATAAAACGGACTCTGTATCAACTGGTAGTAAACAATATTTAGTGCAAACATGGATAAAGGGTTTAATAGCAGTGAAAATTCTGTTCCCAACAAGCCGAAGAAGCTCTGCACACATTCATTATTTACCTAGGGATGCATCAGTATTTATGTACTCGTACGTAGACAGAACAATGAAGCTTTCCTTAGAGGAATGTGGTGAATAATGGCGATTTTTCAGGTTTAGAAGAAATAATCAGTTTCAATGGCAAAGTAGCCATATACATAATTTCTTTTTGGCAGTGGAATAAGTTACATAATTAAAGTCGACTTCAACGCATACTTGTCAAGTGATTTTTGACAAAACAAAAACCACTAGGTGGACATAATTTTCTGAAAGTGATTATGAAACGGGTGACATTACTGTAAATCTCTAAATCATTAAAGATGACAGCCAACAAATGCTAGTATATCAACACCACAAAGCAAACTGATACCGTAGGTTTGGCCTACAGATCCAGCATTACATATATTTGAAAATATGTACAGATACTAACTGGCAGGTTATCAGATACATTCTAAGTACCTACAAAATTGTTCCCAATAAAGACGTATGGACTAAGAACTACCAGTAATATTACATATGTTATTATCCATTAACACCTTTTGAATTTCAATTGTTCTTAAACACAATAATGATTACAACAATAATTTTCTTTGGCCATTTTTGTCGAAGCCCGAATGCGTGGTCGAGGGTGTGCTTCTGGCCGAAGCCAAAGTTTCGGTCGGACTCTACTAATAATACTGCCTTCGTCCGTTCGTTGAGCAGGGAGCCAACCATATACAGCGGTGTTTCATGCTTATTGGCAATCATAACCACAAACGTATCCTGTATCAAAGGTATAAAGTCCTATATATCTAGACCGTGTTGATGATTGCCAATAAGCATGAGTAGACCATTATCGACAGAATGGGCGGCATCAAGCAGTCATAGTGATGACCGGTAAAAGTTGGCAGTTGTGTCACTAGGCATGAAACAGCGTTGACACGGTTGGTCCGTTGGTCAGACGGACGAAAGCCATATTGGTAGTTTGTTAAAACTCAACAACAGAGGAAAGCATTAAGGGCCGTATCGTCAGTCGTTCCTGCAAATCTGGGACGCCTTTATGGCCTACTTGATTTTCATAGTATTTTCTCTCCTGCAGACAGGCTGGGCTATTTCTAGATTTCTTCTGTTCCGGGTCAGCGTCAGCGCTCTCCTATTGTGAGAGGCTACGTTTTCTTTTTGAATTGTAGGAAATTTCAGGTTGATATAACAGATGATATAAATCAAAAGCATGAACAATTTGATGCAAATAGATTTTGTAGCATTACCTCAAAATAGAGCACTGACGCGGAACAGTAGAAAACTATGAAAATCCAAGAGGTCGTAAAGGCGTCCTACAATTATTGTAGGAACTACTGACGAGACGGCCCTAAGCTAGAGTTGCCTACCTGCCGCATATGTGTTTAGTTTCAGTTCGAAGATAAGAGTTTTTCGGCATAATTTAATTTTAACCAATGAACTCCTGTTAGCAGCGGTAAAATGTATTGTTGTCGAAATTAGGTTGGACAAGTTGCAACGGTGGTGTCCTGAGCGTCAACCGTACTTATAAAGTACTTACATGTATGTAAACGTAGATACATACATCGATACATCTAAGAGATCTTTTAAAAATGGTGAATGTGGTGCTTGAAACTAATTTCAGTCTGTCAGGTTCATTTTTTGTTAGCAAAAGATACCAAAGGCCATGGAGGCATTCAGTCAACGCAAAGCGAACCAGCGGTGCAGTTTTTATGCTGAATAGCAGTAGCCATTGAATAACTTTGACAAACTGCTGTCAAGTTAACAATGTTATCCTTGGCTACCGCTATTCAGCATAAAAATTCTGTCCCGCTGGCGCTGGTCCGCTTTACCTCAGTTGAAAGATCTCAATCTGGGAAGGAACAAGATTTGTCAGTTACTACCAACCATTTCAGACTAGGTAGAAGGAGCCAGTCAAGGAATTGTTTGCTTTCTAATTTTCACAGTCTGTAGTGAGGATCAAAGTGCACTTGACATAAGTCAATTCTTTGCCAGTCCTGTTATTAAATTCGTATATTTAGTGGTATTTTTTAAAAGTGCGAGTGTCTTCAGATAAGACATCGTACTTATTGCGTAATTTGCAAAGAGCGGCACAAGCCTAATAAAGGTAGATGTCTCAATTTGTAAGTATCATTATTATGTTGAAATAACGCTGTTACTTTGGTACACATCGGTAAGAAAATGAGACAAAAGTATGCACTAAAAATACTTAGTTTTGGCGACAAACAATGCAATGTAAACATATTGGCTTCGCTCCTCCTAATCGAGTCGGATTCATTGGCTACTACCTCTAATAAGCGGGTCGACTTATTGGTGACACATTAAGACATTTCACGTTTTACTTTAGACCTTAACTGGCGAGGAAGCATTGAGCATCAAAATATAAATCAAAATATTACGTTTACTGGATGTTACTTGGCATGGCCATCATGGAAACCAAGTCACTCATTTACCTATGTGTTTGTTAACCCCTGACCTCTGTAACCCGGAAAGTATTGCATGGATTCTAGATGATTTTTTACGCAATTACCTCATGGCAAAGACTAAAAACGTTGTGGAATCTGATAATCGGTAAGTAGCGGCGGAGTTATCAAGGAGAGTACTAGAAACTATGAGATTTTTATAGTTTATAATTTCTGATGATAGTTTCTGATAGTCAAAATATATTTACTAGTGGTGCGCTTAAAGCCCATATATCATGATCAATTTTTAATCCTGATTGACAGGACATTGGACAAGAAAATATTGGACGGATTTCACTGTTTCCTCTGTTTGCAACGTTCAAATATTTTGTTACAAATTAATGTTTGACAAGAATATGCACACGTCTACCAATAATATCATTTCTGTCATGAGTCTGTCGTCATGCCGTCTAAAAATCATTGTTATCTGTAGTGTTTTATCGGAATATTTTGGACTTAGGTATGTTTATAGGGACTTTTTTTTAGAAATATTGCGTACCGCCGATTCACAGAGTTTCATCTGAATTACTCAGGTGATTTAAGAGAAATTAGAAATATCAGAATATCAGAAATGAACTTGAACACCCCGTGTCTCAGCAACGAAGCCGTAAAATTCGTAAGTTCGTAAGAACTGTTTTGTTCGGTTTGATCAGTCCTATCAGATTATATATAAACCTGAATAACTTTTAAATACATGAAAAATGGCGTCATGTGGGTTGACTCTGCACTTCTCACGCAACGCCGTTATCAGCTCATAAAGGGCTATATGAAGCACAAACTAGACCCCCTGAGAAAAAAGTCATTTTAACAAGTCCATACAATTAATCCTTAGACATTCCTTCCCTACCCTACCGATATTGCATCTAGAAACGTGCTCTCTCCTTCGCAATACCTAACCCCGTTAGACGTAGCAGCGCAGTCAGAGCATAAGAAACACTATGCTGCCGCACGCCGCCGGAAACATTAGTCGGAGCTGGTAGCTACTCGATTCGTTTGATGAGAGTATTTTTCCAAGCCTCAAGGGTTAAAGTACGGAGAGATCTATGATTTGTGAAATATGTGTTGCGTAAAATTACCAAGGTTGGGAGCATACAAATGTACTAACAACAATAAGTTGCGATAAACCCTCCTAACTCCCCTACAACCACCAAAGTTTTTTTACGTTATATTTTTTTTAAAATTTAACCTCTGAAACATAATAAAATTAAGTTTGAACGATATTTATTCTTTTTCTTTATCGGCCTTTTTCTCTGCCGCCACTGGACCGATTTTCAAAAACTACAAAGCTTTTTCGTCCTCTGCATAGTACTAACAGTAACATTATGTAAACATTTCATTGAAATCCGTGCGGAACTTCAGAAGTTATTGGCGGTTATAACGTTAGCGGGCAGACCGACATACAGATAGACCAACGGGAATGAGTGACATGGTTGTTCGAGATGTACATGTCACATAACATCCATAAAATACACATTTTTGAAAATTTTCGCGATTATAGTACTTGGCCGCCAGTAGGCGTGGGTAGTAAAACGAAAACAAAAAAACTACAAATCGAAATCATCCAAAATTGATCTTAATATGCAGTATCTTAAACGCACTCCTCTAAAAATTGCAAAAATCTACCCAATCGCACCGGTTTCCGAGGTTTAAAAAATCTAAGGTCACTTTACTATAGTGGTAAGAATTAAACGCAAACCAAACTTGATTTTCAATATGTTTCAACGTGGTGATCATAGAAAATTTTGGAGAATCAAAAAATTTTATTGCCTTAAATTCCATTTTTTCAATATGTATAGGAAGCATAGAGTCAACTTACTTTTTTCTCTTGAGCAGTTGGTAATTTTTCCACCCATGTACAATCGATGTCGCTGCTTTTAGATCCTACTGTACTGTGACTTTTAATTGAATTTCCAGTAGGTACAGTTATTTTAAACTGGCATGAACGGTGATTTCTTCGGTATTTAAGGTGCTGAATATGTGGAAGAATCTTATCCGACGATAAAAACATACGTAAAGTGTCACCTTTGCTTCCTCCTCAATATTTCCTCAGTCAAAGATAAGTTGATGATGGATTGGAAAACAAAAATACTAAACAAAATAATAAAATGTCTGGCGACAACGTGATAAAACACTACTACTGTAAGACATCACAAGGTGCCATCTATTACCAGAACCGACCACTTTGAAGTGCAAGCTGTCTGTATGCCAGTTCGCATTGTTAGCCGGCTGACGACCGTGACCGCTAGATGCCACCGAATTTGGTGCTACTCGCAAGTGAACAAACTAGTAATATAGCTTTCTTTCGTGGTCGATTCTGGTAATGAATTCATCAGGCTGAAGAGCTATCAAACAGCACGAAATAGCTGCCCTGTGGTCAGACGATCAAAGGCTATATTACTAACTACTTACTGTAATTATGATCGTCAGTGACTTTTAAGTAGATATTATTTTCCTTTAATGAGTGAAATACGGTCCTGTCATATCCGCAAAAACCTTTTCCGGTAACATACGCCAGCATAACGCCATTGTACAAAAATGTAGTAATAGAATTGTATGGCTTTCCAGCGAAGCTGTACAGGTAATGCACGTTCTGGGAAGGTGGAGACGAAAATAGTATTTTTAGGTGCAAAAAACAAGATAAAGACATTTGTAAGATATCCTAAACAGTTGCAGTGCACGAGTTACGTAACTTTTCATTGATTTGTACTTTAAAATTTAAAGGTCTTCACAGAATTGTATATTCGGATTGCCAACGCTCAGGAATAGATTCCAAACGTAGGAGGTGACAAGGAGATTACGAATAACAGTACTGTACATTTTTGAAATTTTAAGTTTCAAGATATAAAACATGGAAAGATCCCAAAACAGGACCACTATTTTGTTATTCATTAAAGTAGCTAACAAATGTTTTACACGCGTGAAACGTTTATTTTGTAACTAACACGTTTGTAAAACGTAGTTGTAAATTATTATTGAAAGAAGTAATTTCAAAAAGCATACCTTCTCCCGATTTTGAAATTAGGTGCCAAAACCAGACCCCAATAAAAATTGTCAACTATTATCAATTAAGATTTGATTCTTAAGCCGGATAATACAGAATATATTTAAAAAAAATGCATGGTTTTTGATAACCATGCCTTCTTCCATCCCATCGTATTTCTAAACACAGCAATAACTGAGATAGACAGTTTATCAAATTAAATTTCAATCAAACAAAGACGAATGTAGGATTTTACCATTTAAGACGATACTATTAAATACCCGAACACCCTGAAAACTGGGCAACCACGCATTTTTCCGAAAAAAGGTTTCAAGAAAATTTTCAGGGAATCAAATAAGCACGTTGTCGATGACCTCTGATCTGACCTAGACAATGACCTCAGAGGTATTTTGGAGGTCAACTTTGTAAATTCAAATAGCGCCACCATTTTTTAAAACAGATTCGTGTCGAGCTCGGCAACCGATTTCAATTTCGTACATGACTGTAACAGTAAGAATATGCAGGATGTTTTAAATTCGGGCCTCAACACTGGGATCTCGGAAACGGTAAGAGTTAGTCAGAGCAGTCGCTTAAATAGGGTCAAAGTTGCGTATTTAAGTAATCAACAAAGTGGCGCTTAGTAAGTCTCGAAATTCAAAGTACTTCCGGAGGCAGGCGGAAAAAACGAATTTTTCCAAAATCGTTCAAATTTTTTTACAAACTTTATTTGTAGGGGGATTTTTACATTGATTGCACATTAATATTGACACTTTTTCTCCTCTGCAAGATGGCATAATTAAAATTTCAATATGACGTCTCTTGTCCTCCAGCATCAACTTTATTATGGACGCCATATTGGATTTTTGCACAGATGGATAGAGTTTTTAATTCTGATTCTAAAAATATATAATACCTCAGACATTGTCAAACTTTAGTTATTTAAAGAAAAGCAGAATTCCCTAGCTAGGCCTAGATAGTCGTTTGTTTCGCATATGAGATTTATCCCAAAATCACTTTTATTTTTTCCTGACTTTATTTGGCATGGGATTTCAGAACAAATTGCATTTTGTCATTGTGACTTATACTCCTATACAAGTTGGCGTAGTCAATTTCCAGGAAAGTCATGAAGCCGGGAAAAATTAAATACGGTTTTGGGAAAATTCGGTTTTTTCCGTCTCTCTGAGGAAGTACTTTGAATTTCGAAACTTTCTAAGCGGCATTTTGTTGATTATCTAAATACGCAATTTGTTCCCCATTTGAGGGACTTCGAATCTATTACAGTTTCCGAGATCCCATTGGTGAGGCTCGAATTTAAAACATCCTGTATAATATAGTAAAAGCTTACTTGCTAATATCTCGAAACAGTAATGATAATTGCAGCAGGCAGCAGCGGTGGCCGCAGTAGTAGACTCTTCGGTCTCCTGATCATTCGCCTTGCGCTGTGCGGGTTCGAGTCCCGTCCCAGGAGAAATTCTTCTCTTGGCTATGGATGTTGTGATTGTCCGTACGTGGTAGACGGTCTCTGACTGTCGAACGCGGAGGTACCACCCGGCGGTTCTCGTAGGCGGAGCCAGAATGTGTGCATGTTGCATGCACACGTGTTCCCTCGCCAGAGTCCGTGTGGCGTCCCCCCCTTTCCCATGTATCCCCCTATAGCCCCACGGTACCCAATGGGTGCTTAGGCCTTAGGCCTTCGTGGTAGTTGGAGTTTAAAAAAAAAATAAAAAACCATTTACACTTGACAATAGTGGGACAACAGAGTATGTAGAGCCAATGAGACAAGAGGTGCCCTTTAGGGCATTGGTCGGGTTCAGTGAGGATTGCTCTACTGTTTCAGAAAAATGTGCTAAACGTGCTCTCGTGACTCAAAAAACAGTGGAGTTACGAACTTTTAGATCATACATTAGATCCAAAAGTAGCACAGACCATCAACATGTGTCCCAAAATGCTCTCTCACCGAGGTACAAGGTCTTGGAGTTGTACTGACGAAATCACGAAGAATTCATGGAGCGGGGAGGGACAAAGGTATCGACCAATTGAACTTATGTATTCCCTTAGATTAGCACTGGCAATACACAAATTATCATGGCAAGGGGCGTGGTTGCAGAGATACTTTTGATTCCAACAAGGGAAGAAAAAAGACTATAAACGTGATGTAAAATACTAAAATTTTCTTATATAAAACAAATTTTTAGATTGTTCGTCACCTTTTTTACAAGTTTCATTTAGTTGAATATATTGGTTAGTTAGTGTGCTATATCAAATGAAAGGACTCGCTGAGAGAAACATAACAAGCAACGTTAAATTCTTAATCCAATATGTCGGCCACAAAATGGTGATTTAAAATTTCCATAGTGACCCCCATGATATAGGTTTCAAATTGAAGAGCTTGATGAGATGTACATGTACATTCAAAATTCGATATGGCGAAATGACAATTGATAATTTTCATAGTCACTCCTTTCTTATGGGTATCAAATGTGAGGGAAACATAATAAGCAACGTGATACCAGTCTAAATCCAATATGACGGCCGCTGCTAAATGGCGATTTATAACTATCAGAGTCATCGCTATTAGGTATATGGATGTCAAATAGAAGGGTTTGATGAGAGAAACACAACAGGCAAGTAACGTCGTTCTTAACTCCATATGGCGGTCGCCGCTTTATCCGATTTATCTTTGTGTGATTCATATCTAACGAAATTTTATAATACAAATAAAGTAAAAAGTTTTGTTTGATAAAATATTTGAGAACAATATAGAAGTTGCCAAACTGCTTATTTGGCATCACACATACAAAATCGTAAAAAATAGATTAAATAAATAAAAATACATTTCTAAAAACAAGCTTTTATTTAAAAAAAATATTTTTTCCTATTGGAAAAAGGGTGCAACATGCGTGGATCTTGAGAAGAAGGAGCTTCATGATTGTTCCATTTGGAAAGTAATTTTTAAGTTTTCAGATCGCTTAATTAACAACTAAAGAAAGGCTTGTTTTTAAAAGTATATTTGTTTATTTATTTTACATCTATTGACCAGTCTATGATGCCTAAGTGTATGGAACCTACCTAACTTGGTAAAATTTACTCGACTATTAAGAGACAATGCATATGTAGGTATAGCATAAAGTATATGCCTATATCTCATTCGAAATAGGACACATGCCTCAGATACTGCGTTGCAATATATTTCGTGACCTTTATAAGGCCTACTTTGGGAATTTCTTCTGTGCAATGCAATAGGCTCCGTCAACACGAATATGCGAACAGGAGTGTCGCCACGCTGTTATCTTTGCTTAGCCAGGTTTCGCTCGTAAAGTTTCATGGACGGTAAGCTTGAGAACGTATTGCATTTTAAAAGTGTCAGATATCTAAATCATCAGTCAATCGTATCGTATCTGCAAAATGTTCGATCTAAAGAAAGACAAGAAAGAGAAGGCAACAGCTCTTGCATATAGGTTTTCAAACTACAATCAAATTCAAGCGAATAACCAAATGAAAATGGTATTCACCATTTTGGATTGGTATTTACCGATCCAATCAAGTTATCAGTTTGGTTATAAGATCCGTGACGTCATGAATCAGCTGTTATGTGTCATAGTTATCACCACGAAATTGTGGTATTTACCCAACTCAGGAGTAGTTTTATATTTTTGGTTATTATTTGAAATATGACAAGTTAGAATTTTGCCGGGTATTGGATATTTTTTTGTACTTTGACTTCATTTTTGGGAAACATGATACAAGCTGACTTCAGTTGTAGCACGCAATTAGAGTACCTACATTATTAGTTATACTCATTACTGTTGTTGGGGACACTTTAAATCTAGTTCCTATGCTTAACAAAGTATCCTGTGTAGCCATATACCACAAGAATATAAACTCACTGGATAATGTCCACCACGGTTTTGCTAATATCTTTTTTCATCGCTTTTTCTTATCATTTCTGCTAAATCGATAAATGTTCTCTTTGACATGCGGAAAAGTTTAGATACTTGGAAGTTATCATAGCTACAAAGATGGGCCATGATTCCATGATTAGAAATTATTTTCTGAAAAAACGCATTTCTCCCATTAATATTATGAAAGGTTTCGTTTTTAAACTTTCCATGCACTGTTGTAGACGAAAAAGCACCGATTATTAAGTGATAATAAAAATAATCAGAAATTATATACGCGCTTTTCTAAAATAAACAACTTCTACAAAACCGCGGTTAAAACTAACGCGTTCAAGTGATTCGAGTAACTGACGTCATCAACCCGTGTGTCATCTTAAACCATATCATAACCGCGGTACATAACACAGAAATTTTGGTTATTCCCTTGAATTTGATTTATTATAGACTATTATGAATTAAATCATAGTCTGACATTTGATAGAAGTATGATAGTTTTGACAGATATATGAATCCTCCACTAGTGACTACCTTTCCTCCAATCCACAGTTTTGTACACGAAAGAACTCTGCATGACCTTTAACGTTTAATTCCTACAATGATTTAACTGAAAATGAGGAAACAAAGTTTGAGCGAATGCAATTTTTTTCTTTTTTTACCAGTAGCTCCGCCACCACTAAACCGTTTTCCGAAAACTACATAGCTTAGTATAGAAGTAGCTTGGTAACAAAATTTCATCAAAATCCGAGCGGTAGATTCCAAGTTATAAAGAGATCAAGTTTTAGGGGCGCCACCCCTTCCCGCTCTCTAATTTTCCAAGACAGCCAGCCGTGCCTCTTGAGTACTACCGAGCCAATGTTGCCATTTACACTGCCTGTCATGTTCCGGCTGTGAAATAACAGTGTATATGTTTTGAGAGACTTCTGTAATGGAAATTTCCTTAATAAGCGAATACGCAATCGCCAACATTAAGATCTTTATGTGGAAGTAGGTTTTAATTGGTGGACGTAATTGATCGATAAGATGACCGTCTTCGAAATCTAAGAGTAATGTGGCAGATATAGTCTTAAATAGTAAGGTATACAATTAATAGACATTCACTTCAAAATGAACAGTACCTCTAGCTCACGCAAATTCGTCTGCTCAAATAACGAAAGTGGATCGTTAAAGTAAAACATTCAGAAATTCTCACATACAGGGTTTTGATTTTGGGTAAAACGGTTTCGTCAAGTTTTAACTAGTCCGGTTCTGTATTTCTCTCCCTGTTCATATCGTAGTTGATTCGATAGTATAGACTGAGTACGCGAACCAAGCTTTAGAAAAATATAACGGGTAGATAAAAAGTTGTGAGGCCATAAAACAATGGCCAGAATTTATTAAACTTCCTGTATCTCGGTTAAATACCCATCAACTATATTGTATACTGAGTGACAAAAAAGTAAAGAACTACATATGTTTATCCGATTTTAATACTTTTTGGCATATACAACTATGTTCAGTGTCACTTACTAGTAATCTTTTTTTCACTCAGTATATAACTTATAATCACCACAGTTTAAATATTTCTCTCTTCCATATGAAACACCCACATAAGAACTGCTGAATAGTGGACTAACTACATATATGTATATCACGTGAAACAATGAAAACAAGTATCTCAGTGGCACTCCATGTATTTAAACCACTTATTCATAGTATTTCGCACTTTTTTAAAGTCTTAGAATTCCTAACATATTTCATTAGAATTAAAATATACAATATGCCACAGGTACATCTATAATGTCAATGTTTTCGAAATTAGTTGACGATTCTTAGGAACCATTAATGAAAAATCGCCTTGACTTATGCACAAATTTAAATCACTGCAAAGGTGTGACGATCACTTGTAACTTTCAATAAAAGTGTAATTGGTCACACCTCCGTTTTTCAAAAAAAAATGAGCGAATGTTGTTAATTAAAAACGATTTAATTGTTTGAGATATAATTATCAACATATGCATTGCTGACGTCTTGCTGCAGTTTTTATTAGTCGAAAGCGACTAGAAAAATATTCTTACGGAATATTATTCTCATAAATTACACCCAGCACGACAACTACTTCGGCTTTTATATATTTTTTATTTAGTTTGAATGCATTGAGAAAAATTTCCATATTCTAATGACTGTTATTATATAAACCTGGTATTCATTTCAACTGGTATTGGTGCATAAATGAGGAATTTACAATCAAAAAACAAGTCTAGCAACCATTTTTACATATATTGTCGATAAACTGGATCAATAATTGCCACACAATCGTAGACCTAAATTGGAGTACGTAGCGTCCCCATCAAGAATTTGTGTATCATGAAGATAGATCTGCAGTCCAAAAGTTATAGCCGATCCTAACATTAAAAAATATGTTCACTAATGAAATTCTTAATAGCTGATATTTGGACCACTTCACGTCGAGTGGATACACTCATAATTTTGTATCAAATGTATCTTAGTCTTTATTGTTTTTGGTATATGATTGAGAGGTGAACCAAAACGATATGAGACACCACATGACACCTTTATAAACGTTAATAGGAGATATTATAAATTAAACATTTGACCAAGCGGAAGTCAATGTGTAAAAATATAGAAAACATTGTTTTTAAAATTAATATGATTGTAGCTTTAGAATTTGGACAGAAAAATAAAATACGTTTCAATTATCGTTGCGTAAGAATTCATAATTAAACTGGCAGTGCACATATGCTAGTATGCCGACTCGGTATACCCAGAACCTTTACATAATCACCCAGCAGGTGTTCGTTTTAAAGTTACTCCTTTGTTTCAGTTCCATATCTATCAGCGACAAAGTGTAGACATTACGAAGGAAATTTGAGAATGTTTGGGGGTCAATTCTTGAAATAGTAGAAGCATAAATGATAGCGAAAGTGGGCGTGGGGAAACGGTATTATTGAACACTGATAGGAGAGTCGCTCCCAGTGTCGGGAGAATAAATAAAATCAAAAAATACTATCTTAAAATCATTTAGTTAGCTTTTAAAGTGAACTAAAAATTCATAAATATTTTTTACAATTGGGAATATGCTGCGTCTTAACCTTTGAACACCATTGAAGCTGTTTCATCTTAAGTTTTCAAATAAAGAGTGTGTTACTGTTAGTCTATCAGCTAAAAGGATAACGTACAGTATAGCTATGTAATCCAGATTTAGTTTTTATGTGACATCAGTGATGGCAAATGTCACGTATGTACCTTGTCTGAATAAAGGAGTATTACACATTCTACTTCCGCGTATACATCTTTAACAAGATTGAATCAGTCCACTGCTGTTGAACAACTCTGCTACATTGTCAGTTACATCATTTTTCACTCTTGCAGTTAAAACTTGTTTAAAGGTTAGGAAGTCTAAACAGACAATCTGAAAAAGAACATCTGAATTTTTGATCGCTTTAACAGCAAAATGGAAGCTTGTTTTTAAAATGTATTTTTAATTTTATCTAGTTCTTACTTTTTGGTATTTATGTCGAAAAACCATTTGTCTATGTAATTTACATATATTTTATTGATAGCATTCCATAAAACTTCTCACTTTATTTATATTATAAGATTCCAATCGATATAAATCATATAGGTATTACGTAAATCTGTGAGAGGTGCTTATAAATATCTTTGCTGAATTGATCGGATATATTAAGTCTACCTATACTTTAACGTACTGTCTAATGATTAAATTTGGTATGGTTGTTATAAAGGGTGTTTCAATAAGGACGCTATACTACAAAGTTCTATTAAACATGGTATTTCGTAACAAACAACCGAAACATTTATTGGATTATGGTGTATACACTCTGGAATTATGTATGAAATAACACATCAGGTAAATGACTGCCACAGCTCCGCTGGCACTCTTTTAATAAAATTTTTGGTAACATTTTTGAACACATGTTGTGGTATCTCGTTGATACAGCGTCTGATTCCTGATTTGAATGGTGGTTGCAGGCTTGTTGGCATAAACTTGTTACTTCAGATAACCCCAAAGCCAAAAGTCCAATGGTGTAAAATCGCAAGAGCGTGGCGGCCAATTCTGGTCACCAAACCGGGAGATGACTCGACCAGGATCAAACTCGTGCAAAACTGCCAATGTTTTATGAGCAGTATGGCATGTGGCACCATCATGCTGAAACCATATGTCCTTGTGGGCCATAACTTCTAATTGTGGCACAAAAAACTCAGTAATAATTGCACGCTAACGTTCGCCATTCACTGTTAGTGGATTACCCGCCTCGTCCTCAAAGAAAAACGGTCCAATAATTCCTCCAGACCATAGTGCACACCAAACCGTGACACGTTTTGGACGCATAGCTTTCTCATGAATTACTCCTGGATTCTGTGAGCCCCAAATGCGGCCGCTTTGTCTATTGTCGAAGCCATCGAGATGAAAATGGGCTTCATCGCTAAAAATGATTTTGTCTACAAAATCACCATTCACATACTGTTGGCTAAGGATCCATTTGCTAAGCTCTCTTCGCTGTGCATGGTCTGTTGGCATAAGCTGATGAGTCATTTGGACTTTGTAGGTATGCAGGTGTAAATCTTTCGTTAACAGAACCAGTACTTTCAAATTTTTGGATCATACTTTTCCCAGTGGATGAGGTAGGAACATTATTCCGACCGAATATTAGCTGCACTTTTCGAATAGTGGCAGTTAAACTTTCACCACGTTGGTAATAATTTTCAACAATTATGATACATATTGTGTAATGATTCATTTTCATAAACTCCCACCTGTCTACTATCGATCTGACATGTCACAATCAGTGTGACATTATGACTGCCAAAATGGCCCTAAATTCAAATATTGCGTTCGTATTGATACACCCTTTAGATGAGTATTTACTTTACATAATAGTAGATTCACTTAATCATGAGAACCTAGGACTATAGTTACAATTCGATGAGCTTGCATCGATTAATTACAAACTTCCCATGGCAACCTCCCAACTTCATGTCATAATAATATCGCATTGTCATATTAGGCGTCTACCAAATTGGATTTAGGATCGATTTACTTATTATGCTTCCCTCATCAAACCTTTTCGTTCTGCCGCCAAATTTGATTTTGGATGACGCCATTCTGCTTAGTTTGTTTCTCTCTTCAAGCCCTTCCTTTTGATACTCGTATGATAGGGATTATTACTATGAAAATGAACCGTCTTTTTGTAGCATCCCCCATAATGGGTTCAAAATGGCGGTATTTAATTCATTTTGTATTGTCACGCGACCCAAACGTATGTATGAAATTTCTGCTCAATTAATTAAAGTTCAAAATTCAGTTCTAAGATTTGTCTCACACATACATACTAACAAACAGGTCAAATTAAGTAAAGGGATGTATAAACTGCGGAAGTCTCTGTTTGAAGAATAAGTTAACTTTGCAGAAAAACGTTTAATGATATGAAGAACATAACATATTTTCCAAGAGCACTCCACTATTCTACTGCTCCTGTGCTTACGGGCTTACAATCAGATGAAATTTGTAGCTCGTATTTGTACAATACAGTAATATTTGTTTGCCAAGTAAATAAAATAACAATAATAGACAATAATTTAAATGCTTGACAAATATGTAAATATGAGAAAATCTTACTAAAGGTAAGGTTATTTTGTTTATGTTATTATTTATTCACTTTTTCTACGATCAAACATTTTAAATAATTAAAAGATATTGTCACTTCACTTCTTACAAGAACACGCACACTGGCACTGCACACTAGCACTGCACACAAAATTAACATTTTTTTTTAATTTTGCACAAATCATAGTGGACCTTTAGAAGAAAGTAACAAAAAAAAAGGATTTTGAAACTAGCCGTATCTGCCTCACATGACTGACCACGTACGTACCTTGGCAAATCTCACTCGACGATTGGTCAGGACAGACTCTATACTATACTTCTTGATGGTAGATTTATGAGTAGGAAGAATAAAATAATGAGCTTGAAATTCAAATTAAAACCGATATGACAGCGGTATGGAGCCTACTTCCCACACATTGGTTTCCGTTAACGAAATGTTATCGACGTCAGCAGATTTTTGACACGCCTTTGTAATGAATACCAATGCTGATACAGATTGCTCGAAAGATTCAACATATTATAAGGTTCATATTATTTTCATTATTATTACTGTATTATTTTTAATAGTTGAACTAGATTGTTTACATCCATTTTTCAAAGATGATGCAGCTTAAGCTAGTTTTTTGGAAAATAAGAATTTGAATTTTCTCCTTTAAACAGTTGTTTCTCTGTTGAATCATACAGTACACAGGATAGTGTTACATTAGGGATCTGATAATGAGGGAAATAATGTATTAATGAAAAATCAAATTTGCCTTTTTCAGTATTAATATAAAAATATATATTTTTTCTATTAGTCGACAAACAGCACGCTTTTCTATATAGTAGATAATAATAAAACTGGGATATCATCATTAGCAATTTATTAGAATAACATCAATTAATGATGGCTATAAGGATTATCAAAAAGTCAACCTTCTAGTTTCGAAACTGAAAAACACACAGAAAAGAGTGATCTTGGTTCAAGAACAACTATCTTCATTTGAGGACCGTGACCTCGGTGTGTTTCTAAGACATACCATATATCTTTGAATTAAGGTCAATTTCTCAATTGTGCTACGTTTCTTTAACACAACGAAATTACCTCATTTGAAGTATCTGTGATCTCGAAGTAATATCATAATTTCTTTGAAACTCATGCTCTTGAATGAATATAATTTTTTGTGTGCAGATATTTTTCAGTTTAAACAGTTTATTAGAATCAAAATAAAATGAAAAGACAAATAAAACATTAAAAACATAACTTTTTCGAACTTTAAAAAGCTAAAAATAATTATTACCTCAGATGTTCAGCCTTAGTGCCATTTTACATTTAACTAGAATGAAAATAAAAAGCGATATGTATAAAAACGAGACCACAACCTTAAGCCACAAATTTTTAAATAATAGTTTTGCTAATATTTTTTCTAAAACACGATTTCGTGCTTTCCTGGTCGTATTTACCTCCTTGAAAAATAATGTTTAGCTGGCGCAGAAATGGCGAGCACAGAGAGATGTTTTAAAACCAACTTGGTTAGCTTACCAAGCGTTTTTTCAGGGGTTTTTCATATATTGAGAGGATCTGCCTTGAGATTCGATAACGGTGTCTCCATATGTAGGTCCAGTTCTGTATTTTTGGCCTTTGACTTGTTAGATGACAATGTCATAATTTTTTCATGGTACCTATATCTTGTTTTCTATAGTCGCGTATAAAGAAATACTCGTAGATGAATGTGAATTAGGCACTATGAGATTATCATATATTATACTTCTGGTGTTCAAGTTATGCAACTGTTCACAAAAACCGATTAAAATGGCTAGCTTATATATGTAATTATTAAAAATCAATTATTATGATTAAGAAGATCGATAATTAAAAATCGATTATAAAGCAAAAATAGTCGAATCAGCGATTATTTTCTAACATCCCTAGAATATATATGGAATAACATATTCGGTAAATGACCTTCCTGGGTTAGCTGGCACATACACACCTTTTGTATAAATGTTCCATTACCATTTTGCATGAATGTAGTTGAATTTCGTTGAGGCGGCGTTGGATTGCCTCTTTCAATGTACGGGTGTCTGTGGATTTATTGACGGAGGTCTTTGACTTCATATAACCTCTTAAAAATAAATTCAATATTGTTAAATGACAGATATAGGGTGCCAATTCAGATTACGGAAACGAGAGAGTACACTTCAGTTCAATTAAGGCACAAACAAGCTTACAGACACTAGTGTATTGAGGAACAATGCTGTATCGACGAAGCTCAGCCAGATCTATTCAAAAAGGTAATGGAAAATTTCGATTAAGGAGTGTGAGTATGCCAGCAAAGCTGAAGAGGTCTTTGCCTGTCCTACTATTCCATACCTAACCCAGACTGTGTACTATATGATTTAATTAAGAAAAATGTTTTTTTTCTATTTAACTCAAACCCTGCGTGACTTGTTGACACAATTTATTACTATCATATAGTTAAAGCTTTGTGAGACCCTAAAAAGAATTCGATCGGTTAAGAAGGTTTGCAAAGTTCTCTACGATATACGCTTGATTATTTAAAAGAAATGCAGTGAGAAAATATACAAAACTGTACAATCTTTCTGTTCTCTTCTTAAGTTCTCATGCCTGTTGGCATCTGACTGAGCTGGAGAGTACAAGGCCAGTATGAACTTATTCTCTGGCAAAAGACTTGGGAAAATTATTTGGTGCACTCTTACATCCACGACCGGTTGCTGAGCTGTCGCGCAGTAGGCCTATCAGACTAACCCGCCAGGTTTTTCTCTCTACATCGAGAACTGGCCGGTTTGATCGCTCCATTGTTCCTAAGATGGCGGGACTGTCGAACAATCTGCCTTAAAAAGTTTTTCCCAGTTCTTATGGCTGTTACCTCTCAAAAAATCGGAACAGGGTATCTTTGACGTTTGCATGGCAGTCTCGTACTTAGACTTTGAACGCGACTGCTCGGGTATAAAAACGCATACTTTTCTCATGTGGAGAGAAGAAGAAGACGTCTTATTTGTCTTATTTCATTAACGATCTGGAGCCTTTTGGAGCTCCTCACACTGTGGCGATATAAGAGTATTGTTTTAAAATTTAGGACACAGTAATGTAGAAACCCATTCTAAAGGAACCCAGCTTTCCGTTGACCAGGTAAGCAAAATTTTACTGATTCATAATCACCATCTTTACTGGATTGGGGTGCAATACACTTACCTATCAAAGGGCGTATGAGGGCTTAATGAGATCTAAGTTTTGTCAATAATCTGAGCTGGTTTCCCTTCCTCTATATTATATTAATTTAGCCGAATTAGCAGCATTTCTGGTACTAGCAAACGGTCTTTCGTAGACTTGGTTCTGTCGATATATAAATAGTCTGTATCAGGCTCAGAGTAATTACTGTCGCTGTTTTATTATATCAACAATAAACCTGACATTAATACATACATTACGTGTATACTTACTATTTAGCGTAGCTTGAATGGGTTTTGACTTGACACAGTTAGACGCTGGCTAAGTAGAGGCTGTGCGAGCGTATTGTGATTATGTATACTGTGAATTGTGTGAGATTTTCGGTGCCATTGACACTTGGTACGCATTCGCATATACTTACTATATTGTAAAGTAGTTTAATTGAGTTGTATTACTATTATAAATACCATTCGTTCGTAGATACGTTCGTAAATTAAGGCTGATGGAATATAAGTATTTTGTTTTGCATTTATCAGAATATTAAAATAGTTATAAGTAGTACAAAATTAGGTTTTTTGATATAATTTTGCTTGAAATATCATCGGAAAAATCCTGTGACGATGTGAAACATTATGGTCGTCAATAAGTCGTCCATCTGTAAACCTAATTGTGTAAATTTATTTTACAATGGAATTATACATATTTGTGAGGGTGTATTGGAACGTTCTACAGAAACAAACAAAAATTTCTAGATAATTTTTTTCAACGTCATGCAAATTCCTTATGGCAAATCAGTTCAACTTGACTGAAATTTTAGTATGTTGTTTTCCATACCAATCCAATCAAAAGTCTCGCACTATGGTCTAATTATCAACGGATTTCGAGTAATAGGGTGTTCAAGCTGAATAAATCCGAAGAAGGTACATGCTAATGACAGACACCGACATGATTTTATGATTTCTTTTACTTAAACCAGGGATTTTCTTTTCTTATCTCTCTCATTTTACCTTTACCTTTAAGGTGTCAATAGTATGAAAAACGGAAGAAATACCTTTCAGAAGACCGTTTCTTATGAAGATACTCATGGCGTACAAATTTTTCACGATATAGTTTGACCTGCTTAAAACCCTTAATGTAGCGTGAATAAAAGTGTAGCATACTACAAAAGGTGTCACTGAAATCGAATAAATTGTGAGAAGTAACTCAATGACAAACGACGTGTTTTTGAAAGAGGCTTGTAGCCAACGAAGGAAAATATTAGTTAGCTTGATGCAGTTATTATATTTATGCTCAATTCTTGTATACATTGACAAGTATTGCAGTTTTTGCTAGAAAAATGGCTCTTCCAACAAATATGTTCTTTCTGTATCTCAAAAACAAAGCGGCTTTTCAAATATCAGCAGTGGGCAAAATATCCTCAGAACATTTCGGAATGACGCTTTCAGTTTCTACCTCATGCTCAAGGAACATCCTGCATAATCAACCAACCTGCAGTACACTTGAAATGCAGTATTCAAAATCAGTGGAACCAAATACAAATAAAGGAAAGCAAAAATAACGAAAGCACCGCCCAAAGCGTTGTGCATTGTATACGATGTCAGAAAACTGTATCTAATCTACCGTTTCTAAAAATTATGATAATCATACCATAAACCGTTATAAATGCAAAAATATAACTAGAGCGCTTAAACATGAACGTTTCAGAAGAATTGGCTTCCAGTTACTTTATAATCTTTGAAATTAGAATATTTATCTAGTATAATAATCGTTCAAATTGCATGTACGCGCATACACATCAGAAATGTTCACCAAACGGACATTTTAATGAGATCTCAGGCCGTTATTATTTTGAGACGGTCTGCAAGGAACGGCATTTAGAGCAAAATCAAGAGTCAGCGCGGCTCCGATAACTCTGGAATGTTAATTTGTACGGTGAGAGGGCTCATTAGAAAAATTCTTTTCAACTTCGATCTTGGGCAGTTTCACTAGCGCTGGTACAAGTATATGAAGTATATTTACATATGAATACCCGGCTGCTTTGTACTAACTTAATTGCATTGAAAGAATCACTTCTCAAAGATACACGATACTGTTAATGTGTGGATACAAGACGGGTGAGTTGCAAAATACCACCTAGTTCCGGTTATACAGGACGAGTAGAATTTATTTCGAAAAAGATTATCGGTCTATGGTCTAATTCTCTCCAGCGTAGGATGGAATTCAATCTCATCACAAACTACCGAGATCTTGAAAAATTCACCAGGGTTATTGCTTACTGAGTTACCTCATACAACTTTACTGTCACTGCTCGTGAATTTTCACAGAAACATGGCCCGGACATAATCATTCTAAATGGTTTTTGCAGATTCAACTTCACATGTGATTGTCGCTCATGAATGTTGTTTTTAGATATTTCTGCTCCCTTTGTATCTCCAGAACGGAGCGATACTTCTGTGGCAAAACGACATGTATAATAGTGGTTTTAAAACTATGCATTCTTGCCTCAAGAAGTATGATAAAAACGGCGTCAAGTAGGTTGACACTGCACTCATCAGTTCATAAAACATTATGTTCGGTACAAGGTAAAAAGTAAACTCGAACATGTATGTATAACAAAGGAATTCAATGAATCAAGTTAGTTAAATAGGCTCATACAATAAGTCCTCACATCTACCCCATTTGACAAGTAACGGCAATGTTGCGATCAGAGTTTTTAATTTTGATTTAAAAAATGTATATCGTGTGAGACATCGACATTGCTCAACCTTAATTATTTAAAAAAAGGAAATTTCTTAGCGAGGCCTTGAAATTATCAGATAGTCATTTGTTTGGTATACTAGATTTCCTACAAAATCATTTTTTTATTTCTTCCTGACTTCATTTGAGATAATATATCGAAATAAATTGCATGTTGTCTTTGCCACTTTTTTTTCTCTACCCGAAGGCGTGTTCAAATTTTCCATTTGGGTTTCTTCCTTCGACTTGCATCATCAACTTTGATTTTTCATATGAACGCTATATTGGAATTTTGTCTGTTTAAACACTAATAAGAATAAAAATATTACTTTAACTAAATATGTGAAGTTTATCATGAGATTAATAAATGTATTATACTATATGTAATATGAAATTAAATATATCATATATCCTCTTGTAAATCCGGTATACGAAACAAATTGTGATAATTTCAAGGCCTGCCCAGGAAATTCTGTTTCTTGCTTTTGAATTAACTAAGGTTTCTCAATGCCAATGTATGACATATTATACATTTTCGGAGTCAGAATTAAAAATACGGTACTTGGCCCCCATTTAACCCACTTCGTATCTTTTTACCGTTTCCGAGATCCCAATGATGAGAGTTAAAAGTACCCGGTATATGGGAAAATCTATGAGTAAAATACATAATGTCTAATAAATTTGTATAATTACCCCCCAAAAAGATTTCCCAAAAATGAGCAGACGACTCTGAAACGTCAAAAGATGTACTTTGAATGGTTTTTATTTTTGTTTTTTGCCGTAGCTCTGCCGCCGAACGATTTTAAAAAATTACAAATTTTTGTCATCTTAGGCATAACGGTAACCTTTTATTCTACGAAACTGTAAGTATTGCCGTAAGTTTAGTGTTTCAACTTTTTCGCAGCCTTTTGTCAATGTAAGTTTATATCAAACTTTAAATGGCGATCCAGTATTTTGCTTCCCATAAAATGAGTGTGACTAAGTTGTAGCTCGCCTAGGTTTGCCAAACGAATTTTTATCATTCAAACTCTTGCCTTGGGGGAGAACTAAGAACATGTAGCTCTGATGATTTTCATTCAAACAAAATGGTGAGACGTGTTCTATAAGTTTTTATCGTCGCCGATCATAGTTTTGTCATAGAGGAAAAATTAAAACCACTGTACCAGTCAACAGTACTACTTGTACGGCACCGAGACGGCAACGAGGCAAGTACGGCGCGAATCTTCAGAAAAGAGAACAGACACAAGCAGTAGTGCAGTACAGTCAAAGCAAAATGTGAGAGGCGAGATCGTTTTTAGAATATCCGTCGCCGCAGTAACCTTCAGTGGCGGCTTATTGACAGAGGCGGGGCGCCAGTTTGGTACAAAGAGGTTTTACTACTACTTTGTATACCCAAACAGTTGTGGATCAGAGCCTGAATATACAGGGTTACTGGTACTTTGACGTCCTCCGTCCAGGGCTTAATAGGCTACTAAAAGGCAACACATCTTACTCTATACTTATATATATAAAGAACATCTTATGTATGGTCGAAAATCAATAGTTTTCGAGATTTTTCATTTTCTGTGATTTTTTAATTACCCGAAATTCCAAATAGTGAGAAACTTTGTCAGATACGCATGAAAATTCACTTAATATTCGTAGTTTGTTCTTCTTAATTAAGCTGATACAAACATTAAAGATGCAATAATACTACGTACAATAAAATAACAACTATTCTGAAAAATAAAATTTTTAGGGCAAAATAGTGTCTAGCTTTAAAAATTGCTAGTACATTCAGCGTGCACACTACTATCAAAACTAAAATAAATGTCTTTACTTTTTACAAATGCTGATCAATACATTGCAAATAGAGGTTTGCAATGACTTTCTAGCTTCTGCTTTTGTTATCTTCAAGGTAACCCCTCTCCCAATTCTTTTTCCCAATTTGCTATAGGAAAGGAATTTTTTCTGTATAATGCATTCTATGAAGCATGATCAGTGTTCACGCAATGTGATTTAGATAATTAAGTAGGCCCCGAAGACGTAGATACTCGCGTTTGGGAAGGCGATGTTAGTATTTTCGGTATCTCAACAGCGAGACTACAAAACCTTAAGATAATATTCGTCGTATGCAAATCATTGACCATTCCAGAATTTTCTGCTATCTATGAGCTACATATGCCAAACACATGACATGGGCACTTATCAGATTTGAGAAAATTTCTCTAGCACATAGTTAATAGAGCAATAAGGCACCTTCCATAAAAGTCACAAAATCTGGGGGTAGAAAGTGAATGCTTACCTCTACCTGTAACTAAGAACCTCGTGCGGAGGAAGATTTTCGAAACAGCCAAATGTACTTACAATTTTTAGAGCTAAACACAGTTTTGGTCTAAGCAAAACTGAAAACAAATACTATTTTATTTTTGGAAAAGCTGTTACTTAATTGTGTGAAGTACTTTTGAACTTTCTATGGTTGCATTAGCTTAACTTAAATATAAACCGCGAAAATAATAACAATAGTTTTTCATTATTTAGACTCAAATCCCGATTTCGTGTGATGTTGAAAAGTCACAAAAAATTAATAATCTCGAAATCTCAAGTGTCGTTTGTATCTCTATAGGGCGTATAGGGTAACATGTATTGCATTTCAGGTTCCCTGTCACGCCCTGGAAGGGATACTGAGAATTACGAGTAACTTTGACTGATTTTTTTCGGGTAGTTCGTCATACAATCTTGATACCATAATAACAAAGGAGCGGTTGTGTTGGCCAGTTATCTATGTAAAGAAGAATTTTACACTGAGAACCAGAAGCATGCAGTGCCATATTAGACATGCCTTATTTGAGAAGATCTCGCGCCTCAACTTATTAAAGAGCTCACCCAATAATATCTCACTCCTTAAACTAGGTACATTAGGTACTATTTTAATCTGACAGAATTTAATCAACAAAATCTAAGTCTACTGGACTATAGAAACTACTAGACGAGCGACAAATGGTGACCCCAGATGAGAATCAAAACTGCCTTTCTTTGCACATAAGAAGAACTGACCAGTCCGCTTCTTTATCCCATATTAAGATGTCACTTCCGTTAGAATACAAGAGCAGCTGACCACATATGTGTGACTGACAGACTAACAGTATAAAATTTAGTTTATTTATCCAATAAGCTAATTTATTTATTTAATTAAAATATGAAACGATTTTCCTGGACATCTGAAATGTGTACGTAAATGTAGCGGATCTATCAGGTTTTTTTGATTTATATTCATTGGACCGTTACGGGCGACGCACACCGTTGGAGCAAAATTTAACGGCTTCTGGATGGAAAAACTGAAACAGTTTGAGTTAAATAGCAATAGAATCGAATAACATAATAGATTGTGATTCTTAAACACCAGATCAATTGTACAGTAAAAACATATGCAGTACTCAGGCAGCCCTTACCGTATTCCTTTCGCGGCAAGTCAATTTTGTTCAGCCTTCTTCATCTACTACCACACTAAAAAAATCGTGTCAAGTAGCTAGACTCTTTATTTCGTACGCAAGGCTGTAATCAGTTCCAATGATTAGCGGGCAGACAGACCGACAGACAGGCAGACCGACCATGAGTGACATGGGTTTTCAAGATGTATAAATGTCATGTAACATTCAAAAAATATAATATCTCATCTAAAAAATGTTTCGAGATTACAATATTTCTTCGCCAGTGGCTTACGGAGTAAAATGGAACAAACAAAAGAATGAGGACGAAATAGAGAAAACATACTTAAGGAAAATTGAACCAAGCTAAATAGAATACTTGTTGATGCGAAAAACATCCCTCGAGCAGAATGGCTTTCTTAAAGCCCCTACCCCTTATTTTTTGAACGGATCAAATTAGCAAGCTAAAATTCGGGAAGATGAAATTAATGCATGTATACATTCTAGCGTGGCAATTGTCGCCACCGTGAAATTTGATGTTTTTTTAAATGGAATGGGGTCATCTGATACCTCATTTGGAAATTCCTTGAAAGTACCTTATATAAATTCCCTGGCATATTTTAAGGCTATAAAGTTCTCATAATAAGGATCTTCAAAATGAGGTATCACATGATTCCACATTCCATTTGAAAAATGGTACAAGATGTTGACCAGCCCCCATTTTGAAGCATTTCATTGCCAATTCAGTTCCACCATCCAGAAATTCAGCTTGCTAACTTAACCTATTCAAAAAATAAGGAGGAAGAGGTCTATGAATAATACTGTACGTCAGAAATAGCATACTCAAGTCTCATCCATGTTCAAATCATTGCTGCAACAAACTGGATTTATGAATTTATCTATTTTTTCTGTGTGACATCATTACTACATTACAGCATGCCTTAAATCACACTATATATCCTTATAAAGTCAAGTATATCTGCGAGTAATACTAATGGATTCCAAAAATGTATATATTAGATAATTTCTTATTTAGTAATAAATTTCACTCTTTTAGTTGAGTTCGATGTGAAACTGATATAAGGATCATTTTTGGGATATAATTTCGAAAAACCAACACATTACTAAACAAGGACGGGGAGGTGGTTTGGAAGTAGCGCTATAAGTACATTTTCCAATATTTCAAATGAATGGGCTCCACTGTTGCAAAAGGTTTGATCGCAAATGTGTTCGAATAGTATTTGATATTACAACTATTATAATTATTATGAGTTTGTAAAATTACTGATCGTTAAATGTTCGTGTTAGTGGTGGGCAACTGAATTCATTCAAATGCTTTTTATGCATTATTCTGCATTCGGCAATAATTCTATCAGGAATCTTAATTATGCATCCCCTGGAGCCTTGTAAATATAACCTCGTACTGATTACTGTTAGAACCGTCACAAAATTTCAAGTATGGCATATCAATATGAAAGTGCAGTTAATCACTTAGTAAATTTTATGTTTACATTTGCATATATGCATTAAAATTGTAAGAATAATCATGTAGGTGTGCATGAGTCTTCTATAGAATTTGCCAGCTTTTAGTATGCTCAGATACAATTTCAAGAATTCAATTCAATAGCAGTACTACCAAGTTCTTGATTTCCATACTAGCTTGGTCAGTTAGGCAGTATCACAAACTTTGTGATAAATAGATATGAAAGCAATTATAAAAAATAAATAGTAGTCGATGTTAACCGTGTATCCATTTTTGCTCATTCTATCCAATTTTACGGATGAACCAACGTTTTACATTGGTTATTCTTTAGCTCCCGAAAACGTCTTATTGATCGGGATGTAGCACCAGCTAGTTACTAGAACTACTACCATGAAATTCCTAATCTAACATCACTATGAGGAACAGATACTAACTGTAATATACTATTCGTTTCTTTGTGCTGTAATATAACAATAATTCTGAAGTCTTGTGGTAACAAAAACATCAAGGCCGATACAAAATATGGGTTGAATACTTGTCTGAAGCAAGGTCAACACGTTATAAGAGAACTGATTGCCTCTTAAAAATCAATGTTGCTTATTTAATGAAAACACCAATCTGCAACAAATAAAATACCAATATTATTGTGGTTCAAATGAATCATCGGGAGTTTGGATAATTGATGTAAGCCTGTGTCTATATCGTGGAGAACGTTCAAATGTTTGGAGGCACATATCAAAAAGCAGAATAGTAAACGCAATTCTCTGTACCAAGATTATGAAGATGTACATGAATACTACAATTTATTTTAGCGTAAAAGTAAAGTTTAGAATTTCAAAATATTTTATAACTCTGGAATATAGAAATATTTGTCAAATTGGTAGACTGTCGGGCAGTCAAAGTTGACCGCTTTTGTATATTGACTAGCTGAGCTAATCGAAGTACATATACTCTACAATACTCTTATTTGTAGAGGTCTTCTAGACTTGTACAATATTTTCTATGACCAGACAATAGGTTTTGTGGGTGCTAAGCAGGCTTAGATCAAATCCGGTATTCGATTACGAATCCTGAATAATGGAATCCATACTGTATTCAAATACAAAGAAAAAAGTATTCGCCTACCGCTATTATGAATACCTAGATTCATTTTTAAAATGAGTACTTTTTTAATACTTCAACTAACTTTAACTTCATTTTTATCTATGTACTTATGTTATAAAGAATATACAGAAAAATTAAAAATACATGATCGAATATATTAAATATGTAAAACGTAAAATAACATTTGGATACCCAGTGTGTCACAGTGAGGTTAGACAAACTAGTGGATAATAAAAAATATTCTAGATTTTTAAAAGTAATAGAATAAAACTCAATTAGAAAATATATGAATCTTAAACAATGTATCTATATGATTAAAAAATAAACCTTTTCCTTTTCAATCTCGTTCCTTAAGCGACCTGTTGGCATCGTGAATTCAGAAACACCACCGTCCATACAAACAAAATAACTTTGCGCAGCTATTTTGCTTGGCCCATTCACAACCACCGCCAACGTGTTTTAATATGTTTTGTTAAGTTGCGTACAGCGTAACACAATAATTTTAAAATAGCCAAACAGGATTCGAATACCGGGATTTGAATACAAAATGGGTATTCGAAACGGTATTTAAAATCCAGAATATCGAGTACTGACCTAAAAAGTATACAATCGAATACCAAACACAAATGTATTCAAATAGTATTCGAATACCAGCCCTCAAATGTATTCTGAATCGGATTAAAAATACTGAGTATTCGAATACTACCCAAGTTTGCAAATAACCCGACCTTTTCCCAGCAGCTGTCGCAATTAAGAACATTTCAAATCTTCGGTAATCTGGACCAGTCGAAACAAATGGACCTGGATGTACGCTAGGGGGCTTTTTACTGGTCAAGGTGCAGTACTGTGCTTTGGAAGTACTAAACTATAACAGACTTGTGCATCTGCATCGCTAAAACGCTATCATTAGCAAAGCTGTTGATTAGATTGGTAATACAAGGGAAGAGCTCGTTAATACGTAACAAAAACAGTGTTCGAGTCAAGACCGATCCCGGGGGAAGACCCGCGTTGACATTGTGGGATCAGAAAGCAGAACCCGTGAATTACCACCAACATCCTGCGACCGGAAGAGAGGTAGTCAGTCACTCATTCATAAAGCTTCTCCGGGATGCCATAGAATGAAAGTTTGCATTAGAGGGCAGTATGCCACAGCTGATCGAAAGCTTCGTGATATCAAGAGGAGCGCCATATGACTCTATAAATTTATCCCACAGTCCTGTGTATTATCTAATATAATGTCGTAAGGTCTTATTAGTAAGCTCTTGACAACAACTATGTTATTGTACTCCAGTACTCTACTGTATTCAGGCATGGTCTTGATGACTCAATAAAAACATCACTGCATCGTTTCCTTCCTATAATATCTTGCAAAATGGGGAAAATGTTAGCGCTGAATATAACCGTCGGTGTAAAGGTCGATATTCACGGTGGTATAGTGCAGAAAACCAAATGAACGAGCATTCGTTCCATATTTAGCGTATCATCTTGTGCACTTTCCGTGAAGGATATGCCTGCCATACACATAGCAGATGCTGAATCGCCACTTAGGTAATTATCTGAAAACATGCAAACGTATTTAAATTTAATAAAACTACTGTGAGTTATTCGGAGCATCGTTCGGACTCTGTGAGCCAGTCCTATTTCATAATAATGCTTATATGCATACACGGTGCAATTATGGTTGTCTTATCGATTTTTGGATATCTTCACGAAGCAGTTGCACTTCAAATCGATGGCTGATAACGGATTAAAAATTCTAAATTTGCTCGCTTCATAGGGTAGGATGGACTTGACCACTAATGAATATTCCAAGTCTTACTTTCCACACCTACTGGCGTGGAAGTATTGTAATAGCGAGAAATTTTGCTCTGCCTGTCGGTCTGTCTGTCAGTCTGTCTGCCTGTCGGTCTTTCTATCTGTCGATCTGTCTGCAAATACTTGGACCCATTTACAATTGTTAAAGTACCGCTCGGATGAAATTTTCACACGAGGTTACTACTATCCTAAGGTCGAAAAAACTTTGTACTTTTTGAAAATTTGTTCATTGGCGGTGGGGCTACGGACAAAAAACAAAAAAAAAGTGTCGCTCAAGCTACGCTATCTGACGTTCACAAAAAAATTTGTATGGATTAAAAATTAGGGGTTGAGGTTGTAGCGTGTGGAAGCGAGTATATCTCAAATTTTTGGCGGTGATTATTAGCCTGCGTCGCACTTGCGCATTCGCTAGGAACTGTGGTACCAAAAAATCCTTTCTGCGGCTGCTTTCAGTGCCTCACCGCTGACGTTGACCAGCATGGCATGGCTGACATTGCCAGATGGTCGATACTTTCAGTAAGGATAGGTAATAAGTTTCTCGATCGAAGCGTTACCAATGATCCATATATTTTTTTTCTGTATTATGCTTGTTCCTAGTCAATTTTTTTTATGACTATAATTCCTTTATGAACTGATGACAGCGTTGATGTCATCTTTTTATACTGAAGCAGCTGCGAGGATATTCATCCCACCCTCTAGCCGCCTAATGTTAGTAAAAATAGGCAACACTTGGTAACCTAGCAACAAGGGTATGATCGTATTGGAGTGGTAATTAGAGGTAAGTCTTACGATACGTCTGTTTTTGATCCGTCGCATAGCCCTGCCCTAAAGCGTATCAAGTTTGGACATCGTAGTATGAGTAGCAGCAGTAGTATTCCAATCCAGGTATTATCTGGGCCGTCTACAGAGTCAGGTAGCTAGGGAGAGAAAAGTACTTCCTGGCACTGTGAACCAGACAATAAGGTTTCCACCCAGCAGCACCCAATATTGACGGGACGTGCAAAATTATCTCCTTGGTGACCTGGAATGGCATCCTGTCAAAGCTCGAGTTGCATGCTACAACACATTTTTGAGCTTTCGACCTATCCATACTTTAGTTGTAACTAGCAAATATTCGTAAAGCTTCGATTAAGATTATTTAAAGCATGTTTCCATTATATAGGGTGTTTCAGAACTATGGGATCAAACTTCTAGGGGTTATTCAGTGTAACAGTAGAAAACATTTGAGTATAGGGACCCATTTCCGGAAAAGTGTCACTACGGCACTACGGCCCTATCCTCTTCAGACCCAAAGCAATTCTACTTCTAAACGATTATTGATTTTTTAGTCAGGTGGTAGTTTGGACATACAAAAGCCAAGAGTCAATGTATTTTTCAAAATTGTATTCCCATTTTGAAAAAAATCAGGTATCACAAAGGATACTTTGGGTCTCTAGGCATACAAAAAAAAATGGCCAAGCAAATGAAAAAAATGTCAGCTATTTGTGAAAAGTTGAAAAACGACGCTACAACATAAATACACTCCACAAGATTTACATTTTGCAAAAGTTAGTTTATCGCACGTAGGCAAACGACATTTGGATCGAGATTTCTGTTTGTCTTTCATAAATTCTACCAAATGTGTATTTCCCTGAAGCCTGCATCTCTTGTCGGGAATGGGTTGGACGCTTCGTCGTTTGTTCCCTGGTTGAACTTCTTCTTCAGATTCTATATCTTCCTGGTTCTTGTAATGTTATCCGACACTATGGGTACCCTAGTGCTGTTAGCCCAAAGTATCCGCAAATGTGGTAGTGAATAAATTCCTATTAGCATGGTACAGCCAAATAATTTTCTAATCTCGCTAGCAGTAGTATCCAATGAATGTCCTGTTTTGCTTACTTCCCTCATATTTGTAAGTTCAGAAACACTTTCAAAGAAGTCATCACTGATATATTTTTGAAAATATTCAGAAGGTCTTCCAACTTGGTCGCTGTAATTTATAGAATCTATGTGGTTCGGCGGAACAAAGACTTTATTGCGAATCCACTTTTTGGAATGTGATGGAATTAAACTCGCTAGGGGCAGGTCATCTTCAGAATCGAAACCATCATCTGGCTCTGGATTGTCTTGGTCATCAAAAGCTTGCTCGTCCAACAAATCCTCCACAAGGTTATCACCATCAAGGTCATCTTCACTAAGAAGTTCTTCATCTATATCAGAGTTATTTAGATCTATAGCATCAACCAATTCCTGAAACTCTTTGTCAGTCAAAGGGCCTGAAACAATACAATTTCTATAAAGTAATCTTCATCTATCTTTTTCTTGTTTTTTTAATTGTATTGCTAGAGACCCAAAGTATCACCTGCGATACTTCTTCTATTTCGTCTAGTCGGCACCTTTAGCGAGAACGTTCACCGCAATAAAATAGCATACTTATTTATTTATTTATTTATTTATTTAATTACACCACCAACAGTTTATAAACCAATTACTGGTGGGAAATACCGTACATATATATATATAAAAATCACAAAATAAACTAATAGCATTGATTGCTTTGTAATTACCAATAAGAACCCATGAAAAGCTACAACTGATCATAGCTCAATCAAACTGTGGTAGCTCTAAAAAAAAATACCGCTTTACATACTCTCTTAATAATAAAAATGGATGTGTTGAAGATATCAAAATAATTCATATAGTCATTATAACATGAGCATATCGAATATAGCGGTGAGTGCAGCAGTAGATTTGTTCGTGGGGTAGGTAGGTAAAAGGCAAGGTTGGCCCTTGTTCGTACTCTGGGTGTATTGAAATTTAGCATAGACAAAAATGATGGACAGTCATGTTGGTAATTTATAACTTTAAACAAAAAGACTAAAGATTGTATCTTCCTTCTATCATCAAGGCTGAGAAACCTATGCTTTTGAAGTAAGTTATTTTGTGAAATCCCTATGGGAGGATAAACACCATCAGTTTTGAGAGATAAATACTTCAAGAACTTCCTCTGAATTTTTTCCAATGAGTCACATGAGGTAACATAGCATGGGTTCCAGATTATTCTTCCGTATTCCAGCTTAGAAAGAACAAACGAATTATACAGCACTGTAGGTGCTGTGGTACCGATAAACTCTCTTGAATTGCGTATAACGAATCCCAGTGCTTTATTAGCAGAATTCATTAAATTAGTGAGGTGTGCACTGAAGCTCAATGTCCTGTCAAATATTACTCCTAGGTCCCTGAACTCCTCTAAAGTCTGAAGAGGAATGTTGTTAATTTTATAACTATTGGTAATTGAATTTACTCTCCTAGTGAAAGTTAAAGATTTACATTTGCTCACGTTGATAGGAAGTTTATTAGCAGTACACCACTCAGACAGTCTGTCAAGATTCCTTTGTAAATAAAAGCAACTAGATGGATCATCAATTTGCCAGTAGAGTTTTACGTCGTCAGCGTAGAGCAGAATATTGCAGTCAATCGTATTAACTAAGTCATTAATAAAAATGACGAATAGCAGTGGACCTAAGGAAGATCCTTGTGGGACGCCAGTAGATGGAAAAAAGTGAATTGATTTACCACCGTTAAAATCCACATATAGTTTGCGATCAGACAAATATGACTGAAATAATAATACCAAATTTTTGGATAAGCCAATGCTATTTAGTTTTCCCAGTAGTAAACCATGATCGACTCTATCAAACGCTTTACTGAAATCAGTATATAGCACATCAACCTGACCATTAGAATCTAAAACACCTGCTAGGAATTGAGTTAAACAGACTAAGTTTGTTGTTGTCGACCTTCCTTTTACAAATCCATGTTGTGCTGTAGAAATTGAAGAACTTACGTTGTATTGTATGAAATTATGTAATAACATTTCAAACGTTTTCGAAAAATTACTCACAATAGTGATAGGCCTATGGTTTTCAATTAATTTACGGTTTCCATTTTTATGGATAGGTCGAACCTTGGCTTCACGCCAAATCTCAGGAAATGTATGTGATCTGATACTTAGGTTATAGATTTTAGTTAAAGGTGCAGCAAGAATAGGTGCACAATCACGGATTAAGAATGCGGGTATACCATCAGGTCCAGTAGTGAACTTGTTTTTCATTTTCTTTAATGCCATAAGAACCTCCTTTTCTGTGAAGCTATTCAGCACAATATTGTTTGTAGCAATAATATCATCATCTGGCCTAGCTGCTACATTGGGGGTAGAATAGACAGACTGGAAAAAATTAGCGAAGGCATTTGCTATATCAACAGGGTTATTGAAAACACAATCATTTTGAGTGAATTCAGAAGGTGAAAGGCCACTGTGCCTTTTACTTTTGATGAAGGACCAAAACTGATTAGGATCTTTTTTTATGCAATTTTCAGTCTGCTCTATGTACTTTTTATACGCATGACTAACGTCCCTTTTAATTTTGGTTCTTAATTCTTTAAATGTATCATAGACAGTCACTTCTTGATGTTTTTGTATAATTTATGTAGTGAATTCTTTTGTTTAATATCCTTGATGATTGCGCGAGTATACCAGGGTGGAAATTTGCCAGGCGTACGCTTAGTTTTCGGAATACACATGTTGAAAATATTTATTAGGTTATTGTAGAATAGAGTGCAAGCAATATTGACATCCGCAATATCCTCAAGAAATGACCAGTCCATAAGTGTCAATTGTTCATACAGTGTAACAAAATCAGCTTTGCGAAAATTGAAGGTAACATCATTTGATTGTGACCACGTTTTGCTACGATAGTTTCTGTGTAATGTAATACAAAGTGGAGGATGATGTGAGTCTTCGTATGCTCTAGTCACCAAGCATGATTTGTTGGAGAACACTAGATCAAGCAATCTATTGTTAATATTAAGAATTTGATTGTATTGTAAGAAATCAAAATATGCTGTAAAGGAGTTAACTACATTCAATTTGCGTGACGGTGAGATATTCTGTATACAAAACCCTGGAATGTTGAAATCCCCAAGAAAATAAACATCATTACCAGAGAGGTATGTCAAAGATTCTAGATGCTCAAATAAGCGCTCATAACATGCAACGCTAGTATTGGGTGGTATGTAGACCACAAATATGTATGTGGTTTTATATTGAATGGTAAACTGAACGCCTACTAGGTCTATGCAGGGAATATCACTCTTAATAGCAGTTGTATCAATTTCAGATGAATTCAACCAGTCTTTCGTGGCAATTAGAGCCCCACCTCCTCTTGTACATTCTAGGTTAACTAAGTCTCTATCAGATCTAAAAACACAGTACTGGACTGTAAATAGCTCTGCATTGAGTACCCCTGATTGCAGCCAAGTTTCAGTACAGCAAATGATGTCATAATCAGATATTGTTACATTGAGAAGGAAATCTTGACATTTGGAGTTTAATCCCCGAACGTTCTGGTAATATACAGAAAGAGTTTTTTTAACAGGACATGAGGAATGTGCTGTGCGAGAGTTATGATATTCATTGCTATATAATTCACCGGGTAGTTCGCAATCAGGAAAAAATCAACCTGGATTTAAACTCTTCAATTCGCTGTAAATAGTAAGGACACCTAGAATCCCAAGCAGCATGTGCAACATCAAATTCAGTATTCCTTTCATTATTACTTTTCATACAGTTTATACATTTCAGCGAAGTTGCTTTACAATTTTTGACTAAATGATTTTCACTACACCGCGGACAATGAAACTTCTTACTTTTACACTCTTTTGAATAATGCGAGAATCCGCTACAATTAAAACATCTTTTAATATCAATAGCATCAAATACGTCACACACATCATACCCCACGAATAACTTACCGCTACACACAGACAAAACCTTATTGTATGTATCCATATCAAGATTAATAACAGCTTGATAAATGTCATTCCGTTTTTTGATGGGCTTGATTTCAACCACCTTACATTGAGAATGTTCAGTAAACGCTTCCTTATTCTGTGCACGAATGGACTTGATAACATCACCTTCAGACAGTTTACAAGTCATGCCTGCGATACGCACTCTAGGATGAAAGCTGGATACCTCTTTAATTTCATATTTATCAGCCAATTTTTCGACAGCTATCTGCCTCAACTTCCGACTGTCATCATCAGACGAACAGCCTACCAGCATGCCACCATTCCTTATATTCTTCACTCCAGATATATGTAAGTTTTCGGAAACTGGATCAACATATTGAAGTAAATCTGATTTGGTAGTTTGCACAGCTTGGGTGGTATCTTTCGATTGAATGATGATTGCAGATTTACCCTTAGCTACCGACGAATAAGATTTCTTGATACCGGAAGGATACATTAAGGAACATTATAACAACTATTTAGAACCAAATATATTCAGGAATGAATTGTACTTACGTCTATTTTCATTAAAAGCCATCCCCAAGTGTTTCACACAACCACATCAACATGTAAACAAACGCCCACTGTCGACGCACTGAGCAAAACGAGCGCGAAATAAATTCTACGCATGCCTTGACTGTGTATCGCATGTGGTACTCTTAAGGCTGCTACACACAGTGCCGCCGGGCAAGCCGCCGGGCAAGCCGCCGTACACCCGGCGGCATACAAAGCCGCCGGCCTTGCCGCGCAAAGGAGCCGCCGTGGTGTGCCGGAGGGTTACGCGGCTTGCCGGCGTCACTTCGTTCCTGGCATTCGAGCGGTAGTGTTGTGCGGTTTGTGTGTTTAAACAAATTAAAATGTCGTTTAATTGGGACGACGAAGCTGTGCTGCTCTTAATTGAAAAATTTCATGAAAATGATATATTATGGAATCCCAGAAATGCAGCACTTCACTAGCTTTCTATGTGACTGTAACAACCGGAATGATGCTTGACGGCTTGTATTGCCGGCGGCATAGCCGCTCGGCATAAATCCGGCGGCATTGCCGCCGGCACTGTGTGTAGCAGCTTTTAGGACCGAACAAATTCATGCGGTCTAAGCGCGAGATAAAAAATAATTTTCACGAGTATCATATATGATAACCCTGGGTCTGAGGAGGCTAAGAAGCGTTAAAATTTAGGAAGACGATGAATTGCCTAAATAGGATTTAATGCATTTAATTTTTGCCTTTTGTATACGTCATCATCACAACACTTGTTCGAAATGTCTTCCTCCAACCTGAATACATCGTTCCTGTGGGGACATGTAAAGTCTTTGGTTTACGAAACTCCAGTAGAAACAGAGCAAGACTTAATTCGACGAATTACAGCAGCATTTGAAATCATTCAAAACGAGTATCAAATTTCCGCCGAAATCATGGGTGACGTTTAAATCGGTGTATTCAGGTTGGAGGAAGACATTTTGAACAATTGTTGTGATGATACCATGTACACAAGGCAAACATTAAATGCATTATATCCAATTTAGGCAATTCATCGTCTTTCTAAATTTTAAGGCGTCTTAGGGCCGTAGTGACACTTTTCCGGATATGGGTCCCTATATTCAAATGTTTTCTACTGTTTCACTGAATAACCCCTACAAGTTTGATCCCATAGTTCTGAAACACCCTGTATATTAACTACTTGGTGCGATACTTATCTATCACATCCTTTTGTTGGTCTGGCAACGTCAAGTTGTAAACGTTGGATTTCAAAAAGTATAAAATATCGTAGAGTATCGGGTGGCATTTGGTTTTAATGATCAATCGTGATTGATTCTGGTCATCCACTTTGTAATAATGAAAAAGTTTCTAAAGTGGTACATTTGTATTTCGTAGTTTCGACTCGGTAATCAGGGTCGTGCATACTGCATATTACTAATGCTGCACAAAAATCGATTGTCCTAACAAAGCAAGTATGTAAAAAGTGTGTATATATTCGTATACGTATTTATATCGACCCATTCTTTTCGTACAATGTTGTGGTGATGCACGAAAAATAGAGTGCATAACTCACGAAGGGTCATAAGCAGGCTCATAAGGTTCATTTTTTAACAATCTGTCAAACTTTGTCTGAAACATGCTTAGTATGTTCATAGTAAGTGCAAGGAGAAGGGTAAAAGTTTACTTATTAGACCAATTCCTAATTTATGCAAAATCCACATGTTATCGTCTTGAAACAAGATGGAGGATACAGTTTATAGAAACTGAATACAGAAACAGTACCTAACGCGGTAATATCTATTTTTGCAGCACTTGCCGATACAATATTTCGTTCGATTTGTTTCTTCAATACATTCAAAATAAAATGCCTCAGACCCATATTTTTATTTTAATGATTTGTTGAAGGTTTGCGACTTATGTAGGTATGAATAGTTGAATAAGAAAATGAATTTCAGTAAAATACAATCAATATAAGAGACTCAATTAAAATAATATTTTATCTGTTCACATCAGGGTTTTTTCTCAAGAAAAAGAGGCGGTTCCCAGCAAAATTGGCTGCAACTGGCAACAAAACAGCTACAAAGCTGGGGGAGTACGGATGGTGGTTTTCCTCAATGCTGTCCCACTAAGAGGATATTGTAGAAAAACTTGACGCCCACTTGATCCAACTTCTTCTGCACATGCATTAATTCACGTGGTTAGATGGTATAAAAAAGAACTTACCGCTGAAAAGGTTAAAATCCCATAAAAATGGAGGTTATAGTAGGACCAAACAACAACCAAGGTATGTATGAAAAAGGGTACTATTCCATAAACTGATAATCGGCATGGGTATCATGTAAAAAATCTATAAAACGTCAAAAAACCTATAAGATGTACCCTTGCAAACTTGGTAGTTTTTAGGGCGCAAACAGTCATTCCACGTTTGCTCACCAGGATCGTTGTGAACGTCCATCTAAGGAGGAATCACTCAACTAAACTACACGCATTATTTGTTGCATATGTTTTGTGAGGCCTGGTCCTTGTCTTTAGTTTTTATTTCTGAGAAGAAAGTTGGTTGAATTGCACGATGGCATCTGGATGATTATGTGTATTGGTCTGCATGTGTATAAAATCAGTGATATTTGCTGTGTGAGAAAATCATTTCTAAATATGCTGCCAATGAAGTATATCTATTGGCTGTGCTCGACGGGTTATTTTTATGTTGTGCTGTCTGAAGAGAGGTTATGTTCAAAGTTATAAATTACGAGAAACTGAGAATTACGGGAAATCATTACTGCGGTCGCGTTGTGTGTAATTACTGTTAGCATGTATATGGCTTGTAATTCAACAGTGTACAGTCAATTTAATTATTTATTATCTCTCTCATTTTTGACATTTAGCAAATTTGTACATGTAATTTCCAGAATGGATAAGAAAAAGTGGATGCGCAACTAATTTCTAGCTTTGAATCTCAATTAAGTGTATTTGAGACAAGAACCCAATGTAATTGTCATCAACACATACAACTTACAGCTTAGACCTCCAGTAATGCCATCTCAGAAGCAGATTTTACATCACATCAGAGCCAAAGATTGATAACAAGCCTCATGACGTTTATGCAACACGTATAACTAAGTGCTAAGTTAACATCTTGTAGAAAAACCTACATAATGTAAAAAAAACAGCACAATGTCAAAAAAAAATCGGCATAATGTCACTTTTCAAGACACGTGATACCCATGCGGACCCAATATCCCCAAAAAAACCAAGACCAGCAGGAAGATGACTGACCCCAAATTTTTTTTCCATCATTCAGTCAGTTGACTGTCAATCAATGTGAAAAGTAGTAGGGCGTTCCAGATTTTGACACTCCACAGTATCAATGTCAAAAGTATATCACGACCAAAATGTTTGGCAAAAATAATAATAACGAATGGAAAATTCAGATTCCCAAACCAAACTGTCTAATGTTCTATCTAGACATAACGAAATAAAGTTTCGCCCAAGAATACAGCATCACTAAGTGCCTAGAGGTAGACCCTAGAAATCTGTCATACTCTGAAAAAAAAATGACAACTATTGACAAGTGTCTTCGTTCGATAAAAATCAACAATAGTGAAAGGTTGTTATTAAATCTAGTAATCTATAAAATACAGCAGTCTTTAATGCTGTAGAGACATTTCTTGGGAATCAAACCTGAAGGACATTATGTGGCTTCGCCTTAACTCCAAAACATCCCCCAAATTCATTTGCTGCCTTTATCGTTCTCTCTCTAGGACTATAACTGGTATGACCTACATAAATACCTCGCTGTCAAGATCAACTTCCTGAACATCAATCACCCAGCTCCAGAGGTAGTTCTTCTCGGTGATTTCAATGCCCATAATGAGCTTTGGTTGGGCTCAAACAAGACCGATGCAGCAGGTCGTGTAGTTGAAGCGTTCGCTCTTACTCAAGGTCGGACCCAGCTGGTGACGAGCCCTACTTTTTCCCCCGCCTCTCGTCACATGCCAGTAGCTTCCTGAAACTCTTTCCGACCACGCATCCTGTCGCTTACAGTACTGCTGTATTGTCCCCCTGGGTAACTTAGACCACGGTGCTGTGGAGGATAGGTTTGGGTCAGAACCCGCTGTGGCAACAAAAGCTCGTCCAGGCGCAATGTTTGGCATTACGAACATGCCGACTGGGAGAGACTCAGATACATCTTCTCCACCTTTCTTTGGAGAGATGTTTGTTTCTCATACAGTGAAAGTACCCTAAACCAGGGTCCAACGGCTGGTTCAACAAATCGTGTGACACTGCTCGCCAGCAGAAGATCAACGCACACAGAACTTTCTTACAAAACCCCACTGTAGAGAACAGACAAGCCGACGTCAAGTCCAGAAACAAATATGCCAAAGACTAGCACACAGGGTTATGTCACAACGCAATGGCATTCAGGTTGGAACGATTGTAACCGACTCACTAAGGAGGAAGTGCTGCCAACTCCACCATGGACTCCCCCCCCCCCAACGCCCGAGTGCCGTCGATTCAAAGGGTTCCCTACACTATGCGGGTAGTAACATTGAGGTATAAGACCGTAAGATGGGTGCTCTTGTCGCTCGACATCGATAAAGCTTCTGGTCTGGACTTGATTCCTGCCGTTGTATTTGAAAGGTGTGTAGCGGAGCCTGCTCCAGTTCTTTCGCGCTTCTTCCAGAACATGCCAAAAAGGGATCTAAGACCGACCCTCACAACTGCAGGCTCATAGTTCTGCTTTCTGTTATAAGTAAGGTTATGGAGAGGTGCATAGATTGCGAGCTTCTGGACTACCTCGAACGTCACGGCTTGATTAGCGACAGGCAGTATGGCTTCCGGTACCAGCGATCCACATGGGACCTCCTAGGTTACGTCAAGCAATTGTGGAGTAAACTCTTCTAATCTTATGGTGAGGCTCATGTCGCTGCTCTTGATATCACGAAATCGTTCGATCAGCTGTGGCACGCTGCCCTCTTATGCAAACTTGACGGGTTCTCCTCTTCATCCCACAACGTGATCGCGGGTGTTCCCCAGGGATCGGTCTTGGCTCCAACACTGCTCCTTTTACATATCAACGACCCCCTTTCCTGTACGATCAACCCAATCCACAGCTTTGCTGATGACAGCAGTCTACGCTGCCGTTGCACCAACGGGCTTTCCATCGGCGTCCCATCCTAACCGTGACGAACTTCGTACATCCAGAACTGGCCGATAAGACTACTCCTTTGTCCCTAGGGTATCGAGATTGTGGAAAAATCTTCAAGAGGAAGCTTTCCCTAGTTCTACTAACCTTAGGCAGTTCTAAAAACGAAGTTATATTCAGATGCTCAAATATTTTTAATACACAACACAATGGATGTTCTTCAATTTTGGCGTTCAAAACTAGTGCCGAATGATGCACCGCAGACTTCACGTTTATTAGTCATGGTAAAAGTAGTGTGAGCAAAATGCTGATTCCATAGCCAACTTATTGTAACGAGGGATAACTTTAAAATAGATAATAACTTTCATTCATTTGTGCTTCAATTTGTTGTGAGATGTCCCCATAGATAGACTATTATGAGTCTTGCTGAACTATATTCCTTGCAGGTTGAGTTTTCGAATTTCTGTATCCATACGTTTTTTGATCATTTCGCAGTAACGCTCACCCGTGACAATAAAGAATTACCTGCAGCGTATGAACCTTTTACCAAATTTTCTGTCGACGAGAGTCCATTACTATTGTAGACATAAATTTCGGACGCATTCCCGTCACTGCACTGCATATACTATCTTGCAAGCCTGAAGCCGGCTCTGCCTAGATGTATGATAAAAATACCAGATTTAACGCAACCATTATCGTCAAGGTTCCAAGTCCATTGTTGGGTTGTTCGCATAAGTTCACAATTTCCGGATATGCTCAAACAAGCAATTCTCTTCAGTATGTTCAACCTATAATGATTTCTTCAAACCCTCATATCAAGTTACTACTATACTTATACTCTCATGACCTCATGACAGTCTTGATTCCGGCTGAACTACAGGGTGGTTCAGTATCAGATTACAGAAATCTAGACTAAATAAAAATTGTTGGAACTGCATGTTATCTAAGGGGTGATTATTTATTATGGAACACTCTGTATATTTCATTATATTCTCTAAGACCTTTCCAAAAGAAGTTTGATATACCACATTAAACAGGGTGTTTCAAATTCGACCTTCATCATTGGGATTTCAGAATATCGAATACACATGGTACGACCTAATACTAAAAGTTTTTCATATTACTTGATAGATTGAAAATATCCAAAACAGTCTTATTTAATGTACCCGATTGGAGTTTGGAGTAAATAAAAGCCTTGATGATGTTGCAGCTTCCTAAATATTTTTAATATTTGCCATATCTAAACCGATGCACAGATCTTGCTAAAATAATGTTTGTTATAGTCAATAAATACACAAGCAAGTTGTGAATGTCCTTATCCATATTGCTATCCTTCATCGCATAAACAAGTGATACATTGTCATTTCCGAAGTTAACTAAGAAAATGTTGGATTTTCTTATGTAACCAAGTGTTTAGGTTTGACATTGTCAATGTATGAAATATCACACATTTTTGGAATCAGAATGAAAAACTCTATTCACCTGTATAAAAATCCAGTATGGCGTCCATAATTAAAAGTAATGTTGATTATTGACGACAAGAGACGACACGCCAAATTGAAATTCTAGTCGAGGAGAAAAAGTGGCAATGTTAATGGTCAAGTTAATTTGAAACCTCATCCGTGTCTCTCCGGGAATACTCTGAATTGACAAACTCTCCAAGCACCATTTTCTTAGTTTCCTAGATGCGGAACTTCGCTCATTTAACCGACTTTATATTTTTAACCGTTTCTAAGACCCCAATGGTGAGATTTGAATTTGAAACATCCTGTATATAGGGAGTGGTATTGTTGTTTCTGGAGTTACGGGATATACGAGACTTTGTTAAGGTATGTAGATATGCCCCAAAAATCTATTAACTAATTAAATCATTTCTAAACTATTCTTTTGGGTCAATATGATGGCTGATATAACAGCAGTAATTACCATCTAATATTCAAGTAGCTATGTAGGTATTTGATTTTAGCACATTCAACATAGAGAGGTAGAATGGGGTTCAACCAAGGTGTCCAACTATTTACAGGTACTCCGCCATTGCTGGTGTTCGATGAAGACAATTTTTCGTATTGTAACCTGCCGAAATTACGAATCAAGCAAGAATTTTTGATATGTTGTACCGTTAATAAATATTTACTTACGTTTCTCCGCTATATTTATCACTGTTGTGACAATTACTATATGATTCATATCGCAACACATATACTACTTCTGTGGTAATGTCCGAGACACACCCAATACAATTGGCTAATGGAATATGCTTTCCAAATAGAAGAATTCATGCCATTGTATTGGTTTGCTACTTTGGTAGGCATTGGCAGGTAGATCTACCCAAAAGCATGCACTGAATCTACATAATTTTGGCGATAATTAGTCACCTTGTATATAGGTTGGCTCGTTCTAACCTATTCAAAGTTGTCGGCCGATACTGACGCACCTACCGGTTCCTGCGGCACCACCCATCGTTTCCTCATGCATTACCTCAGCTTTTTAAAAGACACAGTGGCATGTTTTTAGACATCAGTAGTAAGCTCTTTTTAAACAAGGGATAATCTGAAAATGATCTATAAACATCGATTCAGTGTATATAATCAAGTGGATCCCATTGAACATTATAACTTTCTCGTGTGCAATATATACCTACATGTTTGCACAGGCGAATGCTAATCGTGAAAACAACCATTTGGTAACGACAGCCATGCGATTTTAATTACTAATAAAATAAATTGTTCATTATGGAACTGTTGAATCGATGCCAGTGAATATTTCTATGTTAACATAGATAATGGCGATGAGTTATTAGTTGTGTAAGGTTATGGGCAATTATTCTATATTCAAAGTACTACGTGCGTAGTGTAAAAGCATATATTTACGATGTACCGGCATCGTCAGTGTTCATACAATGGGCAGGTGATATTCTGCTGTTAAATGGCTAAGCGATACACAGTTGTGGAGATTTACACGACCAGTGAGGACAACGATGTCGTTGCAAGCATGAAAAAATCCGAAAAAAATGTCAAGTAGATAGAATTGCGACAATTACATGTACTTCCCAACCAATGAGGTCAATTATAAATTGGAATCAATAAATAATCTGCAGGCTATGCAAACAATTTCAGACATCGCGAAGATGACTAGTACGTCAAGTAGTTCAGATTTAGCACTTGTTTGCAGTAGACAGCATTACGGGTGCAACAGTCTTCATGTTTCATGTAGAAATATAGATGCAATGACTAGGTTTATAAAATCAGCAATTATAATTTGCGTTCATTCAGGGTGCACTTAATTTGGAACACCATCAACTTCCTATAATGGCAACTGGTTTTGGCAAAAAATGGTCGTTTTCTACTTGAAAAGTGTCTCTCTGAATTTTCTTCCTTTAATGTGACAGCTATGTTATTAACTGGTTACTAAGATAATTTTTATTTCAGAAACTACCTGATCCAATAAGCTCAAGAGAAAGTTTTTTGGTAAACACGATCTGGTTTTGAGATACTGCAAAAACCAGCGGCGTAACGTTTTTTTGCCATACAGTCTTGCCGACACGAACGTCACTGATATGGGTGCTTTAGAAAATAATATTATACAAGTTAATATTATGATCTTTGGTAATATATTTACGAGAGCTACTTCTTGTCTCACTAGCTCAATTCGTTTTCGCGAAATCTAAGGTGAAAAATCGAAAAGGTATCATGGAAACTAATTATGTAACACCTGGTATATATAATCCGCAAAAGACAGTCATTAACATATGAAGCATTGGATGAACTAAATCTGCTTGTCATCTCTGTAGCCATGACCAACAGCATACAACGTTGTTTCAAGCTCATTAACAACCCCATCAGTGCGGTAGAGATCTAGTTATTGGAGACCATCAAACGGAGCAAGCAAGCGGCTATGGTCGTTTGTAAAACTCAGTATGTTGAGTGCAAAGGGGTGAGAACGAGAACGAAAATGTCATCTTGCATACTAGGTAGTTTTTAGGGTGCAAACAGTCATTCCACGTTTGCTTACTAGGATCGTTATGTGCGTCCATCTATGGAGGAATGGCTCAACTAAACTTCACGCATTGTTGGTTGCATATGTTCTGTGAAGCCGACTGGTCTGTAGTTTTGATCTCTGAGAGAACAGCAAGATCGCATCTGGATGATTATATGTATTAGTCTGCATATGTATAAAATCAGTGATATTTGCTGTATGAGAAAATCATTTCTGAATATGCTGCCAATGAAGTATATCTATTAGCTGTGCCCGACGGGTTATTTATATGTTGTCCTCTCTGAAGACAGGTTATGTTCAAAGTTATAAATTACGAAAAACTTTGAGGAGAATTACGGGAAATCATCACCGCGCTCGCGTTGTGTGTAATTACTGCATATGGCTTGTAATTCAACAGTGTACAGTGAATATAATTATTTCTTACCTTTCTCATTTTTGAAATTCAGCAAATTTGTATATGTAATTTCCAGAATAAATAAGAAAAAGTGCATGCGCAACTAATTCCTAGCTTTGAGTCTCATGCAAGTGTATTTGAGACAAAAATCCAATGGATTATCATCAACACATACAACTTACAGCTTAGACCTCCAGTAATGAAATCTCTGAAGCAGATTTTACATCACATCAGAGCCAAACGTTGATAACTGAAGCCTCATGACGTTTAGCCAACACATACCACTAAGTGCTAAGTTAACATCTTGTAGAGAAACCTACATAATGTCAGAAAAAAACAGTATGTCAAAAAAAAATCGATATAACGTCACTTTCCAAGATACGTAATACCCGTGCGGGTCATCATACATAGTAGAGGAACTGTTTTTCAGTATAAGCCAAACGCGTAGCTTTGGCGAACCACTAGTAGGTGGCGCTTGTCGATGGTTGTTACCTCTTTACGCATATGAAATATTTCATGATGTACTCTGCAGGGTACGAAAGTTCAGTCCCAAGAACTCGTTCTGACATGTTTCTCAATCACGATTCCCAACCAGAAGAGGTTATTAACTTGACGTTAATTCTCAGAATATTGATCATTCAATAAATTGTTGATACCTAAGGGCAGCATTCACACGATATGACATTTCATGTGAATTATTTGTAAGGCAACTGTCAGCCTTGCAAAAGCAAGTGAGGTTAGGTAACTTGACAGAGCTGCTTTCCAGTGGCCCTGTTGAGTTACTCTGAGTAATTTGGAGTAACTCAGTAGCGTTTAGCACCAATACCGTTCCACTGCACGTTGTATTCTCATACATTGGTCCTGGAGCAGTTCGTGAGCGTATTACTCTCAAACCAAAAACCACTGGAAAGCAACTTAGATCAGACCTACAGTACTGCTTTCCTCTCCACGACCAACTAAGCATTCAGTAATTCACCACACCGATACTCGTCAGATTTGTATATTTTACCTAATTTACCAAATCCTATATCAAGTTCCATATCGTATAATCCAGTCCTAAGGGAGCACTATCAATTTTTTGTGTCTTAGGTGTAATACGATTCAGGGATCTAAAATACGTTCAAATAGGATAGGAACTGTACATTTCGTCTGCCTTGTACCATTCGTGCTTGTATGCCTTAGCTTTAGACAGATTTTTGCAGATCTTATTATGCTCATTCCCATGCTATTTTTTATTTTACCTCGCATGCTATTTACCCGCCACTCAGGACGCACAGACTGTTTCAAAATCATACGAGCGTACAACATGCGTATGTACACTTTCTCAACATTCCTTTCCAAAAATCCCTACTTGTTATTTTACAAATAATAACCAGTATAGGGTTCTCCAGCTGGGGTTTTGCGTCATATGCACTTTTAATGAGGGTGAAAGCAAAATACGCATGAAATACATGTATGCACGTATACGTGTGCGTTTGCGTATAGGTATATATATATTACTGTGTTCAGTCTGTATTAATCATTGGTACATATAAAAGTATAGGGTGGGAAGGGTGCTTTATGTTTTTACCTACCTAGCATAACCTCCTAAGTTGACTGACAATGTTGGTAAAAGCAGGGTAAACGAATTCAACCAACAAACATTTTACTCCTTCTGGATCTATGAAACTACCTACGAAATACTTGTAGCCAATCGATTTGGGAGAGGACTTAATTAATTGAAACCAGATATGGCGGATACAAAATGATGATTCACTACCTACAGACAGCAAATATTTTTGGCTCATAGCGGTATTGGTTTCAAAAGATATTTGTATGAATAATAAAATCACTACAATTATTGTGTTTTATATTCCTACAAAATAACCTATGAGCTGCCGATAAGTTGAGTAAAAAATCCCAAAACAATTATAGGCACAATCAAAATTGTTAATGCCATACAGTCCCACACAGTACGAGCAACCACTAATTTGTATCTAAACAGGGTAGCATCCACACCGAAAATGACTGACATTCGGTAGTGATGTCAAGAGATATGCTTCGAAATGGAGGACTGGCAGGCTGTCCAAGTTGAGCGTTTTGTATTTTACGTTTAGTCGCTTACAACTCAATAGCCAATCATCAAAACTATAGTATGTTATAGACTGTTATATCAATCTACTTTCCCTAGGAGGATTTAGCCGAATATCTAATAAAATATGGAACATTCCACATTGTCAAAATCTATCATTTTTCTTACGTAGGTAATGTCAAATATTTTATTGCGCATTCAGATTAGGGATTCACTACTTTACTTGATTTTGAAGTTACTTGACATCAAGTCAAGCTCAAGTCAGTTATGAGATATTAGCTATGTAAACCAAGTCAAGAGGTTTTTCCGTCAAATGGTCAAGTGCTTGAAAATAGTCCTGATATTACTTGATAATTTTTGTAAGATAAATACAAGTAGATTATAAATACATATCGGAAAGACCTATGACTGTGACAAGTTACAGAGAAAACAATTCATAAAGAACAAACTGTCTTGTTCATAGTATAACAAATAATGAAATAATAAGTCTGTATACTCAAATAGAAAACATCAGCTGATACAAAAAAATGAAAAATTCTGAATTTGCTTTTTACTCGATAACCACGAGTCAAGACACGTGAGAGTCCTAATGGATTTATCGCTTAATCTGTTGTGGGGTTCCGTAATGATCAGTCCAGCCCTAAAAAACCCCCTTTCAATGGACGCTGATCTTGGAGGTGTTGATAAAAAATATCTTGCTATTAAAACTAGATTTGGGAATACATTTTCATGCCTTTTACACCACTCATGATATTTGGATCAAAATACAAAATGCGATTCGTCGGTTGTACAAATGAATATAATTGAAGACCTTTAGTATAACAAAAATATATTTAGCTATCTAGTATCATGTCATCTGAAAATGCTTGACTTCAAGTCAAGTAGATCAATAAAAAAATGAAGTCAGGTCGAGTATTAGCGTTTCAAGTAATATTATTTGCAAGTCAGGACAAGTAGTTTCTGAAAATATCAAGCTACTTGACTTGATGAATCCCTAATTCAGATAGACCTTTTCAAAATAAGAAGATTGATATAGGGCTTTTCAGAGTGTTTGTCGGTTACCTAACAATGTCATATCGATGATCTTAAATCAATACCTCGTCCGAAAAATATCGATTTTCTGATTTTGTTATATTATGCATAAATCGACATTTTCGGACTTACGAGATATTGATTTGAGATCGTCGATATGCAATTAGTAAACAGATCACCTGTAAAATGTGCGGAGTTTAACTTTCCTAAGCGAAATTACACAATACGCAACCTGATCCTTAATGAAGCTGCTACTCGCTGTTGCGCACATACATTGGGTGACAGAGGATCGTGTTCATACACTTTTCTGAAAATACTCCAATACATTTTAAGACTGTCGACAATGCAGTTGTATATTGCATTGCTACGTTTTATATCGAAGATCAACAAACGGGTAAACTCAAACGGTACGCTGATGACAGCAAGTTGCCATTCTGACAGTAATAAGCATAAATGTTCTTCTATTCGTCATTGTCCGTCAGAGCGGTCGGTAGGACCTTCGCTCCTGGTTAAAGTATCGTAGGTCACTAGGTCTCTCAGGCCTGGTTGTTAACTGGTATTCAGTTATTTTAAATTGATCCGAAAATTAATTCAAGAATTTGAATGTATGATAAACATCGTAATTTTGGTTGGAGCTTAAATGTTGAAGATTCGTACGTTGACGAGACATTTTAGGCGGTGAGACAAAACTAAAAAATACTTGTCTGAGAGCTTACACAATCAAGGCTAGATGGTATGCGTATGCATGTTAAAGGGAAATGAATGTATTAAAGTAATTCCTGGAAATTTCCCGCCAAAAACCAACAACTATATACATACATTACATGACTAGTTGTAGAGTTACAAGCTAATGAATGTGCAAAAAGCTTTGACAGCCCGCCAATCCGCCACTTTGAAAACTAGTAAATAGGTGTATATACTTCAGGGCTAGAAAGTATTTATAGGGAGCTTCCAAATTAGGTATCACGTGGTAATCTAATTCTATTTAAAACAATTTTCAACTGCTACACTTAAGGTGAAATATAGGATCAATACAGTTTCATCACTCCTAATTTCAGCTTGCTAATTTGACCCATTTAAAAAATAAGTAGGTCTCTCCGACCTTTGTTACATATTATCTGTAAGCGATTTCGTCAAACATTGTGCATAAAATATAGATCTTTTGGCTGACTTTTGGAATATATTCATTGCAAATATCACTGAACACACGAAAAGCATACCCTGTCCGATATACATGTACTCATATAATTGTTTAATGTTTTTTATTTTAATATACAGCTAGCGAATGAAGTATTCTAGCCATGAATAAGCTGAAAGTCTCTCTCAAGGTGTCTTGTGTAGGTAAGGGTTCCTAAATGAATAATGCCGATCGAAGGGCTGTCATTAGGTGTTATTTTTTAGATTAAATATCTAAGAAATTATCGTCACCTTTGGAGAAGTATCTACAGTTACTGAAACGATACCGGCATACCTTCAGGTTTCTGCGGCACCCTACCGTTTCCTCTCTTGCACTATTTCACCGCAACCGCACATTTACAATTGTGAGAGACGTTCACTAACAGAAAGTATTATTCAGGCTAACATCACAAATGAATAAAGAAAAGTGAGGATTGGTGGCTTGGAAAATTCGAAGGACAATGATATAAACAAACAAATTATTCTTTTTAAATTTATTTTTATTGCGGGACATCCTGTACTTATAAAGGACAGTTTGAATAACAGCTATTACGCATATTTTCAGCAACACAAATTTATTTTTGCTTTATCTGGCATACACTGAAAGTCCATGTACATACTTTTCCTTGATTTCTCGGAAATTTAGGAGCTATCATTATGAACTGTTTACAAGTTTTCAATGCATTGGTGATTCGACTTAATAAATAGTTTTCGGTATCTGGAAATTTCCACTTGTTATTTGTTTTTATACAGTAAACCGGTTTATATTATAACTACAATTAGTACTCATCTAAGAGTAACTTGCTCAAATATCAAATTCCCTTATATTTGTATAATTAATATCACAACAAAGCTGATTTTGCTAATTTTTTTAAATCAATTAATTAACTAAATTCGCGAATAACTTCTGATACAGCAGAACTGACATTTACTCAACTAAAAAGTAAAAGCGTAAGTAATGGATTGTTTAGCCCAATGGTAGTAATGTAGTGCTATGAGCAGCTAGATAAAACAAATAATACAGGATATTTTGACAGTTGAGCTTTTTCAGAAACAACTACTTGAAATAACAAAGCTAATTTATGAGAGATTAAAAAAATATATACAGGAGAAGATACTCTTAACTTTTTTGGGTGATCGTTCAAAAAAAAATCGATACATAAGTAATAGTGTCTGATATAGCGTTTTTCAAGCAACATTTTATGTCTTACATATCAGAAAAGTGTTACCAAGTTAAATTTATTTTTAAATGGATCACCTTGTATATGAAAGTGCTACCCACTTTATTTTATTCCAAATATATACTGATAGACAAAAAAAGGTAAACATCTACGTATGTTTATTAAAATTCAAGAATTTTTACATTTCGATTTATCTTGCCATGAACATGTGATAAAATGGCCAGGTCTTTCTGTTAAGTTAAAATAAAGAAGCATTCAATTTTCGTATATTTACCGTGTCAGTTAAATGTTAAATTTCGTATAGCTTATGCAGAAGCCGGGTGTTCCAGCTAAGTGACTTTGAGAGGGGTGGACTCAGGAAGGCCGAGGACAGCGAGCGAGGGGTTCTGGACGTCCCAGAGGGACCACAGAGCGACAAGACCGCCGGTTAAGACTACTGGCTCTGAGAGACAGATTCAGTAGTACTCGAGTCATCGCTAATCAGTGGTTTGAAGAGCATGGAAGGATGGTTAGTATGCGTACGGTGTATCGCCGAATACAACAGTTTGGCCTTTTTTTCTTATCGCCTACATTGGGCGACGTAACCGTTTGCTCTGGTGTAGAGAAAGAATTCTATGGGACCGGGAATGGAATCAGGTGGTCTTAAGTGACGAATCCCGCTTATGACTGGGGATGCACGATGGTCGGGCAAGAGTGAGAAGGCGACGTGGTGAATGATGTGACCCACAATTTGACAAATAGCGTCACGTTCACCACACCGTGGGAGTTATGGTATGGGGTGCTATTGCTTATGGTAGCTGATCACCACTAATTTTCATCAGAGGCAATATGACAGCCCGACGCTATATTCAGGAAGTAGTGAAGCCTCATCTTATTCCATACCTAAACACTGTAAAAAACATCGCTGCCTTCATGGATCAACATCGCATCAACCATTTATCTTGGCCACCACGATCGCCTGAGCTATCTCCAATTGAACATGCAGTAGCCTGGAATGAGATACCCCAACAGGATATCGACCACCTTATCAGCACAATGCACAGGCGTGTCGATGAGTGCATAAGAAATCGTGGATCCTCAACACATTATTGAACCAGCTTCTGTAGTCAGTTGACGAATCAAGCTGAAAATTTAATCATTTTACCAGCAAGGGACACTGAACATATAGGCCAAAAATTATTAAAATCGGATAAACATAGGTAGGTGTTTACCTTTTTTTGTCATTCAGTATATACGAGTATTTGGTTTATTATACTTATTTTAATTACCGTAAAACCGTGTTACTTTGTCCACTTTTTTAATTATGTTTCTTCAATGTTTTTTTATGCATTTAGCTAATTTTTAAAATATGTTTGAGAATATAGGTCACTAAAGAGTGTCGCCCATCCTCATAAAATGTATGTAGCCATCAGACCTGCCAGAAAAATTTTTTTAGAGGGTGGGAAGAGTAATATAATATACGAGTACACATCGTCCAACTTTACCCATGATACTAATTTAGGGATTTTGGCAAGTTTAAACTGTTTTATTGGTAGTTTGCCCACGTTATAGGTTTTTAAAAACCTTTTTCAAAATACAGTTATTTGTGCAGAAGTGAAATCGTGAAGTGGATTTGGAAAAAACTTTATTTATAATAGTAAAAAACCTAACATTGGCACTCAACAACCATACCAATAAAAGGGACATAAGGTGTATTCTGTATAAGAAAACCATATTAACTTCAAACTAGATTTGGCACTTTAACACTCTTTCAGCTTAGGTATTTTAGGTACCTATACAATATATAATATATATTAAGGATGGATTTTACCACAATTGTCAAATCAACAATCCGTTATCCTCCACCTATAATTGGGTAACAGTCCGTCAAATACCGAGACTGAGCTTCAAGATCCAGTCAACAAATTTTAGCAACGAATAGCTATGAAATATTGAAAATAGAATATTGACAAAGTATGAGTTGACAGCTTGTCATTGAAACATCACCAGCTTATTGCATATTAAGAAATTACATATAATTCAGTCAAAATTTGAAAAAGTGATTTTTGAATTCATGTTTTTTACTATTTTATATTATTTTGTTCAATTGATATGCAATTTTACTGATTTAACATCACCTACCGTGTGTTTTTTCCTATAAACCTCTGGCAGATAGCCATTAAACACCTACTTGATGACAAAGACTCTACCAAAAAATTCATAGATATTGCTCGTTTCCAAACATCCATTCATTTACTTGACGTACATCAGTACCATTATGGCACCTTAGATTGATATTCGCACGAAACCATTCTGGATTTTTGATATCCATACATCCATCAAGTTGACTATTTTTCATTGTTCAGGAAGTGAACAAGAATCCCACTATATTTACAGCGATTAAGAAATATCCAAATATATTGTGTCGTAAAGCTACCAGCAAACCTAAAACCTGCAAAAAACTAGAATTTGCAATCATATTTTTTTTCACTGAGTACATATTCTAGGTCAAATTTATATTAGACATCAGTTGAAAAATAGCTGATTATCTCGTGATATTTCAAAGCTCCTCAACAAGTGACACATGTGTGGGATCCGTCAAAGCTTGGTCTCAGTAGAGTAAACTCTGCCAACTGCTGAAATATACTCCACTATGCTTTATAAGACCATACGTGAGAATTTTTCCAAAATCGTTACACAACACTTGAAAAAATGCAAACAAATGTTTAAAATTATTTCCATGACGCCGCAAATGGCTCCGTCGGTACCTCGGGTTATACATCTTGACAGTAGGGATGTTCGATACGATCCGATATTTAGAAGTATCGATACTTTTGCTTCCGATACCTGATATTTTGGATCGGTACTTTTATATACGACACTTGGGTGTATCGTTACATTTCACGTCATCGTCATCTTTCGATCTGTGTCAGAAAGAGTGACTGTGACGCTGGTGCTAGGTACTCACTGCACGACTTCACATAATGTATTTTGGATGCCAGGGTTGCCAATGGTTAAGATTTTGGGGATATTTTTTCTGGATATTTCTTTTGGGAAATCATATTTTACTGGGGAGGTATTATGTCAAATTTTATTAATGACATTACGTAATGTACTTGTTATGTATGTATTTGTCTTTCGATTCGAAACAAATACTTCTACCTTTTTGGGGTATCTATCGACGTACGAAAAATAAATCGCTCAAAAAAATATTTTGATATCCAAGAATATCTAACAAATTGTAAACCAATGGCAACAAAATACAAATGGTATTTTTCGGGATTTATTTTGAAAAGTCCTGAATTTAGGGGATTTTTACATTTCGACTGGGGAAACTGAACTGAACGACCTGGCAACCCGGTTGGATTCGGTTGCATGACACACAGTGTTTTTAGTATTGATTGATTAAACAGTATAGCTTGAAACAAAACATTATTGTGATAGTGATGCCTCCTGTGAGCAGTGATTTGTGGAGCTATATTGTAAAATCGAGTTTCGGCGGGAGATGTAATTTATGCAATTGTGAGGTTTTTTACCTATTCCTATTAATGAACGTATTTGACAATCTAGTCATGCAGTTGAAAAAAATAAACATTATTTTGAGGGTTGTAGAAAAAACAACTTTTCGGCAAGGTATGTTCCGTATCGAGAGGTAACGATGCCAATGATTTCGATAATTTTTTTCCCATATTTTAGAGTATCGATACTTCCTGAAAAGATTAGAATCGGTACATATCGATACTTCTCGAGGATCGAAACATCCTTTATCTTGACAGCTTGTCAACTGGGCTTCGGGGTGCGGTGTTGCCTTTACTATTACATTTTGCTAAAATCTTATGAAAAATAGAAGCTTCAAATGAAATATTGACGAATATGAATAGATATGCATAGAATCTAGAATATAAATTCATATTTCAGCTTTCAGATTGTCTATGCATGGACTTGAACCGGATTTTTCGGTATTTTTACCGAACTGAGAATATTTATTGAAAACGTAATTGTCCACGATTTATCAAAATAATTCAAATATTTCCATACTTGCCGAAAAAGAGATGGAACGAAAAATGAAGCTAAAAGTTAATTTTATGCCCCAAATCACAATCATACATATGCATACACACTCAGGTAGTCGGGCACATGAGAGGCGTAGATTTGGGTTGCCTACAATTACGAACGCACATCCTCATCCCATACTCCGCTTGCCCTGAATTGATTTTTGTGCGTACAAAAGATACAGACTGGTAGATTACCTTCATTACCGCATCACCGGACAAGCAATAAAGAAACCTAAACCTGTCTGTTTTCAAAATAAGTATTTAATTAAAATATGTGGTGAGTTCATGAGTTCAGGGCTAAAAGAGAAAAATATTCACAATCCTATAAGCAGGAATCGAAAAAGGAGTTTCCAGAATGGTTGCAAAATACTTTGAAAGAGCGACCAATTTGCACATTGTACAAGTTGTAATATACAACTATGCCCTCCAAAACCATGTGTGGACGCTCAATACAATAATAAACATTTTTCTTAGACGGCACTGCGTGACTCAAAGGTCCTTGATCCACCGCTGATGTTAGGACGGCATTTTTCCTTATACCAATTTCAACTCACTATTTACCGATTACGTTTTTTTTTTCGGTTCGGCAACACTGCAGACTGCAGATCACCTCAAAATATCCCAGAGATGTTATGATAATAATAAAAATAACAAGTTTTGATTCCGACTAATAAAACCTAGACAATGAATAATAGGTGGATGCAGATAAATTTTCAAATATCGCTGTTTTAGGACCCAGAAATGTGATTGTGTGTTTACATTTGGTGTGGATTTCTAGATCATAAAATTTGTAAAATAAAAAAACATCGGTACATTTCTACAGATACGTATTATGTACAACACTCTATACGAGATAGAGAGACAAAACTAGATTGCCATGCATCGACAGTCACCAAAAACAGTGAAAACATCCTATTAAGTATAATAGCTAGAAAATCGACCTATTTTTCTTGCATTGTCATTGATCCATTCAAATATGTTCCCTATCTTTTATGAATTGAGTAATTCTATGAAAGCTATCCTAATTATGAAGCTCAAAGACATGATATTACATCTATAATGTACCCTTATTTATAAGGCAGCCGCTTTTTCACGAATTTATGCAATATTTCAAAAGAAATTAGTGATATTAGGAGAGCTTTGACAGCTCCCGTCAAATTGCATTTCGATAAGCTGGTCCTTTATTGGTGGAAGCCCCAGTCAAATCTAAATCTTCGTGAAATCGGCACTTAAGCTTTTATCGAGATCCTCAAAAATGTACTCGCCCCTTCGGCTAATAGCCGGAGCATTCAATACCTGTTGGATGTCCGATTTATCTACCAGGGATGGGTCATCCAATGTTGGAAAATTAAATCCGGATGATATCCTTTCTTCATAAATTTTACAAAAATCTCCTATTCGTGTTTCCTTCTTCGTCTAAATCCAAGTCTTCCTGTTCGCTTTCTTCTTCATCGTCTTCTTCAGATTCACATTCCACTCCTTCTTTTTCATTAATTTTGGAAGTAAAATCTTTTTGAAAATCTATTGATGAAACAGAAACACCTGGTTCTACGTGCAGCATAGTTTTCTTCTTTATTCGAGGTATATTTTCCTTTGGTTCTTGTTGAGATTTCAACATATTTATAAGAGCTTCTGAGACTCTTTCTTTGTATCGCTCAGCCGGCATTCTTTTAGGACCTCATCCGGACAGAAGGGATAAATTCCGGTAGCCCTAAAGCCGCTTTCTGTATTAGGTTTTGATTAAATTTTTAAAATGCTTATAAGTTTATTTAATAATGAAGGAAAAACTGACTTTCCAACGCAGTTTTGGGAAGGATGTTGCATTTTTACATCCTGTAGAATAGCTCTCCAGGCTCTCTCAAGTGGACCATAGAAACACACGTCTAACGGTTGTGTGATATGAGTCGAGATCGGTGGTAAAAATTGAAACAGATGTTGTTTCTTTGGCACTGAACTATTACCTCCTTGTTTAAATTTGACGACAAGTTCTCACCAATAATAACGTTAGGACCTTGGATTTTTCGTGACCAAGGTAGGGCTACCTAGTCTACGAATGTAGGTGCATCAAACCTCCCACTCTTGGTTCGGTTGTATATTGCTTTCACGGGCCCCCTTCCACCCATGTATTTATTATAAGTACAGTCTTTCGGCTTTATATACTATGTAACAAGGTAAAATGTCTCCGCTTGCTGTCACTGAAAACATGATGGAAATGGCGCTTTTTGTTGTGTTCATGTGTCTTTCTGGGTATTTTGTACCTCTAAAAAATATACACTTCTTGGTCCCAAAAAAAGTCAATATTTAGATACAGACATAAAGTTATATTCCTTTTTTTACTTACCCGGATTTGCACTTAAATTAGTTTGATCGTAATTTAGTATGCTATCAGGAGGAACTCCCTGAAGCGTTCTTTCTAAATTTTCAAAATAATTTTCGAATTCCTTAGATTTTTTTCTGATCTACTTCTGTTTATATTTTGGCAATGTCTTTTGGTAAGTCTACTTTTGTGCCGTTCTAAGAATGAAGACGCCTGGTAAATTATTCTTAAAACAGGTTAGGTTGATCCCCTGTTCACCTAAATAATTTTTTATCAACATTCTTAGATCAAACTCGGTCATCGGGCTGCCAAATTCAGCACTAACAATCCGCACATCGACCAAATGTCATTCTTCTACTTTGCAGAATATTTTGGACCTACCTACATCTCCTATGTGTTTTTTGTTTAATTTATTAATTAGAGTTTGTCGAGATATTTTAAAGAAGGCTTCAGCTCGATGGCTGCTCATACCAGCTTTCATAGATCTTATTGCAGCTTTTAAAGTTGCGTCGTCGTAATCTCGGTATTTTCTTGATCCTGTACTAAAAAGTGAATTATCTGTTGTTAAATGCGTCTAGATAATAAAAAGGCAGATTCTAGCGAGGGAAACGCGTGTTCATGCAACATGCACACATTCTGCCCTTGCCGTAGAGATCCGCCGGGTGGTACCTCCTTGTTCGTCAGTCAGAAACCGTCTATCACCTACGGGCAATCACAACATCCGTAGCCAAGAGAAAAATTATCTTGGGACGGGATTCGAACCCACGCAGCGCACTGCTTAGGAGACCCATAACGTCTACCACTACGTCACCGCTGCTACCTGAATTTGACTAGCATTGCCTACCAAAGTGACACATCAATACATCAGCGTAAATTATTTTATCTGGAAGGGATGTTCAAGTAACCAATGTAGGGGAAGGTCGGGTAAAGTGGTCACCGTAAGCCTTGAACGCATGCCAAACAAATAAATGTGAACCTTTTTCAAATCAAATTCATTATATTTTCCCACTAGCTAATATAGTTTCGATATTACATAGCTTTTAAACGATTGTGCTGATAATTTAAGCGTAATTTAATATTTAAGCCGAAATGGGATGTTGACCACTTTACCTATCCTGGTCGGGTAAATTGGCCCATACAAATTCATAATCGGGTAAAGTTGGCCTACTTCAAATAAAATGATAATAAAATAAAGATTTATTCAAATTTTGCATAGAAAAAATATTTATTGTAAGCAACAACACTATCACAATTGTTCAGGTAATTGTTTATAACTCAAAGTCTTTTGATTGTTTATACTTATAAAATTATTAAATAAATGTAACTTTCCTTCATTTAATGACAAACTAAATAAAGTTTTAATTACTAAACTATGAAATGCAAATAACAAACTCTTCATTATTCATTAACATTCAATAAAAAGAAAATATTCTCACGAACAGAATTCGCAATGAAAGACATCATCGGCGTCATCACAACCCGAGCATGCTTCATGGGCCCATCGCTTGCAGCTAGAGCACTGTATCCAGCCATCTTCATGTTTTGATTTAGACCAAACTTCCCCAAAGTAAAAGCATTCAGGGTCATCATCGGCCTCATCATCAGTATCGTCACTTTTCTTAATTTTAGCATTGTTTGTATTTTTACCACGTTTTTTAACGTTGGTTTCAGCTTTAAGTTTTTTCCCAGTTTTAGTTGGTTCAAAAATAGCTTTAGTCACTCTCTTCAGTTCTTTTTTTTGTTGTTGCTGTGTTTTTTCTTCCTGTAACTCATTTTTATAAGGACTACTCGTTAAAATTGCTGTACGTCCACTCTTTCTATTTATTTTTCTAATTTTAGCCAATCGGAAATAAGTCTTCAGGCGCTACCGCGAAGGATGTGCTGGGTTGTAGGTCTATGTAAGGGTTCAATATTGGCGAAGTAACTGGTAGCGTTACATTAATATTTTCTTCCTGATCCAATGTTGGTGGCGTAATTTGTAGAATAGATGGAGACTCTACTCTTTGAGGTGTCTCATTCTCATTATTAGCTTCATTTTGTTGTAGTTCCTGCTCAAGAAGAATGTTATCTGTTGTGTCTGCTGGCACAAAATCATAATCTTTGAATACGTGGCGATCCATTGGTTCTACCCCACATTTACGAAATCCATTGATTGCGATGGATTGTTGTGCTGCCTCGCTGTATGCTTCGCCAAAAAGTTTGCTGAATTGGAACACAGTCAAGGCTCTTCCTGGGTTATTGCGAAGATACTTCTCAACTGCACGGATGTAATACTTATTCAAAGGACCCATAAAAAACACGTCCAAAGGTTGCAGTCCATGACTGCAGTGTGGAGGCAGACACAAGACGGTCGTGTGATTTCTTCGTGCCATATCAATGAAATCCAAATTCTTGGTATGTGAATTGTGTCCATCCAAAATTAGCAGTGCTGGATCATCTTCAGTCGGCTTGGCAAATTTAAGAAAATGCTTAAACCATGCCGTAAAAATGTCCAACTGCATCTACCCTGACGAATGACACGCAAAACCAGTTCCTGGCGGTGCCCCATCTTGAAGTTTAACCTTCATTCTCTTCCGGGGAAAGATAATAAAAGGTGGAATGAAGTTACCGCCAGCGGCCATGCAAATTACAACGGTGCTTAATACACCTCGTTCTGCAGAGGTGATGGCACCCACCTGCTTCTTTCCCTTTTTCGCAAGTACCTTAGAACTCTTGCTCTGCACAGTGGTGAAACCAGACTCATCCACATTGAAAATGCGATGAGGTGGATAGTTTGTTTTAGACCTTACTTCTTCTAGAAGGTCAAAATATTTCGTGACACTTACTTTGTTGAAACCTTGTGCTCGGGCAAGAGAAGTTGCTTCTGGGCTTCTCAGTGTCAGTTCTGGATGACGCTTTCTAAAATCAGAAGCCCACGCTTTTCCAGCCATTTGAGTGTCTTTATTGAAGTTGTGTTTTATATTGTTGCGTTCAGCTAGTTGAAAGGCTAATTTCCTTACATCCCGCAATGTTAATCCGTAGAAACGATTCTCAAGTTCCAAAATGTGTTGTACTAATTGTGCCTCTTGTACCGGACTAAAAATTGGACGTCGTGACCCCAGTATTTTAACATTTTCAACAGCATGTTTGTTTTTTCCTTGTACACGCCGTTTAAGCGTTGATCGGGGAACACCGAAGACTGTGCTAGCTTTAAGAAAGCCCATTTCCCCATTTCGTACAGCTCTAATAGCTTTTTCCATCGCTTCCGAATCCCATGTCTGCTGCTGCGTCGTCCGTGTATATCTAGTTGGCATATCTAAAATAACACAAACCATTATATGGTTGCAGGAAAAAACACTAAAAAGGTAAAGTGGCCTACCGGGTCACTTTACCTTACCGATTTGGTAGGCCACTTTACCCGAATTAGCATGCGGCGAAGAAAAAAATAATTCAAATAACAAATGAGGTTATATTGACCTACTTTGCGGTGGAATGAATTGCTCATTTCATGCACTAAACCAATAAAATCGTACATTGTTTCTCTGTGAATCTGATGACAATATATTTTTACTATGTTTAAACTACTCACCTTAGATCAAAGACCACTAAAATATATTTTTTCACAATAAAATCCTAAGACAAGCACTGATCCAGTTGATGGTCACGGAAGCAATATGGCGTCAACCAATGATATTATTCCCATATCCCGTAATAGATGGCGCTTAATGGTTCGTTTTTAAAATGAAGGTGGCCACTTTACCTGCCTGGGTCACTTTACCCGACCTTCCCCTACTCGCGTAGAGCAAGGCAGAAATGTTGTTAATAAACAGTTATAATTAAGGCAAAGAAACGAGATTGAATAGCCATTAACCTGGCGTAATAACTGATATTGGAAATAGATTAGAAGTATAACATTCCAAACGCAAGAAGGATAGGTTAATGTGTTATGCTGGTAACGTACTGCACGTTTTTCAACCCTTCTCTTCACATAATGTTAACGCTGTCTCCAAATTTTGTCAGAACGTCTCCACAGTAAGAGTATTCTAATTGTTTTAAATTTCAGACGTTAGCGATTTTACTTTTGAATTTTACTCTAAATCTAGTCAAGTATGGCAACCAATGTGATGAAGCATCTAAATCGACTTTCTCTGCCACATTAAAGCATATTTATTGAATTGCTATTGGTGCCTCATCTTCAGTATTTTTATGGTGAAACTGCATTTCTCTATGAAATAATAACACTACAAATGATACGTATTCAAGGTGATTTAGAAGAAAGCTTCAGTATTCCCAGGCGTCGAAAAGTACAAGCTTCTATAATAGGTTAGGTTACTGTCAAACCCAAGAAGGAGTTTTGCTCGAACATTTAATTTAATATTTTGTGTTCATATCGATTAGAACTATTTATTTCAATTTTGATGCCACTTAGTGTTTTGATTTATTTTGGAATTACCTTTGATTTCCACCGATGGTGATAAAATCAACACATTTTGAGTTATTGTTACATTTTGAGACAGCGAGCGGTCAGAAAATGTAACTAATACCTTTACGAAATACGAATTATCACTGCCTGCATGTACGCAGGTGAAAACCGTTTCGAAGCAGGACGACATTCCCAAATGAGCGCTAGATGTGTACTGACCAATATCGCACATCTATGATCATGAATTCATGAAGGTGGAAACCTTTGTTTGGAATGTACGAGCTGCGGTGTTGCCAAGCGAACCAATGATGCAATGTTGCAGAATTTGTGCTGATGCCTACCTAAAATCAAGCACCGTTAGGATCGATCCGGAATCGATCCTAAACAGATTCGACACAATAGAATAATCTAACGCGTATTTTCAACATGCATTTCAATTCAAGGAACATGCGTAACATACTGGCAACGACACTATTGCTAGGCAATGCGGTGATGAGCTTTGATATCCAGCTGGCTTCTATCTCTTTCTAACATATGTGTATATACATACTTCTATCTCGTAGACATTGAACTCAAGCCATCAGACAAATTTGGTTCTCAGTGTATAAGATATTCCGCTTGATACATGATATCCTATGATAATAAGTAATATATTTAGTTTTTACTTAATATGTTATGATATTTCGAGCCCCTTCCCACTTCAGTTGGCCCACTTCAAAATTTGTACCAAAATATGCCTTTATAAATTAAACATGACGAAACTATTTACTTCTAAAACAATTTATTTTCTCAAAAACATAGATACACTCTAGTCGTAAAAAATACATATTTGAAATCACTTAGACCTATAACTAATAGAACATCTGAACAAATAAACAATGTGCGAATAAATGCGCGAAGTTAACAAAGCAAAAATTGAAAGATTACCATTGGGTAACATCACCTTTATTTTTTATTACGGCTGAAATTCTTTGGGGCATAGTGTTAACCAAGTTTTGGCAAACATTTGGTGTAAAACAATCCCATATTTCTTGAAGCTTTTGTCTCAGTTCGGTGATTGTACGAGCAGGATGTTGTCGTAGAACCTTGTTTATCTCGTGCCACAAAGTTTCAATAGGTGACAGATCTGAAATGCTAGAAACCCATTTCAAAAGTGTTACATTATTTTCTTCCATCCATTTTATAGCCTTTTTTGAGGTATGGCACGCTGCACCACCTTGCTGAAACACAAAATCTTGGCCGGATGTCAAACATTCTTCCATCACTGGTAAAAGCAATTCTACAAAAATTGCCAAATATTTGTTTGTATCCACATTCCCATCAATAAAATGAAGTGTTCCTACTCCTTGTGATGACATACTGCCCCAGACCATAATGGATGCTGGAAATTTCACTTTTCTCTTCAGAGAGTCAACATGAAATGCTTCATTTTTTTGCGAATAACTCTACTGCGACTGTCACCAACACAAACTTCGAATCGGGCCTCATCACTCCATTGTATTGCACACCATTGTTGAGGTGTCCATTGTCTATGTTCTTTAGCCCATCTAAGCCGATTTTTCTTTTGCAGTGGACTTAATAGTGGCTTCTCTTTGGCATATAAACAAGTTGTGCAACTTTAGGGTTTTTACTTCACTTTTTTTATAAGAAAACTTACCTTGCAAGTGCTAAATCCCAGTTTGTGGGCCTCTCTATGAGTTGTGGTCCTCGAAATTCTCCTTCCAACAGCGTCACTCCACAGAGCACTTAATTGTAAATAATTGGCACGAATGTTTTTCACGATTATTCTTCTTAATACTCTTCGGTAGGCATTTGTGATATTACTTTTTTTCACATATCGTGGCTTAATATTACCTGAACCAGTTACGTTATATCTTCTAACAATATTTCTCACACTGTACCGCGATAAGTCTAACAAAGTTGCAATTTCTGAGTTTGATTTCCCAGAATTAAAAAATTTAATTATCAGTAACTGAATTTTCTCACTAATAACCTTTCCTCTACCCATTTTGAAAACCTTAACTACCCAAAACTATTTTAAACGTATTCTGACAGCTGTGATTAATAAAAGCAATTGTCATGGCTTTTATTTTTCAAAGCCACAAATGCGTTATAGACTTATTTTGCATTGAAATGAAAATAGGTTGATATGCTGTAATTGCAACATGTTTGTGTTATTTTTATACTGCAAATTTGATTAGGGAGTGATAAATTTGGTGTTTTCTACTATATATTATCAAAATATTCATTGTTAATATTTTAAACCTATAACACCCTGCTACATTTTTATTATTTGTGTTTGATAATAAAAAAACTAAGATTTCAATAGTTGGGCCAACTGAAGTGGGAAGGGGCTCATATATGTGAGATATTTTTTTTTTACATAATTTTTTATGTAATAATATTGTACAGGGTATCCCACATCCAAATGGAAGCATCAGGTTCGTATCGTATTACTGAACCAGCTGTTTCAATTGTTTTGTTAAGAATTACAGCGTAACTTTTCACTTTTTGAAAAACATAAAATCGCATAAAACTTACGTGACTTTTTTATAAAATACAACACTAAAAACGAGCCATATTTTAAAAGTAGCACACAGAAATTTCCACTTCACTTTTTACTTTTTGGAAAACATAAAACCGCATAAAAAAAGAATACGTTCACAATACCACCAACTTGTTAAAACTTGTAAAACCTAATTTAACATAGAAATAGCTTCGTTCATCTAGTACTTGCACTATTTATGTCCTAGGATTTTACACAAAAAACTTGCAAATTTGTTGTGTAAAAATATTGAAAAATGCCCAACCATGAAACTGAACTAGAAAATGTACGAAGAATTGCAGACATTTTTTTAGAATAATTTGTTACTGAAATTAATTGACCTTTGTTGACAAATGCTGCAGCTGCTAATAAGCTTAAAGTCGTCACACTGTTCTACTGGACTAGTATTTGAGATCAGTCTAAGAATTTCCAAAGAGCTGTCATATCTTTCAACTATTATAGATATATTTTTGAAAAGCCTAATAGGCGTAGGTGTTTTTGATATGGTACGCTGTAAAACGTACGATATTATTGTTATGAGAAAAACCTGCCTGAAGTTGAAACTACCCATTAAATGTATAGAAAATTCTTTATCTATCTATTTGCGGCTTCGACCTGTATGTAGTTATGCAAATATTTACGGATGATTATTATCGAATGACTTGCCTGTTGCCCAGAATACACAAACTTTTCGATCTAGAGACTCAGCTCAGAAGAAAAATATGAATTAGTGCATGAAATCCAAAATGCTGCAGTCATTTATTCCAAATTTGGTTGATTGGTTGTATAATAAAACTAAATATTGTATACGAGTACTTGAATCTTATTTAATGAAGTTTCGTTATTTGAGGATTCCGTATATATTCTGATTAAAACATATGTTTGAATCCATTCGCTACGCTTCTTGAAATGAAAGTTCTATACGCATATTCGAAACGAATATGTTTTTAGATGGCTCGCTTCGTGAATAAGATATAAATTGTACTGAAAATTTTAGAAAGCAGGTAAACGAATTTTCACTACGTACAACATTCAAATTATTTTCATTCCTTCGATACACGAACATACTTTCAGCAAAAATCCTGTCTGCTGTTTTCGCGTGTTTAGTGTTGCGTTGCTCCAGATAGCAGGCAATTTTTTTTTACAATTACTCAGTTAATTTACCAAGTACCATGCTAAATTCAATACTTGTAATCTAAATCATAAAATATAATTCGTCGAAATAACCTTGCTTTATTTTCCAATTATCACAGCGGCTCTGCTAAATAGTCAATGAATAGCATTAAGTACGTTGTGCATGGGCAGAATAAGGAATAATTGTTAAATAACCAATTATGTTCCAAACAATGATTTTATAACTGCAGCATAGAGAACTATGAAATCAACCATGTCGCGCAAGGCTCTTGCTTTTTACTACTACAAACGCACATGGGCGTCATCAACTAATAAAAAAAGAAGGGAGTACAAATGTAACATGTGATACATCGTTGAATTCGTAGAAAAAGGATGCTATCAAATACATAGTGTACTTTTTTTTCGGGCCAATAAAAATACAAAGCTGATGATAGTTTATCGAAAACGAAACATCTGGTACAAAATTTAAAAACACCATCATGTAGTGCCTAAAAATGGACAATGAAAAAGTTCCATTAGTTTTTTCATATTTCTTAAAACAAGGTCAGAAACAATAAAAACGATTTGACCAAATTTTAGTTTTTCCCAAATATCTCAGTAAGCCATGAAATTTTCACAAGTTTCTCAACGACATGAAAATACGCCCCAAAGAACTCAGCTTGTTCCTAATTTAACCTAAGTTGTATCCCAGAGTTATTGAGATCACCATGCATAGAATCCTTATCTTGTACACCCTGTATATCATCTTAAATTATATTAAATAACACTGTATACGGTGATGTGACTGCTGTGCTATAGGTACAGAAGTGGAATGCTTTTTCTCTTCAGTTACACATGGTGACGAATAAAAAATTAATCTCATCTCTATTGAATAACGTTCCATCTACTAACCTCACTAATAGGTTTGCAAATGTTTTATGATTTGACCACTGTCTGTCTTGGTAAATTAAAAGTTTTTCCAAGTTCTATGTTTAGTTGTAAAAGGTTAGCAAGATGATATTTTATTGTCACTCTTCAAAAACAACAACCAATTATGGTTTATGAAGCGAGATTCGTTTCATCGATTTGATGGAAAGCCTCTTAAGGGATGCGAATACTTAAAAATGATCTTACACTGATGAAGATGATCCAAGTTGAGTACTTGGTGATAAATATTGCGTTTAGGTCAGCAAATACATACAGGGTGACTTCGAAGTTGAGTCATTTATTTTAACAGTGAGTAGATCTGATCGAAAGAAATGTTTTTTCCTTTACCATTTTTCTGGTAAAATTAAAGTAACAAAGTTATAGCCCTTTGGAAGTTTGAGTACCGCCCTGTCTCAATAATAATATTATGTGCTCGTGTTTGGCAACAACGGATATAATCCGCCTTATCGGTTCATCGCATCGGAAACAAAAAAGCGAAAGAATTTGGAACGATGTTTTTACAATTATTTTATTCAGTTGTATACAGTCAGTGTCAGTCGGTAACGCGTGCGTGAATAGTGGTGTCTGTTGCGTGGCTCAAACGAAATCAAAAATGGCACATGTTTACGAAAATGCTGAACTTGTGGACATGATTCTTATTTACGCGGTATCACGGATTTATGCGGATCGGTTTCCCAATCGAGTGCAACCAACCCCTCGTGCCTTTGTTAATGTAGTACAAAGGGCTCGTGAATCAGGTGACTTAAGACCTCACAGGGGACGGCATGCCGGTGCTCCAAGACCGCACGATCAAATACAGGTCCGCACTGAAATACTTGTCGGGAGGATACTTTATAAAACAAGGTAACATTTTTTTTTAATTTTTTTTTATTTTTACACACATATTTTGGTTTATCTTCCTTCTACAATCATTATCTGAAAATTAATGACTCAACTTCAAAGTCTAATGGCACAGAGAATACATTACTTTTCATCAGTCTAAATAGAAACAACACTTTTTTCCATTTTATCCTTATAACTTTGGTGCACAACAACATGAGATGAGCTATTATTAAAGGATTATTCTATTCTACGAACATAAGCAAATGTGTCCAACAAAACAATAGGAACTAGGTTTGCTTTTCAATAATCGTTTTTGTCTGTCAGCTTTTAGATGGCTTTGGTCAGTAATAAGTACCTTATCCAGTGGTTAGACTGAATGGATCTTCAAGGACCTTTTTCCTGATTGAAAACAAAAGTTGACATTCCTTGAGAATGATATAATCCACCTTGGCAATCCTTGGTGTAACACTATGTTTACCAGGTTCCGAATTACCTGGCGTGGTGCAATTCTGGAGACCACATTATGATGAAGCAAATGAGTTTCACAGTTTTACGAATAGTACATTTTGATATAATTTTATTACCATAAATCAAAACAAATCCATATTTTGATCATCTCGACACTTCAATGAGAACTGTGTGATGCTATACCGGGTGTCTCAAATTCGACCCTCACCATTGGGATCTCGGAAATGGTAAGAGATACGAAGCCGCTTAAATGGGGGCAAAGTTACGTACTTAGGTAACTAATAAAATGCCGCTTAGAGAGTTTCGAATCTCAAAGTACTTCTGAAGAAAAGAGGAAAAAACCAAAATCGTATACGTTTTTTTTGACTTCATTTGTAGTAAGATGTTAAACAAATTGCACATTGATATCACCACTTTTTGTCCTCTACAGAATGGCATGATTAGAAGTTCAATTTCGCCTCTCCTCCGGCTTCAACTTCATGGTTTCTTAAGGACGCCATGTTGGATTTTTACACAGGTGAATAGAGTTTTTAATTCTAATTTCAAACACGTACAATATGTCTTACATTGACATAGACAAACCTTAGTTATCTAAAAAAATCAGAATTTCCTAGATATACCTTGAAATTATCAGATAGGTGTTGTTTCATATACCAGATTTATAGCAGCATCGCTTTTATCTTTTGCCGACTTTATTTGAGATTGGATTTCATAATAAATTTCATGTTATTACCACTTTTTCTCCTCAACAAAATGGTGTGGTATAATTTTCAGTTCGAGGTTTCTTCTTTCGAATTCCATCACCAACATTTTCTTTTCTTATGGACGCTGCATTATAATTTTGTACATTTGAATTATGTATTTCCTTAGTTGGCCATGAATCTGATGTGGCAACGAAAATGATAAAAAGGTATGGTGAAACCTGACCACAAAATGATGGTAATAATAATCATAAATAAGCAGAGGTAAATCTTAGCACATGCTCAAAACGTTGTCCGTTATTTTGTAGGCAAAGCCTGACTCTTCTTTGCACATTGTTCACTGCTCAGTTCATTACCCTTCTTGGTTTGCCAAACTCTGTTACCATGTACAAGTTGAAGTCTTCAAAACGGTGATATGTTCCCTGTGCATTAATTGGCCATACCTTTTTATTTCCTTATAATTTCCATTCGAATAATAAATTCATGGCCGACCAGGTAAATACATGACTGAATTTAGGACTGAAAACTCCATTTAAATGTGAAAAATTCCAATATATCGTCCATATGAAAAAACAAAGCTGGTGATGGAAGTCGAAAGAAGATACCTCCAATTGAAGATTTGGCTACGCCATCTTGCAGAGGATCAAAAGTAGTAATTATAACATGCAATTTATTTTGAAATCCCTCCAAAAATAAAGTCATGAAAAATAAAAATGACTTAGCGACAAATCTGGTATATGAAACAAATAGCTCTATCTCATAATTTCAAGGCATAACTAGGTAATTCTGTTTTTTTAATACTTAAGTTTTGACATTGTCAATGTATGACGTATACGAGTATATACATGTTTAAAATCTATATGGCGTACTTGAGAAAAAAAAGTTAATGCTGGAGGAAGAGAGACGAAACGTCATATTAAAATCCTTGAACAATGGTAACGTGCAATTTATTTTGAAATCCCACCTACAAGTAAAGTCAGGAGAAAATTAAAACGAGTTTGTGAAAATTTGATCTTTCCCGTCTCTCTCCGAACGAACTTGGAATTTCAAAACTTTAGCGGCATCTTGTTAGTTACCTAAATACGCAGCTTTGCCCCCTTTCGAGCAACTTCCTAGCATCTCCATGTCCATTGTGGGAGAAAGTTGACCTTCTATTACCTATGTAAGGAGAACATTCTTCAATATAACTTGAGGTTGCTAATGACTCATCCCTGAGGAACTCTTGGAGAGGATATAACAGGGGCCCAATAGAGCATGAGTGACTCAATTATTACTGAATACAGAAGCTTTTAGAAAAAATTTTATTCCATTGTGGGAGAGAGTTGACCTTCTATTACTTATGTAAGAAGAACATTCATCAATATAGCTTGAGGTTGCTAATGACTCATCCCTGAGGAACTCTTGGAGAGGATATACAAGTGGCCCAATAGAGCATGAATGCCTTAATTATTACTGAATACAGAAGCTTTCAGCAAAATTTGTATGACACCAATGTCTTTAAGGTTCATGATTTGAGTTCTAAGAGCAGGTCCCTAGACAAAGCTTCTGGAATCTGGCCTTTTTGTTATCATATCTTTTTGAAACTGTGTACTGTATCGAAAATGTGTAACAAGAAAACTATATATCAATGTTTGGTATAATAAAAACGCTATTTTAAAAGTGCTTGGTTTGCTTAGTTCAACACTGACAGACTAGCAGGACGATCCTTGTTACGCTACTGCTTCTTGGCAATTTTTTTCTTCCAACAGTACCTTCACCTTCGCCTATGCCATTAACGCTGTATTTCATTCTCATAATTAGCGAAAAATAAATAGCCATATCAGCACATCAAATCTGTCGAAAAATAAGTTTTATTAGAAATTGTGTTTCCACTGTATACCTATCCAAAGGTAAAAGGATCAATTAAATTCAATATTTCAAACGAGAACGTCAGCTGCAACGCATGTACATTCACTTGTCTCCGAGCGGTTCTTTCGACGGTCGTCTGTTCTAATTCAAGGCCATCTAAACAGCTCGGCATTTAGAATTCCGGCCAATAGGCGCGATTCGTGGGAAGCGCTAAGTCACTGGTGACTGCCAAATTTCAAGTGTTTGATGGTGGGGGATGATATATCATTGGCCCTGGGCCCAAGCTCGTGGGGAATAGACGAATAGGCGCATTTTTAAAGCGGTACTACCTGCTCCTATCTAGTTAACCTTGAGAGCGATCAGCCATTGTTTGGTTTTTTCGATGGCCGCTAGATCACCGCTCCCTACTTCTGATTCTTTTTCATAGGCGTGCGGATTTTCTATTCTAAGGTTCAAATGGATGAATGGACTTACTCTAGAGATATTAAATGTATTCGACAGTTTTCTATACTAGTGATATAGCTTTCGTTCATCTGGTGGTGTCCCGGGTGACAATGCGAACTGGGATGGAGTTCCAACAAACAGCTTGCTGTTTTTACGCTCGGAGAGGTCTGGTACTAGATGGCACATTGTGCAATCTTATTTCGATGATAAATATTAATGTTTCGCAGGGGGATTATTTTTGGCTCAAACGTTGTTTCTGCCCACGTTTCCTGCTAAGTAAATCCGATCCATAGTTTTGCAGATAATAGTACAATGCATGCTGAAATTCATAATGGTAAACCGATCTCTGTGAACTTATTGTATACAAGCGACCTAGTGGGGATTTACGATCTGATGTACCTTGAGATATCACTGCCTAAGCCTAAGATAATAGAGATTTGGTAATATATGAGCTATATCCAAGCATGCATCCAGTTTTGTTGGATTCGTAGGCATGACCGCCCATATAGCAAAATCCAGGGGGGGCATGTTTGGTTTACAGGTTGTGCAGGATCGTAGGAGTCAAACCTTACTTTTATGTCTAGAAAGTTGTTGCTGCTGTCAATACGTTAGGTCTAGATGCTCTTTTTGATGCCTCTTATTTGTTAGAACACGGTACTGCGTTGCAATAGCGATAATTAATTATATGCATGCCTGTTATTTGTATACATTATATGTATCATATATGGGATCAGAATTCAAAAATTACTGTCGAAGTCTATATCTTGTTTCACTGACAACAGCAAAGATTTGACTTCATAACGACCTACTTTGCGAACATTTTTAGTTACGAGTACGTTGCAATGGGGTCCTGATATGGAAATATGGTTCACTAAATATCTGGTCAAGTCTGTACAAGGTGTCCTACGTTAATTTGGAATTCCAATTTAAATAACGAGTTGTTTCTTTAAGAAACCTTATCGCTTCAGTATACCATATAACGTATAACATCTATATTTAAAGATTGTCGTCCCTTGTCTTGTTTTATCTCCCAACTGTATCAGAGTACGCAATTTATTGGTGTAAACTTCCAAGATACACTTACAGATAAAACAACATGCTGGTTAAATCAGGACTTCGAAGCCAATCAACCCTGCAATACGAAAGTTCATTTATGAGAAAAACATGTGAACTTATGGCATAGGGTTGCTAGAAATGTGTATATGGCAATTCTGTCAAGTACTGAAAAATTGCCTACCATCCGCACAAAATTGGCAGTAACTGTGTGTTGGTACTGATTTTGAAAAGATTATTTATTCCTCTCCCATTCTCATTCAGCCCTCCAAACTTCTGTACTTTTTCCATTCCCGGATGAGTGCAGTAATTGACACATTTTTCAGAATCAGCATACCACTTATGCTGTTGAATCTTCTTTAACCTGTAATCGTCGTATCAGTACTCTTTTAAAAACATTACAGATATAACACATACGTAGCCCTAGAAAATACTGATCGAGATTGTTTTCCTCAAAAGCCAGGCTAGAATTGTGCCCGATGGCAATGAAATGTTGTGTGCTATGAAGTTCGTTTGGGTACACTCTGTACCATTAAATTGCATATTATGACATCGACTTGTATTTTATTGGCCCATTTTGATAATCTAGCAATGCAGTTTTTCGTTGGTGAAACCTAAATAAAACAAATTCGTCTCAATATATCATTGTAAAAAATGTCCGAGCGATAAGATAAAGCGCATATGTAAAAATAGGTTTTGTATATGCACATCAGTTTCTGTTATTGTTGTAGTATGATAAATTATTTCACTGTATCCTCCAGCTGAAGCGGGCCTCACACGCCATCGTCTATCTATAACGGTTTGCTTAAGGTGGTACTAGTACTAGTGTTTGGCTACGGGCCTGGTTAGCCCGGTGTGTTAGGGTATTGGCTGCTAGCGTACCAGATGAGGGCAATATCAAAAATGGGTAGATGGCATCAATAATAAGTTACCTGATATTTGTAGATAAGCATGTGTACTGTGTAGTATAACATACTATATCTAAGGTTTCGATGATTAGTTGTTAAATTACAATCGATTCAATGCACAGGGTGTCGCGCCATAAATTGACCCCCCTAAATTTTAAATGACCAATTCGAAAATAATGTTTTATACAGAAACTATAGGCTTTAATATGAGTTTTTTGTGTAATATCTTTTTTTATATATAGGTAAATGGTATCTCAGAAGCGTGCTATTGAATAACCTATTTTTTTTAAATTTATTCGTGTATATCTGAGATCAAACCGTTTATGCGTTCTGGAATAGTGCCGGATACATATGATTAAATTAGGCATGCAATTTAAGTATTTTCTACAAAAATATACAGGGTGTTTCTTTTAAAAAATACATCTCTTTCTTGTATAACATTTCTTTCTATAAGGTCATGCAAAAAAGTTGAGTGGTTGTCAAAAATAATAAATTTGTATTCGTTGGTTATCATACGATCCCCGATTTTATTTAAAAAATGTTGAACAGTTATTTTTACGTTCAAGCTTAGTATTCATGCTTCAATTTCACCACTCCAGATTTCAGTTTGCTAACTTGATTCATTTAAAAAATTAAGTAGAGCACTGTGTATTATTTTATCACGATGAAAATTATAGATTGCGGAGAATAGCTCTCCTACCAATTATACGAAATTAATTTGGATAGAATTCTGTTATTATGAACAATTTGCAGCTCTTCCCAACTGCGACCGATTCCTGGAATTTGTAGCGTTCGTTCCCAGTAATATTGATATATTCGTATTTTGCTGATCACCAGCCAATCAAATAGCCAAAATCAGAATGTGCATTCCAGCGATTTAAAAGAATTTGTACACGCATATGTATCTGTATACCAACTGCAGTGATACAACGGGTAACTGGACATGATTTGCTGTTTTAGTAGAGATATGTCAAATTATGACCACACATAAGCTCTACATCAGTTTTTCTCACAGTGGGCGATAACGCCCTCTTTTGGGCGCTGAAGGAGGAGGGGGGCAATAAGAAGCCTGAAAAATTTGTGTTACCTGCTCTTCAATTGTGACAAGGACGTTCCCTTTTCAATTCAATTCGCTCTCAGAATTACCGAGCAGGTGAACCCCTTCCTCCACTATTCAATTTTCAATCGCAGAAATCACCCTCCTCCCTAAAGATGGAAACGGACATCTTTCTGAACAATTTCGAGACGCGCTGGACAATAACTGATTCTAAAAGTGGGCAATAGTTGAGATAAGTTTGAAAATCTCTGCTTTACCCGTAACTCAGCACATATATGTCAACGTTCCTCGCACAAGCGATTGTCTTTAAAATAAGTAAGTTTACTCTGCACTTCCGAGCTTCCCATGCAACGCTCTCCTCAGTTCATAATGTGATATGTTAGGCAAAAGTTACGAACGTCTATAACAGAAAAAAATTGAATTGATCAAGTCAGTCAAACAGGCCTACAAAATTAGTCTATAGTACTGACAAGTTGCGATCTAGAAAATTCTCCCCTGCCCTGCCAACTAATTCGAATAGATAATGTGCTTACATTGCAATGTTTGACTACCAATGCCTACCAAAGTGACAGCGGTATTTAATGAACTTTTTGGTAAACTGTAACGTTCTGTAAATGGGTTTTCTATCTTCGGTCAAAATTGCGACTCTAGAGACCGATCGAACTCTCAATAGATCTTATGGAGATTAAACTGAATACAAAAATGTAGTGTATTGTGGCCTATAGTCACACGTGTCTGAAAGGTAATATTAATATTATCCTTTTCACTGACTTTTGACTGTGCATATTTGTTTCAACGTTTCCACACACGAACACTTGATTTGCACATACTTTGAAATATCTGGTTTTTGCTTTTCACGAGTTTTGGACCATGCTTCAACGGATTTTTAATTTGTTCGATTTTGTTCCTAGCTTCGCCGCCACTGGAGCGATTTAAGAAAACTTCAAAGCTACCGTGCTCGCCCAGTAGGATGGAAAAACTCTAATCTGCATCATACACTAGAAGCAACGACTACTAGATTACTCCTGGTATTCGTACAAATGCAAGTCCCCAATCTCAGTAAAGACGAACTCGGAATATAAACTTGTTCTGTAAGAGTGTTCCGTCTTAAGAGAAAACATTTTTTAAGGGCAAATGTACGGAAAAATCTATTACATATAATATGTGAAATATGTCTAATAGGTGCGGACAATTACCGGGGTTGGAAGTGTATTAATATACTAACATCAAAAATTGGGATACAGTACAGACACGTCAGATATTTATCTCAATGCGAAACATTGGATGCTCAGGAACTGCGAATGGTACAGTGAATAATTTTTTTTTAAACCATTTCAGATAATGTAACTCCTGAAACTTATTCTGTGGTTGTCTCTTCTATCCAGCTCCGCATTGTCCTGGATTCTAATTCGTGAGCGCAGTAGAATAGAACGAACGCTTCCTGGAGAACAGCTGCTGCAATTGCCAAACAAACGCGCTCATCCGGTTTCGAAGGATGACCGAGTTCTAATGAAGAGTCGGTCATTTCGGATCACCGAAGACTTGATCTGGCATACATCTCGATGTTCGACAAAATTAATGTTACTCTGAGATTTTCATATTATTAAACATTTCCTCACAAACCTAATTTCGTCTTTAGATGTGAGACTGATGGACAACGGCGAGAATTCTGCACTTTATCTCCCGAGAATGGGGAGAGACTTCTAGCAGTCAGTGTTCATTAATATGGCTCCCCGAATGGCAGGAGAACCACGTTATTTTGTCGTTTTCAGGACTAGGGGTTTCGATCGGTAAATGAAACCAAATATTGTTTCGGCTGACTCAATAGCATCTTTTAGTGTTGCTGTTGAAAGCGAATGCCGGAGAGAGCGCAGGGGGGCGCTTGAGCAGCGCTTCTAAGCGCGAATACACCTTGGTTGATTGCACCTTTTATAGGAACACTTAGTTGGCCTGACCGTCTAGATTCTAGGTCCTATATCTACCAATTTAATGGAAAATGGTGAGCCTGGCCGTGACTATGGGCACCCCCCTTTAAATCCGTCACTGGAGCAGACGCAGTAAAGACAATGAAATATAAGATGCTGTAAATTTGGTCCATAAATGTAACGGGAATGCAAATCTTTTCTCATTAGGTAATCGTTTGAATAAACTTAAGTTTCCCAATATTTGTGTTTATAATGATTTATTTCTACGTTAAATGTCTTAATGCATACATAAGGAAATGGCATAGTTCAATGTGTCGCATGTAATTAATATATGTACATGTACAGACATACGACGGTGTATTTGTTGCTATTCAGTGGCCACGAAGGTCTTTGTCCTTGGCCCGCTTTACAACGTACATGTACTGAAATTTCCTAGTTTCAGTCAATCTTTACATTATGCGTATAAATAGTCCCAGTTAACATGCATCATACCTTTCACATGACAATTCTGAATGTCAATTCCAATATTCTGTTATCGAATCTGGTTAGTAAGCAAACATTCGAATCCTTTTATGGCAGTTAATGACGAAAGTTGCAATTGATATTACAAATGGAAACCGCGCTGCTGAAGTTAAGGAATATTTTTTGGCTGGTTTAAAATGCACTCTTCATTCATATTCACGGTAATATTACCCGTCTGTTAGATCCAATAGTAATACTAATGTTAAATTCTTGTAAGTTTATATCACACACTGCTCAGCAGTGTTGCCAGGTGGAGTCGACGATATTTCGATAGAATTGTGTGGAATTTTTCGGTAGTTTTTTGGTAGATTGAGTACCGGAGAGTAAATCACGGCATTTACTTAAAACAATTTCATTTAACTCAAAATATACTCTAAAACAGAAGGACAAACAAAAATAAACAGTTTATATGTCACTTCAGCTAACTAAAAATAAGATATTCTTAATAAAAACAGAAAAATAGTATAAAATAAAAAATGTGTAAGCTATATTGGATAATCAGTCTTCCGATTCATTTTTGTATGTTTTTACCAGACATATTATCTACTAATTTTGCTTTGCCAAATGGTCCATCAGCAGGAATGGCAAATTATGCTCGGCCAAAAATGCGCTCAAACGAATTTCTCCTGGAAATAATAAAATAATCGATATAATCTCGAATCTTCTCAAATTAGTTAATTAATTTTACCTTCTTTAATATCATTTTCTAATTTCTTTGATGCACCAGCAAATACAAATACAACAGTTTTGGCTGTTTTGCTATGGTTTGCAGTTTCTTTTCATGTAATTGCCCATTTGCGTGTCTTATAAGTGCATCTCTTCCACTTGTGATATTAATATATTTATCACAGACCATGCATTTTGCATAATCGCGCTCTTTATTGCTTTTTTTAATCCAGCCTTGGAAATCTGGCAGTTCTTCCCAGTCTTCCTTATAATGTTGGGCATACTTAATTTTTTTCTAGCTACTACGCCGGTGCTACTACCCTCACCACCAACCACTGTCACTATCAGCCATTTCTTGATTCTAGATTGTGAACGCACGCTAAAAAAAAATGACTGCAACACAATCAATACTCATACTGGCCGAATTCTGAATTAAAGAGAATAAAAATATATCTGGTCTAGTATGAATAATAATAGTACATTTGAGATTCTTTTTATCGCTAAAAAAAATATTCAATTGAAAGAAAAGTCCACTTTTCGGTAGATTTTGCTTTAAAATCGGTAGTTCGGTAGAGCAGGACCAAAATCGGTAGATCTACGGAAACATCGGTAGACCTGGTAACACTGCTGCTCAGTCTGGCCCACGCACCGGTATTATGTAACTTGAAAAGTGTACATTATATTTTTTGACATTGTGTAGGATTTTCTGTAGAATGTCAAGCTGTCGTTCTCCTCATGTTCAATTGTAGTAGATGTGCGTGTTGCCTAAACGTCATGACCCCTAAACCACAGCATACGAAACAATCAGTAGGCTATATCTCAGACATCCCCATATAAAAGTACGAGAAACATTTTGAACACTTATTGAAATAAAAAGTGATATTTCCGTGTGTTTTTGTTTTCTATCTGAACAAATTAAGATAAATAAAGATTTTTCTAATTTTCTCGAAAGCGAATCGACTGATTTAAAAGTTCAAACGTCAAAATAAAGGTCTTTGAAAGACCTTTCAAACAAGCTATTACTCGTTATCGCTTGTCATTTGAAATTTTTAAGGGAATGACCCAAGGGGCAGAGGGTGAAAGGGGGTGAAGTAGTTTTTGGTTAAAAAGTTGTCCCCTGTGACAAATCTCTTGACGTGTCTGTCGTTTTTTTTAATCAGCGGTTTTCGATCGTGGTGGAAGTTTTTAAATGAACACCCTTTATGTTATGTGTCTTAGTGTCTTTTATTAACAATTTGAAGTATAAAGTGTTGCGAACAGAAATACTCATATTAAATATACAAAAATGGTTGAATTTTGGATAGATGTCAAATTGCGAGCTTTGGAGTTTTAAAAAATAATCAAGTACTGAAATCTAAACAACATATGTTCTAAAATGTAAACACTTATCGACCCTGATCTTTTGATTTCTCTATCTCTCAATTTTTGATGTTAGCACATTTATACGCTCCCAACTTTGTTAATTCTACGCACCTCTAAGACATATTTCACACATCATAAATGTCCCTGTACATTAGCCCTTAAAATTTAGAAAAATATTGTCGACAGACGGATCGCGTACCTACCGGCCATGGCTGCTACCCCCGGTATCTAGCCACCGGCCTTGATGTTCTATTTTTGGTACGGTATCACCCGTATTTCTGCCGTGTGACAGCATAGTGTTTCCTATGCTCTGGCCGCGCTGCTCCGTCTGACCGAGTAGCAGGAGGTGCACTACCAGTAGGGCAGGGAAAGAGAATCTTTGGCCTATCTTTATGGACTTGTTCGACTGCCTTTTTTCTCAGAGGGTCTAGATTGCGTTGAACATAATCTTTCATGAACTGATAACAGTGTCATAATAACACAAATGAAATTGGGTTGAAGTCGTGTTGCTTTGGTGAGGAGAGAGCCTTGGAGTCATCAAAAGAAGTTTGTACTTGATCAACATGCTGTATATTGAAAATTGAACAGTGCGCGCTATCTACAACGGAACACCCAACCCAAATGAGATGCAACACATATGAATATAAAAATGAACACGTCAACGTTATCCCTTTCATTCTTTGTTCACTCAAAGAAGCTTGCTGCTGCTGTGAATGTGTATCAACCCTACTACAAATGTAAACCGACGAAAACTGACCGCTTTTAGATGTCGGTCAACAAAGAAAGCCCTATTCGAAGGGAAAGACGGTTTCCACGTTCTATTTCCGGTTTAAATGTTGATAAATACGGATATTACGTAGCAGCAACACCGGTTGGCATGTGTTCTTAACAACAACGTCGGCGGTCGATTCAAGGTCTGCCGGTAATTTTTTTATTCGATGGACTCCGCAAGATACATACGCAAACTGCACCGGGGCACCGGCTACGTTGCTCTGGCCCAATGTCGAATGTGCAGTTGTGGTGCACCCGTGCTGACACCGAACATGCATTTAGGCGGATATAGTGTGGTAGAATTAGCCAAAGAGTCGAGATCCGGTCGTAGTTTTTTAATTTCGGATGTTTCAAATTCGACTCTCACCATTGGCATCTCGGAACCGGTAAGAGATACGAAGTCGATTATACTGGGGCAAACTTGTGCATTCAGAAAATTGCACTTGTTCTGCAATTCCCAGTATTTTCGGAGACGAAAGAAGCTGAATCGCTTTTATTTTTTAGTTATTATTGCCATTAGAATTTCAATATGACGTTTGGTCTCTGGTCCTCAACCATCAATTTTATTTCTTCTTATAGACGCCAATAAAGGATTTTTAGGTACGTGGATGAGTTTATAGTTTCTAAAAAAGAATATATTATACATTGTCATTGCCAATTCCAAAGCAAAGTTATTTGGAAAAATAGAATTTCCTTTTGAAAAGTGTTATGTAGTGTGAGCCACCACGCAGGAGTAAGACCCAGACATTTTGGCCCTAATCTTATAGATCCGCCGGGTGGTACCTCCACGGTCGATGGTCGGAGGCCGTCTACCATTTATAGACAATCACAACATCCATAACCAAGAGAAAAATTCTTTTGAGATGGGATTGAACTGCGAAGCTCAAGTCGACTAGATTAATTACTAGACGCACAGCATTAACCATTAATACACCACTGGACTGCCTGTGATTTGGAATAAACCAGATTGTCAAATATAGTTTGAACTATGAAGTGTAAAACAGTATAATGAAGCATTGGTTATCTGAGAGAAACAAATTTAATGCACCAGAAATTTCGACTTACAGATTTTTTGGTTATGTTGAAGTTTTGAAGCTGTTTCGAACTAACTTATGGATCACAACAAAACTTTCTTGACGATTGAAACGTAGATAATGCGTAGAATGCTCAAAAGATCATGGGCAAAGAAACCGTTTTGAGAAAAGTGGATATGGACAGAGAAATATTGGAAATAATTAAAGACGGTCGGTCATTGGTACTATAAGTGCATAGAGGCACAAGATATGAATTTCTAAGATTGAAAATGTAGGTTAACATTGAAAGGAGAAGGGATCCGGGGAGAAGACATTGTTCGTCGTCGCTGTTCTGGACCGACCTAAATTCACAGTCACTTATAGAATCATACAAAATCGGAAGCGATTTGCCGAAATCATTGCCAACGTTGTATAAAGTAGACGGATACACAAGAAGAAGAGAACTATAACTGCTGCTTCAAAATACCTCTAAATCTAAGGGGAAAGTAGTAGTCTCAGTAGTGGTGGAGAGGCGAAGCCAGGCAACTAGGCCACACCTTTGGCCCTTTTTGCCGACCACGTAGTACCAACACTGCACTACTCCACAAGTCATCTACTGATAACTGGTTAACGAATAAACCAGCTCCAGCGATGCGATCTATCCATGTTGATCTCGCACCGATCTGGTCCGTGATATAGACAATACACAACACAATACCTATGGCTCAAAATTAACTCTCGAAGTGAAGGTTCGTACCCGAAAGCCTCCGGGTCGACCGATTAGTAGTTCGACGCGCTAAGCGCTCGGCCGCCCAGCCTCCTAAATCTAAATAGTACTCTGGAAGTTAGAGTAGCCAAGAAATACTTGGAGAGTCAGGACTTACGGAATTGTAAATAACATCTCAAATTCAAAAACATTTGCAGCAGCAGGAAGTAAGAAAACGAAAAAATCGAAACCCCTATTAAGTATAGCACCATTGAACAGAACCAAGAAAATGAAAATAAATGAAGCAGACTAAATAGTATTTGAGCAACTATCAACTATTACTTCATTTCATCCAAGTGTCTAACATTTGCAAATATATGAAAAGCATATATGACTATTAACAAGCACGTCGTATAATAGAGATCAGAAGCTCAATAATAAAACGCCTCTCACACCAGCAAATAGTCTTATAAAAATGAGCTGCAGGAGGCTCTGAAATGTCAAATAACACCACTGGATCGATTGAGGCTTACAATGCTCCTATGCTTTTTCGCCGTCGGCAATCTTATTAAAATCAGAGTACTAATTTCCAAGTTATAGAGAGGATTAGCACATAAACAGACCTGCAGACAGGACGACGGAAACGAGTGGCATGGTTTTCCGCGATGTCATGTAAGATCCAACAAACATAATATGCCATTTTCAACATTTACAATACTTCGCGTATCGACGTGGGAAGTAATAATATGAATTTACAAATAATAATATTGGTATTGATGAATATGGAAGGAGAAGAACCAACTGAACATTTTATATCAAATATTACTGCTTGATGCAGTCTCAAAAGTGTGTGAGGTCAATATAATTATTTTTAGTTGTAAGCATAATTTTACTACTCTATAAAGCAAGATGTTTCTATCATTTTACACTTAACCAGTTTGCTGTATAGAAAAGTGCATCCAGAGTACTAGTTGACAAACAGATTCAACTTCAGCCTCATCTTTCCCAGCATATTTAGAATAATATAAAAATGTGAGGTTCATACTGAGAAATTCCGACACCAAAAAAAACGATTTATTTTTGGATGACGCTTGGATCTTTTGTCTTCTATCATTCCTCGACTGTGACATGACTTTGAATATAGTATAATTCTATCCTATGTTTAGGTTGGAAACAATACTGCCAGAAGTTTACTACGAATGTGAGAAAATATACGTTGTATTATGTATTGAGTATCTAAACCAAGTAGAGAAACAATAACTGTGCTATTTTTTGCATATTGTTTTCAAGTGCGATATGACTATTGATGTCTCGGGCAAGTTTCATGGAAAATGCCATTTTATCAGGAAGGAATGACCTGAATAGATAGTAAACAAAAGATACTTTATGATACTTTATATTTTATTGAATATTACTGCCACTATTTGTTTGCTTCTACTATACAGTCAGAGTAAACATGAGATATTTACGTTCGTCTTTCGATTGCTACTGCTGTTGACATATACAATGTATTAAAAAAATTCTCAATAATTCATAAAATTGGGCTAATGTTATTTTACAGAAATATCGATTTGTAGCATAATTGGCTGCAAAACGAAGTAGGCATATTGAAGATGTAAAAAAGTATATCAAGCACATACACAAGTGGATCAATCAAATGAGGTCAAGTTATCGCTGATTGCAAGTCTGAGATGTTTTAGTTCTTACCTCATAATGCGATATAGTAAATCTATCAGGTGTGGTGCTCTAGGAAAACGTCATATAGAGAGGTGGAGGAAAAAAAATCATCCCACCTCAATACCTCCTGGGTTCATTAGGATGGAGATAGAATTCTGCCAGAAAGGCAGTGGTATTATCGGGCAAGCGAGAGAATGCAAGGCATAGAAATGTATGACATCTAGCTCTTGGATTGTAATTTGGAATATATTCATTGAAAATATTACTGAATCTACGCAGCAGTCTCTACGCGGCATACATATACTCAGAAAATTACTGCATAATTATTTATTGTAATCGGCAGCTGAGAGCTATTGACATTATTTAGTCACGGACATGATGAAAGTCTCAAAAGAGATATCAGGCTGTTTCGTGTGTTGGGTAGACGATACCTCAATGGTAAATACCGACCGAAAGGCTGGCTTGGTATTAAATATTTCAAAGGAGCAAACTATCATCAGTTTAGATAAGGATCTGGTAAAGACGCCAGTTGCTCAGACAATATCGACACAAGTAATGGTTTTATCTGCACTCCTCACCGTTTCCCTGCTTGCATTTTCTCGCTGAACGACGATTATATATCAAGATTCCTAAGGTGGAAGGAATAGTTCGAGAATCGCATCCTGAAGAACACCACTCATGCAGATCTTGCAGACGGAGTATACTTAAATTTTGTTGGAGAGTTGATGTAACAAAGAAGATAACATGAAAGCTTCTTCTTATGTTTTTGAAGGTAGGGTAAACCACAACGTAACCTTTTGAAGTTATATTTTCTGAATTTTGTATTGGAGGAAGTGTAATCAACCAAGATAACATTAGGTCATTTTCACGACCTGTCCAGGAGTTCCTCAAGGCTAGATCATCATCTTGCAGTACTATATTCACTAATGAACGTTTGCTATATAACCAATTCAAATCCATATCTGCTTTCAGCTCTTCTTAAAAGTGTCTGCATATCTAACCCAGTCTAGTTACGCGTAGCTCTCAGTCAAGATATTTGTCTTCCTCCTTAAGCTACTCCTACCTATATCCCCTTCTGATATGTTCCAAATGTGCTGCTCAACGTTGTTTGATTGTTGCTAAAAGTTCTTGATCTTTACCCATTCTTGACACCTTAAAATACTCTAGCTTTCCCATGAGAGCGGCATTTTTATTGTCCATACTTCCATGCCACGCAATAAAACAAAACAGAATAAACGTCGTATTTAACCATCCGGAATCGTATGTGAATGTTGAGAGTTTGGTTGCTCAGAGAATGTCTCATCTTTATACAGGCTGGCCTCGTTCGTTCTTTTCTCGACCCCAGACTGGAGGTGATGGGCCCAGCCGACTAGCTCCAGAATATATTCTCGTATTCACAGGTCAGCTGATTACTAACAAAGTAAGTGGTTATCTCGTTCACCTTGATGTTCTCATCTATCCTTACAAAATGTTGTACCGTCTCACAGATATTATGGTTTCTTAGCTGACAGAACCCAGTCGCAATGGCGGTAGCAAACCGAAGCTGTCGTCCTATGTTGTTGTATCTAACAATTTTCGCTTTGCCACACCGAACCAATGTGATACTTTACTTGTTACAACTATATTTATATCCATGCATGGATAAGTCTTATGATTACAGAAGCACCATACTCTATAGAGCCCAGAGTCACGGCGCGCACAGGCCAGCCATCAATGTGTGCAAGGCGCTTTACCCACTGCCATTGCCATTGTGCCTGCCCGATTTGAGACCCGTTTAGCACGGCAAATTGTCGGGTAGATAGCAGTCGCGCCAAGCTGCCCGTGTTCCGATACGACCTCTTGAATTGTCGGTTATGCAATCTAATAGGGTAATAAAAGACAGAGCTGTTACGGCATGTCGTGATGCGAACCGGAGGTACAGTAGGCTATACTTACGATGCCGTCTGTTAGGGCGTAGGTGCTATCTCAAGTAGCATCGAAGTGGTTCTGGTAGTTTGCGTTACTAAAAACTGGAAAAATTGCACTTAATAGACTAAGCTCTTGGCAAGCTTAGCTGCCAGTCGCAGGGATTGCTAATTACTTCAGGAATAAATCGCATCAGATTGGGAGACTATTACGAAAACCTGAAACCACAGCTACTTCCATGCAGCTCTGTTAAGAACACTGTCATCTAGCTTTGCATTCTGCGCCCACATTTTGGGTTGTTGAGTATGCATTTTTTTATAGTGACATTTCAGCAATGTTAGTGGAATGACAGTAGACGTGCTGGCAAGCCGCGCAGAGCAGCTTACAAGCTTTTCCGCATGTTACCAAAAATGCAGGTATTGGACTTATGGTGCAACCCATTTAGGTACAGATTCCATACATACAGATGCGACAGAAAGTGACCATCCCTTCGTGTCACCATCTATTTGACAACTATCCTACCAATAACCATAGGAAATTTTCCCGTACAAGCATACGAATCTGTTTCCGAAATACTTTGAAAAGCTGAACACAGCATCAAAATAACATTTTGATAAGCGGGATAAAGCAAATTACCTTGGGGAGACCAAATTTTAAAAATACTACCAGAAGTTCGATCAAAATAATGCTATCTCATATGAATTTTATGTTTTATGAAATGATATTGACTCATTTCTGAAGCTTTCTTCAGTAAAATTTATCTAGAAGGCACTACATACATGTTTTTATAGCTTGAACTCTTAAATTACTGTAAGAACGTGAACACATCGAATATGATTTATGACAGGCTCTCGTCTCTGATTGTATTAGCTTTATACGACAGGACACAGAAACGGATGTGCTCCAATAATAAATATTGGAGAGCATGCACATTATTTTAGTTGTGGACCTTTGGATTAAAAAAATGATCTAAGGTGATCTGGTTTTTATGTTTGAAATGCAGTTTTACCATGTTGCAGGCTGTCATATACCTTGATATCTGCAACATTTTGCACATAGAAAAATTCCGCGCACTTGTTACAAAGTAAAATTTCCGAGGTACATTTATGTTGCAGCACATGTTGGGGCGCAAAGGGCCCTAAAGCGTTGTTGTGAAGTTGAATGCATCTGTGAAATTTTTTTATTTAAATATGTCAGGACATACATATTTTTTGCTTTCATCATTTTTTTTTTATTTTAGCTCTTGATTATTTTTTAAAAACCTAAATAAAGTTCACAATTTTGGCATTTTTATTCAAAATTCACAAATTTTCAAACTGTCTAACTTAGTCTTCTGGCCATTATACTACAAAAGTGCAGGTTGGCCTTTGTTGGTGACTTCGTCGTGTGTTGTTTTGTTTCTCTACATCTTCGTTTCCTCAGTTACACCCGTATCCGTATGTGTGGGCATGTGTGTGTCTACTTTTGTAGTTGCACATGTGCATTCATTTCGGGCCTGATGACGCCAACAAGCAGAAATACGTATTGCTCGGGTTACCTATCCTATTAAATATATATATATATATATATATATTTATTATTGTTATATATATATATAGATAAAGGTGCTGCTCCACTGCTCTCACATTAAAAATTAAAATTGAAGGCTCACTATAATTTTGTGTTGATTTGTTTCAGCTTCTGTTTTTATCGTGAGCGCAGTGGAGAAATGCTTTCTTTAATTTTTATATGTTCGGTGTCTTTTATTATAGATTTGAAGTAGAAAGTATTACACCATGCTCTCATATAAAAATACTTAAGTTGAATATTCGAAAATGGGTTTATTTTGTACAAAAATGCCAAAATGCCAACTTCAGGCATTTAAAATTCAATCAAGTGCTAACAAATAAAAAGAAAAAAAAGAGAAATTTGTTTTGATATATTTAATTGCAAAAATCCTGATCTACAAAAAATTAAAACGAACCTTTAGATGATATCGACTGTGTGCCATTGAAATTCACCATATTTGAGACTGTTTTCTAATTCATTATTCATTGGACTTTATGCATGCCAAAACAAGAATTAGACTTAGGTTAATTTTGCCTTGGGTTTGATGGTGTCGAAATGACTACCCAGCTCCACTGAAATCACTTTCTAGTTTCTAAAGTGATTTCTGGAGCGCTACCCCAACTCTGTGTGTTGTACCTATTGCTACTCTGTGAGAATGTGTACCCTCAATTAGTTTATTACGTAAACTAATCTAAAATATATACGTCGCATGGGATGATATACGCTTTTGCGTTTGTCATGTTGAAATTATATTGCTACCAGTTTCATTATTACATCCCACGAGGAGAAGAAGATTGGCATATAACAACACATATTCTTGGCCAGAACGAGTATATTATAGTAAGTAGGTCAAGTGCACGCATCTTGACTGGCACTCTCCCAAAATGTAAGACATGTACCTTTCAGAGAGCACAGGGACAAATTTAGAGAGCTTATCTAAAATTGAAATGAAAAGAGAACTTAAAATACATCAAAATTGCAGCGTCCAAAAACGAGAGAGAATTTTTACTAATTTTAACGAGCAAAGTGCCCAATACTGTTAAACTATAAAAGGTTTCACTTGTTGTTGCTTGAACAGCTGATTCATTATTGCATGACATCAGGAAAGAAGGTTGTCTACCAGTCAAATCTTAAGCATATGACATAAGAATAACCTTGCTTTTAACTGCTATTAAAATCTTAACTAGCCCATTACTTCACCAAATCGCAAATGATTGCATAAGGATATGATTCGAGGGTTGATGCAGTCAGTGAACTCCCAGGAATCTGAGCAACAAGTGATCATCCTGATTTGAAGCACTTTGCCTTGGACTAGGCCTGTCCAACATAATTTTGTGAAGGGCCATGTTTAGTATTTTCGTAATCATAGCGGACCAAAAAGTAAAGTGACACATTTGAATAGGGTTCATTTATTTGAAAAAGCCTTATTATTTCATGATATTTAGGTAGGTACTCTGAAAATCTAATTAATGAGATGTTCGACATTTTTTCTGTTTGCACAGTGTATTTATGTTAGCTGGTATTTTAGAAGTGGCTATGCGCAAAATACCTGTAAGCTGGCTGTCTAATAAAGATGATCTCGTTTTTGACTTGTTAGATTTCATGCGGGAAAACAGCAGTTCGCAAATACATGTACTCCCGAATGAAGAAATGTTTTGAAGAGCTAATTTAGTAAGGTTTGATTATTGGTCGGGTGTAATATACTTTTTGTAAAATCGTTGCAAGATGACACGGTTTGGATTGGAAGTATTTTTGAATTTTGGATGAGTGTAACTGGCTCGCCAGTCGGACGAAGGTCCTATGCGGGCTGGGGGCCGTATTTTGGACAGGCCTGCCTTGGACCATCTCGATAACCGCCTTCGAGACTGACAATCGTCCACTCCGTTCTTGATCGTGGTAAATTTTAAGACTCAAAAGAAATTGGAAGAGACTTTGTTAATGCTTCACTGTTTCTACTTTATCCTTGTCTTGATTCCATAGCAAAAACCTCATTGCAGGAAATCCAAAACTGTTGTTGTCGTTTTATTTTCGATCTTTGTAGGTACAGCCATGCTACATCTAAAATTTGTGAGTTGAGGTGACTGAAGGCCAAACACTGTTTTTTGAGTTTTTTACACAAAATGACCATCACCAAGAGAACTATGTAACTCGCAAGTTAGTTAGTTAATCGGAGCATTCGATATTCATTGTGTGAAAGATCCTTTACGTAAAATTCAATATAATTTACTCGTACGTCTAACAGCACAGCTGTTAGAGATGCAAACATTTCTTAATTTTTGAGTCATTGTTTCCATATTCCTTTATACTTATTCGTTTATTTTTGTTCTTAATGTTGCTCTCTTCAATATTACCTTTATGTCTTGCTGTGATTGTAAATAGTGTGTTCTGTAATTGTTTTATGTTGTATGTATAAACTTTTTTCATGTTTCCGCCATAATGTGGTTAAGTGGAAGAGCAGCCGTCAAGCTAAACTTGCCATGATTTAGAAGGTTACCAATACCGCCACACGGGTATTACCTATCTTAAAAAGTGACATTTCGTAGGTATTTTGACATTTCGTAGGTTCTTTGTGACATAACGTAAGTTTTTCTACAAGATGTTAAGTTAGCTCAGACTATTGTACACTTGTTGTGAAGTGTTTTTGTTGCAGTACGTGTTGCTCAACGTCAATGAACAGCGATCATAGCGAGCAAACGTGGAATGACCTATTTGCACACTAAAAATTACCTAGTCTGCAAAATGGCATTTCGTCGTTTTTTTTTTTTTGACGTTTTATTAGGTTTTTTTTACTTAATACTCGCACCAGACACCTCTTATCAACTCACGATGAATATCGGTGGATGGAGTCCATGCAGAAAGCGAATTATTATATATTAAGGACGGCTACTGAGCCAGAAATGAGATGCGCAGCGAAGCGCGGCGGGAGAAAATCGAGAATGGGTGAAGAGTTACACGCAGCGGGGTTGGCGGGTTTCGTCTCGCACCATTGTGACTGGAGATCTTTGGGAACCTTATTTGTGGATCTAATCGCGTTTATCTGCTGGAGCAGCACCACGATTTCAGGAGTACAGATTTTATCAGGTCTAGGTCCGCTCGAGGTAGAAAAGTCGCATCCTATTTGTCGTTGTTGAAAACATGATTAACTTGGGGACGTGTACTGGAAGCATAATGATTTTCATAAGACAGTCTTTCTCTGAGCTAGGATGTGTAAAGCTATGTTTCTAAATTTTCTATAACCGTTCTTTTAACCAGTGGTCGTTGAAAGTTTAAACCACGTTTATCTACAAAGTATGGATAATAGTTAATAATATCCGGTAATTCCTTAACGCTGGTCTTTTATGTCCAAACACTCAGAGAATAGACCCGAAGAGATTTAGTTACCATAAGCTGATATTTTGTTACTAATACTTTTTTCTCCTTCTAGGTATGTATGAGTTTCCATCTAGGATGAGAAGTGTAGAACACAACGTATGTACAGCAAATTATATCATTTTCAATTTCCTATTTGGATATATGGCATAATAACGGTAATTATATGGCAATTAAGGTATCTTCATATTGTTCTATCCATTCAGTATTACCTAAAAACTATATAAATAGCAATGCAATATATCAATGATAATATCACTTCATAATGGCATGTACGAAAACTAATGTCACGAAAACAACAAAATTGGTATGTTGGGTTATTTTTTAATGATTATTCCAACAACCAAGCATTCTTAAAATGAATTGTTATCAGTTTTCGATATAACGGCTGGATACTTTTTTAAAATTACCGGTGCCTTTTACGGACCTACACTTCGCTAAAGTTTATTAAATAATTTTAGTCATCACTTTCAACTAAATTCAACTAAAGCTTCCGCAGATATCAGAATTGCTTGTTGAGGTTGAAGGCTCATTCATGCTGGAGTTGCTATTTTTTCTTTCTGTTATATTCTGTGAGCAAGTTTGTACGCATAGACAAGCACGTTGCAAATTAAAAGATGCAAGAACCGCACGGCACGGGTATCGAATCTTAAAAAGTGACATTGCGCCGTTTTTTTTACATTTCGTAGGCTTTTCTAGAAGATGTTAACTAGGCACACGCTGTTGTACACTAGCTGCGAACTCGTCGTCTAGCTGCACGTGTTGCCTAAATAAAGGTCATGATGGTTCAGGTATCAATGTTTGGCTCTAATGTAATGTAATATCTGCTTCACAGATGGCATTATTGGAGATCTAACCTGTAAGTTGTATACTATGTCTGGAAGGAAACGGCAGTGCATAGTGAGGATTTGTGTGCTAGTAATCTGTATTGATCATAACTCCGATGGTTTCTTGTCTCAAATACACATAGTTGATGTATTCAAAGTTAGAAATTAGTTGCGCATCCACTTTTTCTTATACATTCTGGAAATAACATTTGCAAATTTGCTGAATTCCAAAAATGAGAGAGATAAGAAAAGAAAATCTCTGGTTGGGGGGAAATATATTACAAGCAATAGGTGAGAAAATATGCTACAGACAGGAATATATATGAAACGTAACAAGTTATTTATCTCTCCAGAAAGGACAACATATAAATAACCCTTCGGACACAGCTAATAGACATACTTCATTGGCAGCACATTAAGTAATAATTTTCTCACATAGTAACAATCACTGATTTTATACACATGCAGACCAATACACATAATCATCCAGATGCGATCTTTCTACTTAACCAACTTTCTTTAACATCTTATACACTACAGACTACTCGGCTCTCTGCAACCAACAATGCATGTCGTGTCGTTGAGTCATTTCTCGATAGATGGATGCTTTCGATGGCGCTGACAGCTATCCTAGCAGGAAAACGTGTAATAAAACGTCAAGTCTGTAAGATGGCATTTCGGGGATTTTCACATAATACTCATCAAATATCAGTAAGAGAGAAGGGTCAACTAAATTGCAATGAAAGGCTATTTTAGGGCACTATAACTATAAAGATGTATTTATAAGTAATTTTAACTTCAGTTAATTTACTTATAAGTTCGTAAAAATATTTTTTTTCTTCCAAGTTAGGGTCGATGTAGAAATCTAGATAAACATTTACTAAAATTTCCTTATAATCTCAGGGTTTACAATAGCGTTAGACATACTGACTTGAGGGCTATGCTATGACCTCCGGATTTGTCTTCAGGTTCAAGAATTCTTTAAGAACTTTTCAGAGGTGTATTTCTTGCAGTTTTGAACTAACCAGTTTAACCTCTTGCTGAACGGTCTACTAGGGCCCTAATATGTAGCAACTAATTTTTGACAAAGGAATCAGCTCTCAATGTAATTCAACTTTTGAGGACATCATCCAAGGATTTAATTACTAGAATTTGACAAATATAGGTAACTTTTTCATCATCTAAACAAAATTCTAGTCGAGGAGTCCCTATCCATTTGACAGCATTGAGATCCAGACATTTCTCCTTTGCCCTACCGGTACAATACGTTGCAATTACAGTTGCGATGAGTGACCCTTCCTAGCGGCAGCGGCCAACTCGGGATGGTTTCTTCTATGTACGTTGAAATCGACAAGGGTATTCAAAAAATGCCTGAAAGGTAAATATACGAAATATGCGAGGAAATATTTTAGGTGAATTATGTCTATTAATATATAAATATACTAAAGCCACAGTTGAGTCATAATATCCTCTGGACCTCCTGTAACTCCCAACCCCAATGTTTTCCTCCTCAAAAGAGTTTCCAAAAATGAGCAGGAGTCTCTGGAATGTCAAAAGAGTTTCAGCGATTTTTTGTATTTTTTGCTCGTAGTTGCGCCATCACTGGATCGATTTCCAAAACCTAGAAAGCTTTTCGTCCTTATGTCAAAATTCCAAAAAAATCCAAGGGGTACGTTACATGGTTTTTCGTTTTGTTCATGTTATACAACATCCAAAAATTATATCTCATTTTCCAAATTTCCGGCAGGCAGACAAACGGAAATGAGTATTATGATTGTTTGTTATGTACATGACCTGTAGTAATATAGTAATAGTAATAGAAATGTTTATTTGTAAATGAAGTTATAAAATAATTTGGGAATGCAAGCAATCAGGCTACAAACCATTCAATGCCGCTGAAGCCAAAGGCTTGTGCGCGGCATTGAAGCTAAACTTGTACACTATTGAAATGTATTATGCATAATCAAAATATGTAAAACAATATAAAACAACTTTGTGATGAAAATAATGAGTTAAATGGAATATTCACAAAGAAGCAGGTGAATTAAATGTACAATAAAAAAAACAGGGAGATGAATACCTACAGATGACTACAGAGTGAGGAAATTGATTAAACAAACACGCTAAAACATTTTTTAAATCGACGAGCTGTGCTGCAAAATGTCGAGGCATTGAGAGGATCCACTGTTTTAGTTGGTTTTTGAATACATCATTTTTTGATTCCAATGATTTTAAGCTTTCCGGAACAAATGCATCAGCTCTAGGAGCCAGATAGTTAAATGACTTTTGGCCAATGGTTTTGTGAGCCCGGGGAATTACAACGTTGTTTGGTTTCAGCCTTGTATTATACTGGTGCAACACAAAGCGATCTTTGGGTTTGTTGGCACTGGAGGAGCGCGAGTAGGTATATTTGACAAATATCCAAAACTTTGGATGGATTCATAATTGATCGCGGGGTATATCTTATCTTTATTGTTCATTACCTTGAAGTGCCATTTTTTTAAACTTCATCAGGTTGTTCCTATCGGAATGGCTTCATCCTTTTCTTTTGGTCAGGATCTATGTAGGAGTAATGGCGACTGAATCTAGAAATTCTTAATGCTGCCTTAAAAATATGTTGTGTGTCTTGTTTTGGTATTTGGAGCACTATGTAGTATCTGAAAGATATATCGCGTTTTCGAACTTTTACGCGATTATAATACTTCTTCGCAGTTGGCTTCGGAGGTAAAACAGCGACTTATGAATCACTCAGTGAGTGTAATCAGGTACGATGTCAATGCCCCTCTTTGATGATAAAGGTCCGTATGTAGGTCTCCGTGATGCCGATAGTAGTGCTTGTTGTGTTCATGGTGTACGACGCTGCGTCGCGACGCCTTCGCCGCCGCTGTTGCATTCGTCCACACGCCTCGCCGCCGGTAGACGACGGCGGCGCGGCGTCGTCAACGCTGCCGTGCGACGCCAGCGATGCACAAGGCATCGTAGGCCACGTTGCCAGATTTCATAGACATTGGCTGGCGGATGGGTCTTGGCCTAAGCTCTAAACTCAGCGCAAAAAGTGTTGGTGGATTTAGGCTGAGCGTATTTTAACCTGGATCTGTCGGAAATACAAAAATTTTGTAGTGGCTGATTTTTGGTGATGACCACAAATTTATAGTTACTTACACATTACCACGACAATTACTGGTTGCCTATGACTTCGGCTTTTTATCAGAAATGAAAAGGTAATCAGCAACATATTTAGTAACTCACAGTTTATGGTAATGTCTAATCAAGCACAACAAAAGTTGTTTTACTCAATTTCATCTAATAATCGGACGTTTTAGCTACTCCCCCATTTTGAAATCAGCAATGCTCTGACAATTGATATTTATCTCAGTGTAATATAAGTATAGCTGGAAAATCTTTTTTGCCATATGTTGGTGTATTATAAGTGTTTCCTAGATTCTTGGAGAGAGTTTATCCTCCAGAATACATATACAGTGCTTCACGAGTATTACATGACTGGAGCATTATACGGAGTCTAAATGACAGTACCTACCTGGCTGAGAATACGTTAATAAATAGTGTTACTGATCTGAATGGTATCTTACTTGTGTTAGGATAGGGTACCTCAAGTTACAGGACGAATATCTCTATTAGAAAGGCATCATTAAGTCAGTGTTGCCATTTATTATGATGTTGCTGATAACATACTGTATGACATTTGAGGGGTCATTTATATTCCTTAGTACTAATTCACTAAACTAAAAATTTATGTTTTATAAATGTCCTAACAACGTTTACAGTCTAGTTTTATAAAACAACAATGCTTATAAACCCAAAAAGGGCGCACCTTTATGCAGTAATTTTGTTCTTCAATTTGTTTTATTAATCATGTCTTCCACAGCTTTTACCCGATAATTAGTTAAACATTTTCAAAATTATTATAAAACATAGTATGCAGCAATTATAAAACAGTTCTATTGAAAGCATTTATAGAACTAGAATAACACAATTTTTTGAAAGTTGTTTTATTATCTTAGATGCAGCTTTCGGAGTTGTATACAAATTTCTGCTTTTATTTTTGAATGTCATCAAGTTTTGGACCACTTGAATACACAATAAATTCTACTGGCTAGGGAAAAGTTCAATAACTACGTTTATAAAAGGCATAAGGTAAAATCAACTCCCACATCTACATTATCTCTACACTTCCATTGTCTTTTTGGAACATGTGTTTGTGATGGATGCATATATGTAGCTGCCTTTTGTCGTTCACACAACTCTTGCCCCCTATTTTTTTTCATTAAGATTTAAGTAACCAGAAATTTGGAAAATAGTGAAACAAAAATTACAGATTTTTTAAAATTCCAGCATGTTTTATTCCTCTTTACGCTCAGTTCTTATCGAAAATTTATAAATTATACATAACCGCAGCTCGGGAACCATAATAAGAAACATGTTTTAATTTTTTGTATGTAAACCCTAATTTTCAAAAGTGAGCATGTCAGTGTTCTTTGATTACATTCAACAAACACAGTTGAAAAAAGCAAATTACTGAAAATGTGCTATTATTAAGATTTGAATTGATCACTTGGGATTTGGAATAAATTTCCTATAACAACCTTTTGTTTCAGTGTTCTACCATTACATCACCCTGTTTGGCTTTCCAATAATTCTACTTTTTTTCGGAGCTCCAACGTGAAAAGCGTCTGAAAGCAATGGACGCAGAAAATCGATGAAGGCGGATGATGACCTGTGGCTGTCTACGTACTTTTATTTGGGCTTTAGGATAACAAATCATGACAATTATTTTTTATTGATTATCGCCGATGCAGACTCAGTGTTCTCGTGTGTCTGGATAACAAATCATAATCACCATTTTTATCGATTGATATAAATCAAATGCACATTGAATCAGTAGCGGATAGATTTACAAAAAGGATTAAGATTGTCGAAATAAAAAAAATATTCCTTTGGCCAATGATTTAAATCATGTTCAGTCGTAGTATGGTGATATAAAGGGTGTCCCAAAATAACGTGTTATTCTCTAATATACATATAGGTTGTGTTTTTAGTATGGGAGACTTGAAAAACATTTTCATGCCTACGGGTTGACTCATACTACGTTGTGACCCAACCGCACATTTTTCTTAAATAGAAAGCCCAACATTTTATTGCAGATTCGGGTTGACGCTTTCAGAAGAAGCAATTTGAGATATCATGCTATGTTGAAATATTGGACTAATTATGTAAAAAATTACTCAACTTTGACATCTCGTACCTCCGCTCTGTTGTAGTTATAAATTTTATCAGAAAAATGTCATTACCCTCATCTAATTACTTTTTTTGATAATTCATACAGTGTGGTCAATAACACAAAATAAAATATTCCTCAAAATTTTGCAAATTAAACACCCTATATATTTTTACATTATTTAATCTTTTCACAAGCTTTCTTTTAGTATACGGTTTAACGTGGTTGTACGACTGGTTGAGTTGCAGCTAAATGTTTTGCAAATCAGGAGATCTTTTTTTAATTTTTTCGATGTAATGAACCAAATCTGTTTGTGGATAGTGTATATTTTTGAACATCTGCTAGCGACTATATGGTTAAGTGTAAGAGTAGCAGCATGCTTAACTTCGCCATGTATGTAAGTCTGACATTTGGCTATACTACAATGTAATTGTGGATAAATAAATACTTCTATTATTATTATTATCTACCCATCTTTTTATATTAAAGACGAAGGATGAATTTTGGCTTATGTTTTATTTTTTAATGTACTCATGTGCTTCGTGTTTTCAAATAATTGTTTTGGAGCGGTCTAGTTGCAAATTAAACATCCTCAAATTTTTGCCACAGAGTAGATAGGGGATGATTTAGATCGGTTTGTTTGAATCTTGTCTACAGCACCAGCGGTAGACCAGAATTCAGTTGCTCCAGCAGAAGTATCGTAATAGTATTCCAAAAGCAGCCTGAAGAAATACTTAAAAATATTTTTTTAGCCAAAAAGTTCTACAAAAGAGACATTCACTATAGTCCGGCAAAATGTTGAATATGTTCTCTGTATCATATTGTAATCCTTTTGTTCGGTGTGCAAGCAAAATGATATTGTCGGCTAATTCAAGTTTTGCACAGAGATGCCTTCTCGACTTTCCGATTATATTGTATAAGGTTGAGTAGATTTAATTTTTAACTACTTATATTCTACCAGCAATCTGCCGTTACCTACTAAATTACATTTTGCATATTAAATCGAGAACTAAAACGGATTATTCAAAGACTTGCCGCGGTAACAGTAGTGTACGATGCGTTATGCTTCTCTCTTCGGTTATGGTACCAGACTTTATACAATGTAGAACAATGTAGAACAATGTACCAGATAAGGTTTTCTTTGACCCTTCCTGACCTTAGCTTTTGGACTCATATAATATCTCAAACATGTGATATCAAGGAGGCTTAAATAAATGTTAATAACGCAACTGAAAACGGGTATTTGCATACTACCCTCTCGCAAACAACCTTTCGAGCACTCCTGTCCTAGTCCGCCCCATGCTTTAGCGCCAATGTCGCGACTGTCCGCCCTACTAACGAACCCGAAGAAGTGGGCAAAAGGCAAAGAAAGAAACCAGCCGCAAGCTTCAGGAAATCGACTGAGACATGGCAACCTCGCCGATTCGCGCATATGCAATGCCTGACCTACCCGACAGTCTGTCGACTGCACCGCGCGGGACACACCAAGAGCCCTTCAGCCCTATCAGGGCACTGCGCGGCGTTCCCTTCATTCCTTCGTTTTTTCACCATACGAAAACTGCAATAGTCCACCACCAAGTCGGATTCTGTTCTCGTTTCTCACGCGTTAAGTTGGGATTTTCGTTCAATGGTGCGCGTTGCCGCGTTACTACAAATTCTACAAACAACCACACGGAGGATATACTTTATGTTTAAGTTCCTGTTGAGTTAGACGTCTAAGAAACACCCTGCGACACACACAGTTGCCCTATAAGGTTGGTGGTGTTTGCTTTTGTTTTGCTTGTACCCACTTATAGCTGTCACTGTCCTTGCACAGCGGCGATCCCTTTGCTTTCTTTTTCTCGCTAGATGTTTGGCTGTGTTTTTATACCGCGCGTCTCGTTATTGATTTTTTAAAGCGGGTAAAGACGTGCCTTAGGGGTGCAACGAATGCACATCTACACATTTTGTTGCATTCTGGTTTTTCGCTGGCCTGAAATTCCAAACATTATATAAATTTATCATCATTAAGCATTTGCTTATATGTTCATGTAAAGCTGCGATTTGCTACAAAAACTGTTCTACATATTGAGATGAATAATTTTAAGTTCCCGTGTTGTAATAGATACCTAGGTACATAGAATTTGATATACATAAACTATGAATAGTTTTCATAACCTTCTAGATATATCTAAATTAACAATTGCTCATGTTAACGTTTTCCGGGTAGAAAATAAAAGTAACAATGAATAAAAGATGTGACAGTTATGACCAACACACTGTAACAGTTGAAAAAATATATCAAATTGGTGTAAGAAAGTATGCAATAGCTGAGTCAATAGTGGTGAGGAAACCATAGTGTGTGCAACCATTTCTCTAGACCGAAACTTAATTGAAGAGTCAGTATCCAGATATAGTACAAATGCAACTATGTAATGTTCGAGTTTGTTATATTCATACGTTAAAACATTATAAAAGTGATATTAATAAGAGCTTCATCTTGCCATTCTCCTGTTTTTCATAGTTTTGCTGTGCCATCGTGCTTTATGCTTTATGATGAAAACATATTTTCAAAATGTAACTTTATAACTAACAGTTCAATAATAAATGATAGAATGCAATAACTTTGACTAACAAATAAAAATAAATACCAAAAATAATAATCCATAATTCATATTAGGTAGGCGCTGTCTTTTCAGCTTGTAATATTCATGGCAAACTCATATGATTAAAATATTATCAACTAGACGATCTGGCACAAATCTTGAATGATGTAATTTATCCTTTAGTTGTTTCGCGGATCCATTGTTGATCCTAGCTAATAAATCAACACACAATGTTGAGCTAAGTTTTCTAACTTTTCTAAAACCCTGGTAATCTTTCTCAAAGTGCAATGCGTAGATGTAGTTGAGTTAGTAAATTGTCAAATCTTAATTTTCAACTGTATTTTTCACTTTTACTACCAAACAGAGATGAATTCAGTTCTTTCGTGAGAGAAAATTGGATTGGGTTAGCCAAAGCAATAATATTAATTTATCAATTATTGTTTGATCTTATAAGTACGCACTGTCTTCGTAGATCTGTCCCTGATCATTGGCTGTAAACCATTCATCAAAACTTTGCTTTTCCGAATCACAATTTTTATTAGTATCTATGATTCAGAAGGGAAATACAATGAGCCGAGATATATTAAGATCTTCCTGTACTTGGTTGGCGGTTATCTTGAAATTGTTGGAGTGAAAACTGTTTGCTTCAGTTGAATTACGTTTTATCCTAATAGACCAGGCAAGACATTCACGTTTAAATATTTCTTCAATGTTTTCTTCTCCTATCTCAGAGGTGTGAAATGGAAGCATTCATAATGTCTATATATGTTCTGACATACTATGCAGGCAATATATATTTTGTCATAATAAATTCTAGGTAATAATTTTAAGCGCCTGAACATACAAAAATATGAACACACCACATTAAAAAATACTCAAATGCGTGGAGGACTTTGCAAAACCAGACATGCGTGTGCAACGCGTAACACAGACATTGGGAAAACTCAATGGACAATCGAAGGACACTGCTGTCATATCTAACGTACATACGAAAAGAAATTCATTTTTATGGTGAAATGCATCCGGTGCAGAATGTTTATAAATAGCGTCTGTTTTAGGGCCTAGACGCATAGAGTGGACCGAAACTAATTAATAGAAAAAATGGCTAAGTTTTGACAGAGAAAATTTTTGGATTACAAGTTGCAGCTATTGTTGTAATAGTCCAGTCCAAGTTTTCATGTGCCAAAACTATACAGAAGCGACTATATGGGAAAATACGATGATTCAAATACACCACCATGCAACAGTTTATTGCTTACGATGGTTTTCAAAAAGGTGATCAAATAAGGCCTAAAACAATTTTTGGCTGTTATTTCTCAAAGGTATTTAAAACAATGTACAACTTTCTATTAAGACATACTGAGATCAGGCTGACCTCAAATTATCAATAATTAAAAAAATATTTTCCGTCATAAGTGATTTATGCAGCTGTGAACTGTACATTGACTCTAGTATAATTATGTAATTAGTGATAAAGTATACAGGGTGTTACAAATTCGACCCTCACCATTGAGATCTCGGAAACTGTAGGAGATACGAAGTCGCATAAATGGGGGCAAAGCTGCGAATTTAGGTAGGTAATCAACAAATTGCCGCGTAGAAAATACCGAAATTCAAAGTGCTTCCTCAAATACACTGAAAAAACTTAAATTTTCTCAAAATAGTTTTAAGTTTTTTCTGACTTTATTTGTAGTGGGATTTCAAAATAGATTGTATATTAAGTTTGCCATTTTTTCTCCTCTACAAGACAGCATATCTGAAATTTCAATATAACGTTTCGTCTCTTGCCCTCCAGCATCAACTGTATTTTTTCTGATTGACCCCATATTGGATTTTTGCACAAATCAATAGAGTAATTATGGGTTAAATTTGGCGTGCGAAACAAATCTGATTATCTAATAATTTCAAGGCCTACCATGAAATTCTGCTTTTTTTTAATAACTAATGTTTGGCAATGTCAATGTATGACGTATACATTTTTGGAATTAGGACTGAAAACTGAAAATTCATCTGTGCAAAAATCCAACATGGCGTTCATAAGAAGAAAAGTTGATGCTGGAGGGCAAGTGCCGAAACGTCATAAGTTGAAAGCCTAATTATACATCTTGTAGAGGCGGAAAAGTGGCAATGTTTATGTATAATTTAATTTTAAACTACACTTCAAATGAAGTCAGGAGAAAATTAAAGCGATTTTGGAAAAATTCGGTTTTCTCCTTCTCTCTCCGGAAGTACTTTTAATTTCTAAAACTCGCTAAACAGCATTTTTTTATTACCTGAATACGCACTTTGCCCCCATTTAAGCGATTTCGTATCTCCTACAGATTCTGAGATCCCAATGGTGGGGGTCGAATTTGAAACACTTTGTATAGTACAATTTGTTTGTTTTTGGAGTAGATTCAAGCGATTTAAAAATGACTCATATTTAGCAGTTTTTCCGCATTAACTTTTTTTCATAATTTGTCGGTTCGGCTCCAGTATAACTAACGAAAAGCTACACAACTTCAGCGTAAATTATTAAATCATATTTATTTGACTACCATTTTTAGAAAAAAACGCAATACACTGTTGCAGGTTAATGTCCTCTAGTCACCGCGTCCTTCTTATACTAAATATCTGTAGAGTTATTGAGTAAAAAATGATTCCAACTTACGTTTCGGCAACTCTCTACCTTATGTTATGTAGAACCTCAGAATTAAGTTTGATCAACAAGGTTCGGCTATACAAGATGGTTATTAGACCAGCTATCACTTACGCATGTGCAGTATGACGTTTTCTCGAAAAAAAGGAAAAGTGTAGTCTGCAGGTTTTGCAGAACAGAACCTTGCGTACTATCACTAACGCAACGAGACCCTTCACAGAGACCTCGACATCCTTACCTAAGGGACGTTATAGTCAAGCTGGATCGCACAGCAACCCTCTGTTGTCAGTAGATTACACAGATGAGCAAATTCTCAAGCACACAAGACCGCGGCTCGCAATGTGGACAAAATCAAATCGTGCAATTTTTGGTCCAACCAAAATTACGGTTTTTCCCACACATACAAATTCCTAAATTAATGTTTGGATCAATTTAAAATTACCGAATAACTAGTTAATAATACCAGGGCACCCCTTTAACTGACGCACTTCCTCTTCTTCGATCTTCTACCTTCCTTCCTTTCTTTCTTCCTTCTTTGTTTCTCCCTGACTTCGTCTGGTATCTGAGCAACCAGATCTGACAGACTTACTGACGTACGATACTTTCTTAAAGAGCAAAAGTCCCACGGGCCTCTCTGACGGACAATGACGAATAGAAGTGTTTTAAGTCTTTAGATTGTTATTTTTTATTGAACCATAGAGTACTTAGGATAGAGTTATGTATGGAATATTGTATCAGGCAAATGGCTGACACATACGCACTTTTTGTCGATTTTTTTCATGACCTTTGTGCATAATCGTGTCTCAATTTCGTTGACATGGACATTTGACTTCAAATAACCCCAGAAGAAGAAATCTAATTGTGTTAAATCACAAGATGTCCGAAACGGGAAAGTACACGAAAAGGAAATGTCTCATGTAATTGGACTACTTCACTGGCTGTATGGCACGTGCCACCGTCTTGTTGAAACCACATATTCGACACGTCCATAGCATAAAATTTAGACAGAAAGAACTGTGTTATCATTTCGCGATGTCGATCACCAGTAACAGTTACTACTTCACCAACCTCATTTTCAAAAAGGTATGGCCCAGTGATGCCTCTAGCCCAAAATCCGCACCAAACAGTGACACGATGTGGCTGTATTTGTTTTTCGACAATCACACGTACGTTCTCCGAACCCTAAATACGGCAATTTTGGCGATTAACAATGCCATCAAGGTGAATATGTGCTTCATCGCTTGCGATGATTTTGGTCGAAAAATCAGCATCCACTTGTTGACGTTCAATAACCCATTCCACAAACTCTCTTCGCTGTTCATGGTTAGGCTTCAGTTGTGTATTAATTGAATTTTGTAAGCATGGAGACAGATCTTTTGTAAGTATACACTGTAGAGAGTTTCTTCAAATTTTTAATTCTTGTCCACGACGGCGAAGTGACGTTCCTGGGTTTTCACCAACACTCTTGACATGGACATTCGAACGGCTTGTTTTTGGAAGACCGGTGTGTTTAGCATATCCAACTGATACAGTCTCCCTGAATGTTTCAAGTAATCTTTTCAAATTGACGAGGCTAAAACACTATTCCGGCCATATTTTGTGTAGACTTTCATTATTTTTGAAATATTGTTCAATAACGAAAACACGTTGTTGTATCCTATAACGCTCCATTTTTACTAACCCTAACCACTCAGCTGTCAAATTATTCTTTTTTCAGGGTTGTCTACAAATTACTGCAAACATAGCGGCAAATTCAAATCTAGCGTTAATTATGGCACCTCCTTTATTAATGTCAAAAACAATCAGTAAAGTGTTAACTTGTGGACTAGCCGCTAGGAGCCGCTGGTTCATTCCGCGTGTACTACAAGTGAGCAATAAATGTCAATTAGTCCAAAAGTGATATTTCATAAGGAAACCTACATGTTGTCATGAAAAATTGATATAATGTCACTTTTTAAGTTACGTTACACGGGTGCGGAGCAGCGCGACTGTTTTTGACTAATTTTTCCATATGGTCGCTTCCGCTCTTTAATATTTTAAAAAATGAAGAATTTGGCGTTTTGCTTGGAGTGTGACTATCATTGTTACTTCAGGAGTTGAAGTCATATTTCTATTGTTCCTGGTCTATACAATAATAGTGGAACAAAACCAATGTGTAATAACTGGTTTTAATCCCTATTTTCTCTCTACCATTCTTCTGCGTTTCACAGGAATGCTTTGGCTTCTATCGTGATAGCAAGAAATTGCTGATTCCACGACAATAATAATATTTGAAGTCAAGGCCAAGTCAATGACTTTGTTCCAATGTAATGAGTACAGAGCTTATCACATGTCTACGGATAATAATTTTTGCTGTATGCTAGCTAAAATATTGTTCCATCAACGAGGATCAGTTCTAAATAAAGTCTGCAGTGTTTTTAATGATTTCATGATAGACCGTTATACAGCCAGCAATATGGCTAACTTAGTGTGAATTGCTGGATACTTTCTAATCATTCATAGACAATGACCAAGCATATTCATAACTAAAGAGTATCAACAATTTATGTTGTTCTGTGCATAAATGCTACACCTTGCCCGTTCACATGATATGCTAAGCGCTGTGTAAACCCTGCGCTAGCCACGGCGTAAATATGGCCAGTTAGTCACAAGACAGTCTATTTGACAAACCAGATACGTTCATTCTGAAAAGGCATCAAGTACTCCACAGTCAAAACCACCTAAAAATTGCTGATATCTGTTGGAATGCTCAAATTACAATTATATTCATAATCAACTTTAATTTTGAGGAATTGTAAGGGTGAATATACGGTAGGTATTTGGGTTTTCAGTGCCAACTAAACATATTCATTAAGTCACAAGAAGATATGCGACACATATTTAAGATTTTGCTTTTGACATCTTTTGGTATCAGGTACCAGGGTATAGTGTATTTGAACCATGAAAAAAAAAATACGTTAAACGTGATCTAAATACCATTAGCTAATCAAATTCGATAGTACTCTCTTAAAAGTGAGCTACTTCGTCAGTTCCATCAGTCTCAAAACAAGAAAATCGTATAGATTGAGAGCTCACAGACCCTCAGTGTAAGGGTTGTGTTTGAAAGCTTGAAAGCTTTTCAGGAGCCATTGCTTTCAGTGTATATATTTTTTACTGTAAAGCAATGACAAAAGTAAAAGGTATAAAAGAAGAAGGGTAATGAAAGTATTGACATGAAAGCTGCAAGGAATGTGGCGCCAGGGTCGTGAAAAAAACGTAACTTCGAAAAAATTAAAATACGTTATTATAATATGTGATTTCTTGATTTTCTACGCATTGATCAAGGACAAATCGTGAGGGTAATTCAATTTTCAGAAAACTCTAGGTTTTTAAGTTTATGTTATAATGTGCATGTAGCAACATAAAGGGTATTCGTATATTGTTTACCAGTTACGTATACAGAGATTGGTTGATATTTGTAGTGAAAATTGCGAATGGAGTACGCCAAGCGAGTATACATTTTGTTAATTTGTAAGCATTGTGCCTAATGGTTACCTTAATTTCATCATATTCTAAATAAGGCAAGATATTTTGCACTATTTGGACGGTTTATTTCCACAATTCGTCGATTTGGTTAATATTTTTTAAGCGAAACATTGAAATTACAAATGCATGTATATTCACCCACAAATCCCTTCTAGTAAATTAATTTTGACTGTTCAACTCATCCACTGAGAGCAGAGTAATTAGATAAATTTGATCGCTGACACCATATATTTGTTGAGTCGAGCATGAACCTACAAGTTAATCACAAGTAGTCAGATATAAAAGAATATATCGGTGATCTCAAATCAACACCTCGTAAGTCCGAAAAATGTCGATTTTTTTATTTTGTTCTGTCTTGACACCTGTATGCATAAATCGACATTTTCGGACTTACGAGGTATTGATTTGAGATTGTCGATGCCTCCCGAATAATATGGATTTTCTGAGAGTATTCCTGTATGCATACAGGAATCAAAATAGAACAAAATCACAAAATCGGCATTTTCGGACTTACGAGGTATTGACTTGATATCGTCGATATAATTGCATAAATTAGGGTATTTTATGAGATTTAAAAACATGAAACAACATTCTATTCTCTACAAACGTACCTTTTTCATTTTTTGATGAATATTTCAACGTACACCGATGCTATTCAAAAATCAACATCATATACATTTCAAATTTCATAACTTAGTTGGTATAGTATTCAAGATACGTGAAATCGGACCTTTAAAATTAAGCTAAAAAAGTATTGAAAAAAATATATGATGTATGTACATATATGCAATGATATTTCGATTATCTGATATTCAATTGAGGTTAACCAAGCAACGTGACATTTTCTCCAAATAAATCTGAATCGTCTGACATAATTGTGTTTTATTTATGAAGGTTAAAATATACATATAACAATAATTTTCATTGTTTTCGCTATAATTTTTAAAAACCTTAGTGGAGAACGAATTTAGACTAAGTAGAAGGATTTATTCGTCTCCTAATTGCCATAACTCGTAGCAGTGAGGATCAAAGTTTACTTGACACAAGTTAGTTTTCAGTTCTGTCATTAAATTCATATATTTAGCGTTATTTTTTATAGCTGCAAGTGTTTGCAGATGAGTAAGTATTATTATTATGTTGATCAGCGCTGTCACTTTGGTAGGCATTGGTAGACAAATGAGTTAAAAGTATGCACTAAAACTATGCAGTTTTACAATGAAACCATATAGCTTAACTATTTCTAATCTATATCTATATATTGGAATTCGTTGGTCCGTCCTAACTGAGCTATCGTGATCCATTGTGAAGAAAGTACTGCATCTGGACCAGCTACATCTACCTAACTTGCAAACTATATTAATGTTCTAATGCTCTTAATGTTTTTCCGAACCAAAATGCTCGCCGAACGTCAATAAACTGGTTTAACCTCAGACAATTAAAACAAAAATTTATTCGCTGAGCCGCTGCAGTGCAGTGGCTTGAGATGCTAGATATTAGATCACCGTAAAATCTAGACCTGTTCTTTTGGTTTCAAGTATAAGCTGACAACTGCTGCAAACTGCAGGAGCAACCGGTCGGAGGCACATAAACAACCGACGTTCGAGCCGCAGCCAGCGCGATCAAACTCTCGACCATTAACCGTTTTTTTCCTCTCCGCCATTATAACAGTAACCCAACCATGATCATAGCTATACAGTGGCGGTCCTAGATAGATGCCTTAAAGCTTTATTCTTATCGATATTGAGATCTATATTGTTGACAGCACACAAAGACGTCGTATCGAAATTTTACACTGAAGAACCAAGTCAAATAAAAAAATAGACCTCAGGTACGTTGACTCTGTACTTCCCACGTCGCTGTTATTAGATCAAAAAAATATGTTCGGCATAAGTGAGAACTACAACATGAATAACAACGGAATTCAATGGATCAGGCAAGTCAAATAGGTCCATACCATTAGTATCCAGTCTCCAGGTACTTCCCTACTTAGAATCGGGCTGCCTTCTAATATTTGCATATGTAGCATAGTTTTGTGTACCATACTAAAGGTTTTCCAGATATGGGTCCCCCTGAAAAAAATGTACTTACAAAAGTAGAACACTTTAGAGAGGTAATATGGGACAAGGTCCAGGTGTTCCATAAGCTTAAATTCACTGGGATTAAGGTTACTAGAACGGGGAAAAGCCTCCTAGCGTGAGGAGGCTAGAGGACGAAATTGTTATGTATCAAATTTGTAAGGCAGTTACGGCCCGCGGCGTGAAATTAGAGACCAAGTCCGAAGCGCGAAGCTGAAATAAAAAATGTAGAGGAGCTTTTAAATATAATTAAAAATGAAAATGAATTGACTGCATTATTGAATCGTTGGTAGTTGCATTGTTGCCTAGCAACGAATAAAGAAGAACAGTTTCCGTGGTCGCCATAGTTGGTTCTTTTCAACTATGGATTTAACCAGATAACATCAATTTGCATGGGTGTCTGTATTTGACAGTCTCTGATAGTCAGAAATTCCTTGTTGAAAAGAACCGATTTTACCAGCCTAGGATGTAAAGGAGTAGGTAGGCTGAAAAGTGGAACTTACCCAAAAAAGCCTATTTATAAAGTACACTTTTCCGCCGGACTGTGGATAAAATTCTTTTTCTACCAGCGTGCGGAAAGTATTCACTTTCAACACATTTCTGCGTGCAGAAAGTAGCACTTTTCCGCGCCCTACTTTCTGCACGCAAATGCGTCTTGAAAAAGTAAGTACTTTCGGCAAGCGGGTAGAAAAAAATTTATACTACTTACGGAAAGTGAATTTTCCGCACTTGACGGTAAATAATTATTCTAGCTGTAAACAGAGAATGACATAATTCTATATAGGGTTTTTTTGAGGTTCAAGTAGCATCTTTATGATTTATAATTGATGATCATTTGAAATAGAGCTTTCTGGCGAAGTAGTTGCTTGCTGACTGAAGAGCGAAACAAATAGACATGCACTCACTGTTTCCCTGTTGCCATAGTAGTACCTATCAAAATTTCACACAAATCCAGATGATACTGTCCGATAAAACAAAAGATTACGTACTAGATAGATGACAGAAATGCAACAAATTCACAAATATAGGTGATATGGTTTTTACGATGAATTGAATATCAAGAACTCGAGTATAGTAAATGTGATTTGCAGGCATTATTTCATATACAAATCATATAAAATGATATAAGTAGTGTGATTTAATCTGTTATATTTATAAAACATTTTAGAACCGTAATGCCTTTGTGCCGCTACTGTTTGAAGTGGCAACAGTTCATTCCCGTTTCTAGACTTGTTTGACGAGCGATAGAATTTTACAAGCTCCAGCTTCCATATTAACATTCATTAGTCACAAAACACAATAGTTCTGAAATGAAACGGAATGTTTACGTTTCATTATATCAGCGTTTAAATACAGAAACACGAAATACATGAAATATATTCTCGTAAACTTTCGTCGATTATTTTAACTCTATGAGAAATATGGAAGATTTGCTTGAAGCTATGCGAAAATAGTGGAACAATGAGAAGTATCTGTACGAATAATGTACATTATGCATTTATTTCAACTGGAAACATTTTTGGAGATATCTGAACTTAGCTGTACTTTACCAAAGTGAGAAGAAGCATGGTACGTCAAATATCAGACAGGTTTTATGTAATCTAATATTCAAATCTAAACCAGAAGTTATCTAAAAACAATTGAATAGATTAGAATAAACAAATGTGCCCACATTGCACGAGCGGATGAAAACAATCTGTATATAGTAAAAACTGGACGAGTAGGTAAAAGAAAGACGAAAGAGAGAACTATGGAAAAAGCAGGATAATAAATGAAATCAAAAAAAAAAATGAAAACAAACATAGAGGAATTGGGAAGAGGATTGGACATTAACATAGGGGATACCAAAAAAGAAATACCTTGAACAGCTTAAGAAACAGTAATTGAATGAAGGAAAGCCAGAGTTGGAAGGTCATAAGTACAAAAATAAGCTGGTGTAAAAAAATTAATAATAATAACGTTTGAACACACTGTAAACAGAATGTTCCTAGGAGGAGGGTTATACGTCTAGAGAGGGACGCACGTCTCCTCGATTTAGGTATACTCGTAGCGAGGTAATTCATCATACCAAGAACAGCAATGTGTACGATTTTTTTGGAAAAAAATTGAGGCTTGAGCGGGAGGCGCGTTTCCCTCTATCTATTGTACTACGAGTATGTACAGAAGGCGAAGTCTGGCCTAAGCAGGACCTGGACCTCAAAATTAACCTAACCTGTCAACTCAGTCAACAGATATACAGGGTGACTTTGAAGTTGAGTCATTAATTTTCAGATAATGATTGTAGAAGGAAGATAAACCAAAATATGTGTGTAAAAATAAAAAAACATTAAAAAAAAATGTTACCTTGTTTTATGAAGTATCCTCCCGACAAGTATTACAGTGCGGACCTGTATTTGATCGTGCGGTCTTGCAGCACCGGCAGGCCCTCCCCTGTAAGGTCTTAAGTCTCCTGATTCACGAGCCCTTTGTACTATATTAACAAAGGCACGAGGGGTTGGTTGCACTCGATTGGGAAACCGATTCGCACAAATCCGTGATGCCGTAAATAAGAATCATGTCCACAAGTTCAGCACTTTCATAAACATGTGCCATTTTTTATTTCGTTTGAGCCACGCAACAAACACCACTATTCACTCACGCGTTACCGACTGACGAAAAACATCATGATAAACGTTTCAAATTCTTTTTTTTCCGATGCGATGAACCGATAACGCGGATTATATCCGTTGTTGCCAAACACGAGCACATAATATTATTATTGAGACAGGGCGATACTCAAACTTCTAAAGGGCTATAACTTTGTTACTTTAATTTTACCAGAAAAATGTTAAAGGAAAAAAACATTTCTTTTGTTCAGATCTACTCACTGTTAAAATAAATGACTCAACTTCGAAGTCACCCTGTATAATAACAATATAACTATGAGAAATACATGTTTTGCCATTTTGCTGAAATGATCTTTCGCTGAGAGACTCTCAGTGTATGTTTAAGAGCGCTGAACGTTATGTATAACATGTCTTTTCCAAAAGATATTCCGTAATAGAAGGCAAAGATAATACAATTGTGAATGTAATCAAACTGAGTTCGAATGATTGTGTAGTATTTAACCAGATCATCGACGATATAACATAATATGACACATGATTGAACTTCCTTTGATAGTTTACATATCGACATGAGAAATAAATAGGTAACATAGCAGAAGATATTTTTGATAGGATGAAATATTCACATAACTTTTTCTTCATATTTGTCTTCAATCTTGATCGATTAGCATATACGAGTAGTAGTCTCAATCAAAGATAATAAAATTTGCTGACATTATCGACATACTGTTGAAAGTATAATCCTCATTTTTTGCGTATTGCGACCATAGTATTGCCTGATCATTGATTTTAATTTTAATATCAGATTTCAAATATCCTCTCTATTTCTTAGACTAAAACAGTAGCGCTTTTGATTTTCGTGCATTTAAGCGTAATTTGTTAGATTCTGCATTTATATAAAGCTGACGTTTAAAATGGGTGTTGACTGGAAACATGTAATAAGTTGGGTGAGAAATATTTAATTGTACAGATCAGTTAATTTTTTAGATGACTCTCCAACCAACGGAACGGTTCAAACAGAAAGTCCGTTAAGGAATTTTTCCGTTCCGTGGGTCTATTTACAGAACATTAATTTGACTTATCCTTATCCTAAATGTTTACGTTGCTTTTGCCAGGTTATGGTATTGATGTTTCTGGTCTGGTTCTTTAGCATCAGCTTTCAACAGACAGACGATATCCCATAAACGACCAAATCATAAAACTCATTACCTATAACAATAGTCTATTCATGTCCACGGTTTTGGGAAGCAGCGACGACTAAGACTATAAACCCAAGCCTGTGAGTGCAAGTTTAACTCGCGGATACATAACTACAACTACCATACGCTATTCGCCGTAGTGTTTGCTTTGGCACACAGAACACGGCATGGCAAGCCGGCACAACACCACTAAATAAAATAATTATTACGGCTTTGACTTCCTCCCAGACTGCGATGAATGAAAAGGCGGTCGCGATGATTTTATTGTCCAACGCGTCGTATGTGCTCGCTTCTATCGTTCTATGATGCTCGTACTTAGAATAATAGTACTTAACCTGTTGAGCCCCGAGTATACAGAGTGGTATCGTAACTATCTAAATTAACATAACATAATTTATTTCAATGTGACGTCTCGTCCTCAATCATCGACGATAGAAAGCTTATCACGCCAAATTCGCATGACACTCCTACCTTCACCCTCCCCCGTCTGAGCGAATCCGGATCGACCACTGATATTTCAATTGTCTCAAGGCATTCGCTCTCAAAAGCACTAGGGTGATTGTGCCAGTAACTCGGACACTACCAGTAGTCGGACAAATATTATATTACACTGATAAATACAGGATTTGTGAAATGACAATTTTGGGTGTATCTTATGTATTTTGAGACACTTAAAAACAGAATTTTTCTATCACCCACAGATATTCGGTAACATCTACTTGTATGAATTACAATACGTAACATCTCATATTGCTGCATTTGTCGGCGTTTATGCGCTGGCGCACATATATAATGTTCAGACCTGTCTATTCCTGTTCTATGTTTAGAGAGCATATATTTCGTTTATTAGTAGACTCATAGCAGCCGAGTCAGTTACGTTTTCCGTATTGAAGGGTACTGAGATCCTCTGAGTACTGTTAATTTTTGTTAAAACGGTGTGTTGTTTTTAGTTTATTGTGATCGAGACTAGCTTTATAGACAATGCCTAGAAATTGTGTAAATAGTGCGTACAGGTTTTGTTATGTATGCGGAGAGCTATCTTTTAAATCAGAACAGAAGGAGTGGCCACTACGTCAAGTATTAACTCCGGTCCTCAAAATCATTGCTCATGAACCACTAATTGATCCCAAAAACGTGTTGCTTCCACCTTTGCATATCAAGTTGGGACTGATGAAACATTTTGTGAAAGCTATGGATCGAAATGGAAGGGGGCTTCTGCATGTAAAACAAACATTTTGTGACATAGTGAGGCAAAAATTAAAGAGGGTATATTTGTGGGTCCACAAATACGGAAAATCATGAAGGATGATGTATTTGACAGTGCTCTAAATGAAACTGAATTACGAGCTTGGAATGCTTTTAAATCAGTTACTGCAAATTTTTTAGGCAATATGAAGGCGGACAGTTATAAAGATATTGTGAGTGAACTAATTAATGCTTATAAAGGAATGAGATGTAACATGTCTCTAAAAATCCACTTTTTGGATTCTCATCTCGATTTTTTTTCGGAAAATTTAGGTGCGGTAAGTGATGAGCATGGTGAACGGTTCCACCAAGACATTTCTGCTATGAAAAAACTGTATCAAGGCAAATGGAGTGTCAATTTGGTTGCTGATTATTGCTGGAAATTATTAATAGATACTTCAGGAGCAACATATCGCCGTAAAACATCGACAAGATTCGAGTGTTTATTAGTACTCTTACACACATATCCTTTTATTTTACAAATATATATGTATATATATATATATATATATATATTCATTTGTGTACTGAGTGACATAAACTTTGGAGACAAGTAGAATCGCCAGCTATATATCAGTAATGCTCTTATTACCTACATAATATGCAGAACACATTCAAAATTTACGAAATCAGTTAATCTTAATATGTTGTTTCAACATTTTGAGGTCAAATTGGAGTGGCCGGCGACTGGATCATCATACTATACAAAATCCAATAGTCGGAAACTTGGCGTGGTCGTTATCAATCTATCTTTTTCTCTTTAAAATTAGAAACTATCCAACTTTTCTTTTGGAATTAAACAAACCAAAATACTACTGAAACCCCAGCCAGTGGATGGACAGCGAAAGATAACAAATAATGTGTATTATGGCCAGTGACATTGTGTCCGACTACTGGAATGAACGACTTTTCATAGCATTCCAATAACCGTCCACTTCCCTTTTCCCTCCATTTTTTCACGAAATAAATAAAATTTCACATTTCCACTTCATCCGGGAATGGATACCAAGAAAAAAATAAACTCTGTATATATATTGAAGGCAAGTGTAAAGGAGACAGTCGAACCTGTGAGAAATGTTGGGAAATTGCTTGAAATATGTAAATGGTATGGTAGTTCAAAAACGACAGTGCAGGACCGGATTAAAAAAAATAGTTTCTTGTTCATTTTTACCTAGTTTGTATGTATTTTGGATACAAATATCTATATTAAATGGATTCAGTATGAGTGTGTTTAATTTCTTTTCATAAAACTCTTAATGACAGCTGATTTGAAACTTCTATCACAAAATACGGTTCTGTTTAAAACCGACAATTGGGAACTAACCGGCCGACTAGTAGCGCCTTCTGTCCGAGTACTGGCAAAATAGCACCTTTTTGACTAATGTTTTCTTAAAAAACTACAGGAATATCTGTAAGCAGTGTATTTATTGTCAGCGAAAAGTTATCACCTCCATTATTTGTCTTATCGTGAACACAAATCGTAATTACACTATGTATTCCACTTTTGTCTGAACTGCCCGACAACTGGCACATTCACCCTACTTCATCCATTAAAATGGCGAGAGTTTGATTTGCCGGACTTTTGCGCTTTATCAAGCAATCTCAGTAACGTAACCTATGAGCCCATAAGAATGCTATTATCTATGGTGTTTTTTAAAAGATCAATAAAAAAAATATTGCAATTCTTAGAAAGAGAATCAATATTCATGTGTGACTCCATAATGGGACACATTGAATAATTGTGAGATTTCAAAGGTGAATCTCCTAGTATAGTTATCAATAATCTATAAAAATTAAACAGGAAGTGTTGGTTGGTCCTCCTTTTTGTGATAAATTTACGATTAGGTAATCGATTGTAGGAGCCTGGTAGAGTACGACACACTGTTTTTTTTTTGTGAGGGGGCATTTATGCACCATACCATAGCCCGAGCTACGGCGTGTGTGGGACTACATGTTGTCTTGAGGAGACCACCTAATACCCACTAAACCCTAACCTCCGCGTTAGCGCCTGCCAACTGTGACTTGGGTCTGGGGTACTTGGCTCTGCGGTTGCGAGGCCTCTCGTCCGGATCGTAGTCCGTAAGGAGTCGTAGCTGCTCGTTCGGGTGGTCCTGAGCTTTCTGGAATGTCTTATCTGCTTTTTTCCTCATGTACTCGTGAATGGTGTCCCAATGCAGGTCTCTACGCAAGGTTGAGTTTCTTACGTAGGATGGTGCATTGGTGGCGATCCGAAGTAGCTTCATCTCTAGAGCAGCAAGTCGCTTGCGGTGGCTGGGAGCAGCGTACCCCCAGACCGCGGAGGCATAAGCGAGCTGAGGTCTGGCGATGGGCTTGATCAGCCGAAGCTTGGTCGCTAGCGGCATCCGGCTGTGTCTACCCAGTAATGGGTAGAGTTGGGCCATGGCTGCTCTGGTCTTTGCGATGACAGCTTCTATGTGATCTTTCCAGGTGAGGGACTTGTCAAATATGATCCCCAGATATTTGACTTTGTCGCTCCACTGGATATCTTCGTCGAAGATGGATGCTTCGGGAGGTCTTGCAATCCTTCATCTTTGGATGAAGATTGCCTGCGTCTTCTGGACGTTGATGCGGATTTTCCATTTTACGCACCAGTCCTGGATGTGGTCCAGTTCATCCTGTAGTCTCCAACGGACGATCTCGGGTCGTCGATGCTTGGCGGCAATAGCAGTGTCGTCTGCATATAGGGCCTGCATTGTATCTGCTGCCTTCGGTACGTCGTGTGTGTAGATATTGTAGAGCAGGGGGGCTAAGGCTGACCCCTAGGGCACGTCTGCTTCCAGCTGTCTTCCTGTCGAGTGGCATGTACCAATCTTCACCGTGAACCATCTTTGTGTTAAATAGCTCTGGATCAGCTGGCAGATGTTTGCGTCCATTCCGGCGGCTTCCATTTTGGCGATGAGTCCATCGTGCCAAACTTGGTCGAAGGCTTGTTCCAACAGGACAAGGCCGGTTGCCTCCTGGAGATTGAAGCGACTGGTGATGTTTTCTGTCAGTCGTAGCGCTTGGAGTTCCGTGTTGTGGGAGGATCTGAAGCCGAATTGCTCTGTGGGGAGAAGTTCCAGTTCTTCTGCCTGCTTCTCTAGTCGAACGGCGATAGCCTTTTCGACTACTTTGCCCATCGAGGAAACCAGGCTGATGGGCCGGTAGTTCTGAGGCAACTTCCGGTCCTTGCCTGGCTTGGTGAGCATTATAACCTGGGCTTTCCGCCATCGCCGCGGGAAGTGGTTAAGTCTCAGAGTGGCATTGGCGATGTTGATGAGCGCAGCAACGCCTTTGGAGGGAAGGTTCTTCAGCATCCTGTTCTTGATGCCGTCCTTTCCCGGCGTCTTTCTGACCTTCAACCTGCGGATGATCAGGCGGATTTCCTCTGAACTGGAGGGGTGATCCGTCTCCTGGCCAGGTGGTCGACTCCTCATGATTTTGGCTGCGACTTCCACGGCCACCTCGTGGTTGTCGTCTTCGTCTTCATGGTAATTGAGTCTGCATTCGGATTCTAGCGAATCGGCGAAAGCTTCGGCTTTTTCTTCACTGGAATAGGCCAAGTCGCGTTGGCCGTGAAGTGTGAGGATCGAGGTGCGCTGACGACGAAATTTTCGTTGCATAGTCCAGGCTGTACCATCATGGGTCTCTAGTTCCGCCCAGGCTGCATTCCATCTGCTGTTTCGAAGTTCCGCGAGTGAGTTCTTCAGAGCTAGCTATGCTGTGTTTCGCGCAATCCTCGAGTCCTCTGTCAACAGCTGGAGATGTTCTCGCTTGAGTCTTCTGTTCTCCCGGATCAGGTGCCTAATATGGTGCGGTGCTGGACCATTTAGGTGTCTTGGAACTGCCGTAGTCTCGAAGTGGGTGCTGTCCTCGTGAGCTCGCACGACAGCATTGTCCAGCTCCTCTACTGCGTTGTCCAGTTCCTCTGCTGATCGGATGGTTGGAATTTGGGTGATATATGTAGGAGCCTGGTAGAGTACGACACACTGGAAGCCAACTTTCGAGAAGACTAACAGAAAAGAAAACTTTTTCAATTCCTCAGCAGAGTCTTATTAATATGCTTATAAGAATAAAATAAATGGTCATAACTAAAAGAACAATTAGATGAATATTATCGAATCTTTGTTCAATGTTTGAGCTGTTTGTTTATTTACGGTGGTTTTTCATGCAAAAAATGGCTATATGTCTGTACTTAAAACGTGCAAAAATTTACTTTCGGTTTTGATCTGAAAGCCTTACTTTTCAACATTAAACGTGAAAAAAAATAGGAGTCAAAATCGCGATTTATTTGAATTATATTTTTAGGACCATTACTACCTGTTGCTACCTGGCGCATATTAATATTCATTATCGGTGCCTCCAATAGAAACCTCAGCTACTTCAAAAAATATCCACCTCAAACGGTATAATGTAATTTAATATTTACATTCCCAGTGGGAACACTCTCCTTGATGACCTACGAGATCTGTAAATTAAGTGATGAAACTGATTTTTTAATTTTTTGTATTCAAATAAATATAACTACAATTTTATATTGTCACCCTCGAAATAACTTCCTTCGACTGTCCCAAAATGAGGGATTGAAGGGATTTTCCAACTTCGGGGTGAGAAAAAAGTCACAAGTACTCAAGTTAGGAAAATAATGAGGCTGAGTGGCCACAGGAATGTTTTTCCTAGCCAGAAACTCGTTTATTGACATTGCTATGTAACAAGCTGTTCTTGATCTGATGAACGATGATGTGAGTCAAGTTCTTCTCCGAGTATTCTGACTGTCAACCGAGGATCTGAACTCACTGATCCCGGATTATGTCGATACATGGGCCATGAGCTCTTGAAGATGAAGGCCTTCCGCTTCGTGGTTCATCTTCAATCGACTCTGTCCCTTCTCGGCTTTTGACAAAACACTATCTCGGTAAGCCTGTTTAGCAAGAGTTTCCGTTGCACTGTGCCCAAGTCTGAAGCAATACCTGCTAGCACAACGTGGCTTGAAATTGATGTCACTCATTTTTAGAACACAACAGAAAAAACTGTTATACAAAAAACGCGACGGACAACCAAATTACTCGAGCGAGTTCAAACTTGTGCTGAAGGCGGCCAGATTGAACGCTGCGTTGCCAGTTGCCATCACTTACTTTACAGACCCCGTATGCTCAGGCCTTGAATTTAAAACAGAAAACGTCATTTAATATACGAGGGATTTTGTTCGCAATTTTATGATTTTTTTGAGAAGATGATATATGATAGATCGTTGAAAACCATCGTACCATTGATGTGTCATCACAGCTACGTATACTCAAGAAACCCTGTATATTGATTTGCTGTCATACAACCATCAATTTTCCTCAGCATGATGGCCAAGTGCAAATATTTATTTCCATTGGTGCAGAACTGAACAAAATATAAATGAGCTGTAAACGAGAGAGACGTGTCTTGAATTTGAATGCAATTTCATGTTCAATCAAAATTACTAGTGTTATTATCTATGCAATCTTCATATCCTGAAGAAAAAGTTTGCTTGAATATTTCAAATATTTATACAGGGTTACACATAACTCAGAGGATCACACTTCAAGAAATTTGCCATACTCTCTAGTTTGTAGTAAATATGGCAAAACAACTAGGGCCCCTTTTTTTGTCAAAGGTGGCAGAAGCAGGAGCTAGTAATTTAACGCAGACCTCTAATCGCGATTTAACAGCTTCAAATTCAGCAAGATTGTGAAAAATAACACATTTATTTGAAATAAATATTAAAATTATCATTTATTTAAACGATTATCATTTGATCTAAATGAGCTTAGTTGACCAGTTGATGAGAACGCTCATCGTTTTGGCAATTTTTAGAGCTAGACACGATTTTGAGCTATTTTATCGTGTATGGTATTTTTGCATTTTTTATGATTTTATTAGTTTAATTCAAGTACAAACTAAAAAAAAATAATAGTCTTCTAAGTCATTTTTCTTGTATTTTTTTATAATCTAGAATCAAAATCCCAGCTTCGGGTAAAAAATCACAAACATTCAAAAATCTCGAAAAATTGATTTTTGCCCATACGTACGAGTATATAGGCTGAAAATTGTTATGTTAGGTCCCCAATCACGTCCTAGAAGAAATTATCAACGAATTACCAGTAACTTTGTGGATCTTTTCTTAGATACATACCTACGTATGAGACTCAACTGTACTTGAACTTTCGAGTAAACGATAGACTGAAATGTTCAGTTGAAGCATTGATTGCCTGAGTAACTCTTCACAATGAGTTCTGAATGTGACCATAGTTTTGCTTTGGAGATTAGGCTCCCGTCATATGTGAGGAAAATTATATGAGCATAATTAGCGTTTGTTTAACATACAATCTCGGATACACTCAGTTCTCTTCAGTTTGCTAATTTTGTTGCACGTTTTTTTACCACAGCTGAGTTTACACGGGGTGAGATCCTTTTCTCCTTCCTAACTCCAACTGTATTATCAATAAGCGGACTTCAGCTTAGTGAGATTTATACTCACTTCCAGCTTTTACGTTAGGTTCATTTTTTATACTACTAATACTAATACTAACCATGTTATAATATTTTTCAGAATACTTCATTACGCTTTAACGTCTATTGAGGTGAACAGCTGATCAGCAACTGACATCTTTGTATTAAAATTTATACTGTAGGCAGTAATGAATAGGGTGAAACTCAGGACCGTATACAGAACTGGTTATACCAAACACTGATGATTTTTCGCACTGCGCAGTTATCTGTTGTAACTGTAAAGTATCTGAGTTCACATCGAAAACAGGATCATCACTGTGGCCGCTGAATGCCGTCGGCAGATATAGCAGATGATAGTCTGCTCAATGAAAACTAAGATGTTTCATGCTTTTTGGCAATCATGAATACGGTCTAGACCTGGGCTCTGGTAGGACAACGAAAGAGAGCAGAGCAAGGTCATAGCTGGCATTTGTGGGATCGTATTTGGATACACCTTATTCCTCCGACAGTGGTTACATTGCTCTGCTTTCGTTCGGTGCCGTACCTGAGATCAACAAGCATGAAACAGCTGTATACAATTGGCCTTATGTAGTTGGACGGGCGAAAATAATGTTATCGCTGATATTTTTTTCACTCATTTATATCCTTTCAGAGTTTGAGAATCTTGAAAAGAAAGTATATGAAGTACCCACTAGAAAAATATATGTTAGAAAATCAATATATACTAAGTGACATATAAATCCGAACACCCAGTTTAAATGGTTTTATTTTAATAAAAGTTGGTGAATGTATTGATCTTACTGTAAATAACAAGTGAAAAATTTTTCAGCCTTATCAGTTGGACATTCCGGTTTTTATACTGCTTTTTTTAATTCACTAACGTTCTTAAAATGAATATTTCAGCCGCAGTAAAGAATCAACGTTGGCGGATTTTGGTTCTTGACATCATTTACGATCGGTTACGATGCCTAAAGTATGGAGACCTGTACGATTTCGTCAACTTGTGAGTTTGATAGGGGCCGTATAGTGGGACTTCGGGAAGCTGGACTTTCTTTTCGGGCAATTGCAGTTAGAGTGCAAAGAAGTGTAGTCACTGTGGTTAGGGAGTTGTCAGGCATGGCTTCGAGAAGGCCGTACGCAAAGAGCAAGGGGCACTGGACGCCGCCGTAGAACAACAGACCGTGAAGATCGCCGCCTAAGATTATTGGCCTTAAGGGACCGTTTCTCCACTACCAGGTCCATTGCAAATGAATGGTTTGCAGAACACGGAAGACCTATTGGCATGCGAAGTGTTTACCGACGAATGAGAAGTTTTGGCTTGTTTTCATACCGGCCACACTGGGTCCTCCCTTTAACTCGAGAACACCGACGTAATCGCCTTGAGTGGTGCAGACAACGGTCACTCTGGGATCAGGAATGGAACAGTATTGTCTTTAGTGACGAGTCTCGATTTTGTTTAGGCGTGCACGATGGTCGTGCCAGGGTTAGAAGGCGACGTGGTGGAAGGAGGAATCCACAGTTTTTTGTTGAAAGACATGTTCATCACACTGTTGGAGTTATGGTTTGGGGTGCTATAGCTTATGGTTCCAGGTCACCTTTAATCTTCATCAGAGGTAACATGAACGCGCAGCGTTTTATCCACGAGGTTCTAGAACCCATCTTTTACCCTATCTTGACACCCTGGCAGATCCAACTTTTCAACAAGATAATGCCCGACCACATGTTGCAAGAGTCACAATAGACTTCTTTCAACATAATGATGTCACATTGTTACCATGGCCACCAAGATCTCCCGACTTATCCCCAATTGAGCACGTGTGGGATATGATGGGTAGGAGATTGCTCACTTTGCAACGTCCTCCTCAGACTCTAGAAGCACTTCGAGAGGAGTTGGTGGTTGCCTGGAATGAGATACCACAGGAGGACATTGACCACCTGATCAGAAGCATGCCTAGGCGCGTTGGAGAATGCGTAGCACATCAGGGTGCATCCACACATTATTAAAGGTCAAAGGGCTTTAAAGCAGTGCAATCATTTTGAAATTTTTATCATTTACTTATTATGCTTCATTAAGTACTTATACAAAATTTTATTAAAATAAAACAATTTAAACTGGGTGTTCGGATTTATATGTCACTTAGTATAGTACATGCCAGACAATAGAACAGACAGCGTTGTCTGTTCTAGTAGCTGGAATTTGTCCTCTATTTTTTCGGTCATATACTCCCATATGCTCCCGTGTACTCCCACACATTGTGGGTTGATTGTATGGCAGTTCGATTGCCTTAAAAAGTTATATTCATTTTCATGTTCTAAAAAGTAGTTGTCAAAATCGGTTTTTTGTTATATTCCTGCCAAATTTGGAATATAGTCATGATCGTTAGCATGTATAGTTTTCCTTTTGTGCGTCAGAACTTTTCTAAAGAAAAGCGTTGTTAGAAAGTATGAATCCGTAATATACAAAAAATCATAATCACAAAATACGACTCTATAGGTCAGGCGTTGATCCATCAGAATTGTCTGTCTGTCACTTGTCCATTCGGAGGTTTTGAACCTTATTATGTAATCAGCTGTTATTTGCTGTCACATTTGACTTGAAGAAGTATCGTGAAAAATAATCTAGCTCGAGCTGTTTTTTTTTGAACTCTGAAGTGATCCAGACGTTCACTGATTTGTTAGGCTCTTGTTTGGACTGCCTCATTTCACTTTTAAAATTAACGCAACTATTTCTGTTACGTTGACAGTTTGACATGAAAGGCATGGTGACGCTCTATTACTTTCTTGGTTTGGTTTGGTTTCATTCACGATCATGCGACAGTGCAGTGACCGGCAGAGTATTAGGTAGAGAATGTCAAAAAAAAATCGACAAAATCTCAACTTGCTAACTAGATAGTTCCTAGAGTGCAAATACTTCATTCCGTGTGTGTTCACTATGAACGCTGTGAGCGTCACCTATGGTGGAATGACCCAACGACACGCTCGATGATCAACAATTCAGTTCTCAGTATGCTTTGTTGGTTGCAGAATGCCGCGATAGTGCCATTCAATCATGTTTGTCAGAGTGACAACTTACATTACATCGGCGTGCAATTTGAGTTGTCCTGTTATCAATCTTCAATATAAAATTTTACAATGCCCGGAAATACGATCAATGGAGAAGGCCGACAGATCGTGAACAGAACAGAAGTGAACAACAGATAGTTCTAAGTTGACATCTTGTAGGAATACCTACATAATGTGACAAAAAACCTATATAATGTCAAAAAAAGGAAATGTCACTTCTCAAGATAGGTAATACCCCTGCGGGAATGGTGAGTCATGCGTCATCGCTCGACTTATCCCGAAAGCAGCAGAGATAATTATGTGGGACTAACTTCGTCAGACCTAACCTGAACCGAGTTTTCAATCGCTTAGTGGTGAATAAAAAATAAAAGTATAGCAACTGCTCCACGTGATATTTGACTACACCTAACTTTTACGAACGATGAACTTGATAAAAGTAGTTCTGCCTTCACGTTATGTAGCATGATAAAACCACAAAACATTAGAACAGGTGACTGAACAGTAAAATAGAGTGCCATGACTGACAGAAAGAAGTACTCTAAATTATCAACCATCATCCTCCGAGCATATCAGCACGCTCCTCGAGCATGCCTTCTGTAACACGAACGCGAAAGAGCATGCTCCGATCTCAAAAAAGAACGAAAAGTGTGATCCCCAAATTTTATTTTTATTAAGTATCTTGAAAAGTGATATATTGTCGTTTTTTTTTGACATTCCGTAAGTTTTTTGTGACATAACGTAGATTTTTCTAAAAGATGTTAACTTAGCACAAGCTGTTGTACACTTGCTCGTTTTTTTAGCTGTACGTGTTGCTTAAACGTCAGCGAACAGCGAACACAGCGAGCAAACGTGGAATGAGTTATTTGCACACTAAAATGTAGTCTGCAAGATGACATGATAACCCTGCGGGGAACAAAAACAAACGTACTCTTACAATATAAATCAAATCATATTGTCCTATTGTTTTGGCGTGAAAGAGCATTAATTTCAAATATAGGCTTTTTCCAACAAATCTTGAAATAGAAGTAAACAATTTATTTCATATATTGAGAATGCCAGTTCGTGTAGGTGGAAAAACTCCAAAATTATGCTTTAATTTTATGGTACTAGAAATGTTCCCCTTCTCCATTGCCCTTTCTGCCATACACAGTAAGTATTATCTTTTCTATATCCCCACGCATACGCACGTAATTTATTAGGGTGTAGGTATAACAAATGAAAAGTAACTTTGTACCACTAGCCTTATATATCCTGCTCAACATCTATTAGATACGGGTTATAACGGTAGTAATGATATGATATGCACCCACCTTGAGCAGTGTGTTGGCTGGTTAGAAGATAAAAAATATATTGTTCGTGTTGTGTATGGTTGGTAATTGCAACTTTTTTATCATCTAAAATACCTTGCCCCTACCTTTGTTTAAAACTCAGTTTGTACAGGGATATAATGATGTGTCACTGACTTCGGGCTGACGTTTGATAAAAAAGTGTGAATTTCTTCTGATACAAATAATTTCCAGTTTAACCGCCCACATATTTTCCAGGAGAAAATGTGTTCGATTTCTCAAAAGCCGAAACATTTTCAAAATGGTGGTAATTGCGGTTATGCCAGAAGTAGATATCAACTTCGATTTTTAAAAATTCGGGATGATGAAATTTATGCATGAGTACTATATTTTGACCTAAAAATGAAAGATGAAAGTTTGGACATGGGGACTGGGCGACATCTTGGATTTTTTTAAAATGGAATGGGGTTTGGACAACACCTCATTTTAAAGCTCCTTATGAGTACTTTATCACCATAAAATATACACTCACTATCTTTCAAAATGGCATACTGCCAAAGTTGAGCGATTTTGTAAATTTGATCACTGGTCTACCGCTACCCAGTAAATACAACGTATAACATTCCTTAGGTACTCAAGCACGGACCTAACTGACCGTTTCACAGGAGTTAAGATAAAATCTTTGCTCATTGCTATTTATTATTATACTCTTTATACGCCCATATTTGGTGTCCCCTTCTGGGAACAAACCCAGGCATTTATATAATTAGGGAAAATGTCAAGCGAAAAATCGTTATTTTTAAAAAGGATAATTAGGACCTGTCTCTTTTTACTTTGAGTGAAAAGGGCACTCCCGGAATAACTGCCGAGAATTCTTAGTATCACCAATATAATTTCAAGGAAACAAAGTCAATGACAACACATCGCACAATGAATTTTGCAGTTTATTGTATAACTCGGGTGATCACATAAAAAATACATTCTGGGGTAACAAAATTAGTAAAATTTTGTAGGGACTACTACACTGATGTAATTGAGTCAAAGAGTACGAATTACGTTAATGATCCATATAAAATATCAACAGTTACTAAAAAGTGATGCAAGTTACGATGTAGTAGTGTAGAATGTATATGTTACAGAACAATAGCTCTACGTAAATACGAGATGGTTGTGCCTGCTAATAATAAGGCAGGATACTTGCTCTTCTCTAAGACGAAATTACCAGAATTATTGTAACTGGAAGTTATTAAGCTTGATCTTGATATGTTCCAAAACTTAACTCAAATAAGCCGACGCGGATTGATTTCAGTACCTAAGCTTTCTTATAAAAATATTTAACTACATATACCAAACTGCTGCGTTTCCAAGCAGCGGCAATTTCAAGGTCTTCGTCAGAGAGGAAGTCAATACTATAGTCAGCAGGCCAAACTGCTGTCATTCGTAATGCTGTGTATCGTGCAGGAAACGAGGTCATCTATGGAAAGGCAACTATTTTTTGCTATTTTACTTATATCAGATGACTCCCATGACGCTCCAATTCTGCTGCATCAACCGACATTCTGTAAATACATCGATAACGCAGATCATTTCGTATACCTACTTATCTCACTATGTAAAAATATACTCACAGATAACCCTTATCTCCAGACTTTTTTGGCGAAATTATTCAAGTGCCTAACCTACCATAATAAAATTTTCGTGTGCATCATGTTCAGTACCAATTCAACGCACACGAGTATTTCAGATAACATTGTTTTTTTGCTATACGCGCTATCGGCTGCCGATAAGAATAGTAGTGTGACTTCAATTCGTCTGTATGCGTTTTAACAATATCTAATACTTCCATGCGCGGTTTTCGTTCGTTTTCGTGCGTTACATCATTGCAGTGAGTGATATTTCTATTTTCCAGTCTACTAATGCTTTGTTTTGACGGTATGTATTATAAATAATCTAGACTATTCAAGGTTACAATTGCCAGGTTAGATGCAGTGACACATAAGCTTTGTTTGTATACCACCAAGGAGTGAATGATGGAAAGCTATCTCGTATTGTTAAACGAGAGTATATGTATTTCAGCATGATACAAGGCATATGAGCATTGGCGTAACCCAGACTCTTCAGTGGAGCTTACCAGTCGGTTACCTATTTGGCCAAAAAATATATCACTTTATCTATGATTCAGACAAACTTGGCAATATTTCCACAGTAGAAAGTACATCCAAAAACAAGAAAAACATAAACATAGGGCCTAAAATGTCCCATTACCAAAATATGTCCTCTCAACATATGCCCTGTCAATGTCAGCTCTGATGTGGATGATGTCACTGAACTTATTCGATTTGATGATTTCAATGTCTTTGCTATACTTCGCTTACAGGCAACTTCCTTCAGCATAGCTGGCTACAACTTTTCCGTAAAGATAGAGAATCGCTCGGTGGTGGAATTGGCATCTGAGACAGAATATTTTTTTAATGTACAGCTTATTGATGTTACAGTTACCGATTTCAAGTGCTTATAGTAGTTACGGATTAAGACTAAATGAATATAACAAATTCATTTTTGCTGTCTGCGTTCTGTACCAACCCATCCTAGTGCCACAATCCTGTACTAGATGAAGCTGTTTCGAGCACTTTTGAAACATTATTGTAGTAGGTTATTATTATTATTATTATCATTATTATTCTGAATTTTTCACAAAGATGATTAACCCATCTTCGGTGTAGAAGTCTAGTCCAGATCTCCGCCTGAGATCAAAGCGACTTTGCGAAGAATGTGCGTGGTGCCAAGAATAACTATTTTTTGTATTAATTTCATTGATGGATTTCCTGGGATTGATTGTAAATTCTGGTGATGTCCTTGTTTGATTGCTCCCAGAGCGCCTACTATGCCCGATGTTGTTCTTGTTCCACATTCTGCTAACCTCCAGCTCCAGATCTTTGTATTTGATAGTTTTTTCAGATTCTTTCATTTGAATGTTGCGGTTGTCGGGTACTGAGATCTCTATGAATTGACATGTCCTACTTCTTCTATCATGCACTGCGATGTCAGGTCGATCAACAATAATTTGCCGGTCTGGAATGATAGGAAAGCCCCACAGTAGAAAACTATGAAAATCAAGGAGGCCATAACGGCGTCCTACAATTGTAGGAACGACTGACGATACTACCCTAAGTTATTTGATCTTAAGACGGGTGTTGAAAAAGGGTGGTCAATAACGAAGAGAAAAGTAAGTATTTTCAAGAAATTAATTCATACTGCTACTTTGTCATCAGCCGCCTCAGTCATTGTTGCATGGGCTTAGCTTAGCAAAATTTTGTCGAATGAAAAATGTCGATTGCGAGATTCAAGACGGTACTTTATAAGATTCTTGTTACATTTTAACTATCTCGCATGCGACATTTACCATTCGGTATTCCAGAACACCCTGTCGTTAATCAGAAAAATGTACCCTTGTTTAGAATCGCTGAAACGAACAATTTTTAAGAAAGGCAGTCTCAGAAATCTACTGGTTCCTACATTTTGAAAATATAGTGATTCTGATAATAGATTTGTATGTGCATTGTTCCACAAGAAGCATTATTTTTACGCCTGCGAATTTGCAAGAAAAATCGGTTGTATTTTAAATTTTAAATGTACGTAAACTCCCTGTTTAATTATACGTCAGCAGATCGCTTACCAATGCAAATTAGTTTCATTTTTCGTTCTCTGTGTTAGAATTATATAATTTCAGACATAAATTCATAGCTTTTCCCAATGACACATAATGGCAAAGCCGTGTATTCAAGAACACGCATTCTCAGGGAAACACCGAACGCGCAGAAACAATAATTGAAGTAATTAAAATGCATGAATTAAAGCTGTTCAAAGGTCACCTTTTTGTAAACGCCATCATTTCAGATGCAAATTTTAATTTCTGTATGTGCCAATTTTGTTCCTACAGCTATGAACGTATTATTTTCAGTTTTTAGGCAGGAAGTGTTTCAAGGATAGTGTCACAATGATCCAGAAGTTTGCTCCAACTTCAAACTCACAGGGGTAAAACTGATCGAGAGTTAAATATACTGCAAATTGGTACAAACGACATCTCAAAACCTGTTATTCTTCCTTTTTTTCAATGTTGGTGCTCACTTTACACCTACCGAAGTTTGTGATCCCTGTTAATCCACAGGCATGGAGCTGAGAATTGGTATGAATATTAGAAACACTATTATAAATGTGAAACGTTTCCAGCAATCCCACTTGAGCAAAACAATTCAAGGTCAAAGTCAAGGCAAAGAGTAGTCAAGACTAGTCACATTTTACGTATTTTGATGCTAAACAGTAAACTTGCCGAGACTGCTGATTCGAGTCAAAATAAGATCTGTCTAGGTTTTAACGTCCCATATCATTTTTGAGAACGAAGCAGCCGCGCAGGCAGAAGCCCAAATGCCAGGGCACCACGGCTGCTATGAGGAGCTTAAAGAACTTTGTTGATCCGATTTTTGAACTGCCTAAGGTTATTATAACTGGGAAAAGCCCGTTTTTGTATATAGTTCCACAATCTCGATACTCTATGAACAAAGGACCGGTTATATCGGCCAGTTCTGGGTGTACAAGTTCCTCACGGTTAGGATGGGAGGCCGAAGTCAGACGGGTCTGTCTGGCAGGCACATCACACGCCGGCATCATGGAGGAGAGCTCAGAGGAGCAACGCCCATTGGCGTAGCGGTAGCAAAGAGCTAGATCGCCGACGACCCGCCGTTAGGAGGTCATTCAGAGAAAAGTACTTCTTAGCGCTAAATAAGTAGCCTAACTTTTTCCCAGCAGCTGTCACTATTGACGAGATGTCTTCGTGTCAGATCAAGTACTCGCTGATCTGGACTCGGACCAGCCGAAATGAACGGCTCTTTGGTAGAACTCGGATGACCGCTAGGACGCTTCTTGTTCGTCAGTATGCGATGTATCCAAAAAATATATTTTGTAGGTTAAAAATGGATTATAAATATCCCCATCATGCATAAATGTCCGAACAAAAGTAAATTTGAAGTGATGGTCAATGAATTCATCCACAAAGGATTATCTTTTTGGCAACAGCGTATTTATTACCGACTAGATTAGAACAGCCGTGTTTAGACATCATCAGCTGTTTTGTGGATACCATGTTTTTCTAGTCATCTCTTGCCTCTCTCTAATTTTATTCGCTTTGTCTAAGTGTCGTTTCTTTATATAAATACTGTTTGGTCAAGGTTCCCAAATATGAGTTTTTCGATTTTTTTAATCCAGAAGTAATGATATTCATTTCACTACCATTTTTAAGGATGGATATCTTAGTACTCATAAGCAACTTTAGAATGAGGTATCACACAACCCCCCATTCTATTTAAAAAATGTTCCAAAAACTCGCTCAACCGCCATCGTGGAATTTTTAACAGCCACTTTTACCCTAAAATATAGTAGCCATGCATCAATGCCACCCAGAATTTTAGCTTGCTACCTTGACCCTTTTAAAAAATAGGGGGGGGGGCTGTTCGAAAAATACTGTATAAATGAAAACGTTCCAATGCACTCTCATGATAATTCTTTACTGATTTGTTTCATCTATCGGGGCTACAGAGAGGGTAAGGACATATGCCATTGGTGTGTTGTGCACACATAAAAGTCTAAAAATGGAGTCAAGTAGATTGACTTTGTACTTGTCGCGCACTCATATAACTATTCAACGTTCTAGCTGCACGGACACTCTAACCGCCATTAGTAATTAGTCAAATATGAAACATGCCGAAACTCAACCTTTTGAGCTAACCAAAAAAATATTTGACTTCACCCTAGACCGCTCTTAGCTCCGCCACCAATGACTGATTCCCAAAACCTATAAAACTTTTTCGACCTTGACATGGTAGTTACCTTGACTCGAACTTTCCTCAAAATCCAACCAGTATTTACCGAGTTATGGAGGATCTAAGGATCAGCAGACAGACAGGACTGATGCAAATTAGTCACGTAGTTTTTTCTGACGTGCATATCATGTAACATCCGATAGTCATATTTATAGGCCCACCTAGGCCGTCTAAATCGAGGTCTACACAGTACTTACTCACCAGCTAGCAAAATCAAAGTTTATCGCGGTTATAGAACTTTCTTATCTTATTATTGGCTTGGAAGCAAGAAACGATATATTCGAGATAACAAAAAAAATCAAATATGACTCCTAAATGACATACTTCTAATCAAGGTTGCAACAAAGTAAATTATAACAAAAATTAACTGACAATATGTATAAATGGTTTATCTAATCGTCATTGTCTGTCAGAGCGGTCCGTAGGACCTTTGCTCTTGGTTAAAGTCTTGTAAGTCATAGGTCTGTCAGGTCTGGTTGTCCAGATACCAGACAAAGTCGGGGAGAAAGAAGGGAAGAAGAAATAAAGAAAGGAAGGAGGGAGAGCAAAGAAAAAAGAAGTGCGTCAATTTGAGGGGTGCCTTGGCATTGCTAATTAGTATTCGGCAATTTTAAATTCCTAAAATTAATTTAGAGATTGGTTGTTGAAGAAAAATTATAATTTTAGTTGGACCTAAAGTCGCACGATTTAATTTTGTTCACAGTGCGAGTCGCGGCCTTGTGTGCTTGCGAACTTGCTCGACTGTGTAGTTTGCTGACTCGCGCAGTATAAATGGTTTATCTAAATAAAGAGTTCCAAGAATTGTGAAGCAAATATCCTTTTTTGGAGGTGCGTGATCCCATTTTGCTGGATTGCAATCCCTAATCACCGTCAGTTATTGCGCGCAAAAACCGTGCTCGGTTTTGTCATTTTGAAAAAGCAGATCATCTTTTGAAAGGGCTCGACACTACTTGTATATTTATCCAGAAGCTAAATTGCTTCTACTTCCTGAGCCAAACATTTCGAAAATGAGATATTGTGTTTTTTGGATATTTTATGACATGTACATCACGAAAAACCATGTCACTCACTTCCCTCGGTCGGTCCGCGAATCATTGTCTATACTTCTATAGCGTGAGAGATATCACTCTGATTTTGATGCAATTTTCAGGCAAGGTTGTGACGGCGAATAACAATGCCGAAAACGAAAAAAATCAAAATCGCATTGACTTCGTTTTTTTACAGGATCTTGACCATTTTTGAAAAAGTTTTTATGGGTAAAAATTTGGTGGTGGGAACGGACGTATCGCAATTTTTTGATGTTTATATTACATTTCGAAATCCGGTAATTCTACGCACCTTTTAGACATATTTCTCACATCATAGATTTCTCCGTACATTTACCCTTAAAGCTTAGATACATATTTGCAGACGCTTCTCGTGTGTCTGTCGCGGATCTTATTCCTTCGCGGATCAACCCCTGTGTATCACTGCATCGCTTGAGCTCTCGATCTCGAGATGTAGCAGCGTTCCTACAATCTTTGCCACGAAAAAGTAGGTCGCAGGTAAAGCGATACGCACATATGAGGTGCTCGCAATATTATCTACGTATAAGAGCATTATGCTTGGAGCATAATTTTATGACGTTACTTGATTTCGGTATTGTTATATAGTATATAAGTATGTATGAAGAGCTATTATAACCAGGTATCTAGCAATGTTGACAAACAATTTTACATCAGAAGCAGAAAGAAATGAAGCTACCAGTGTACCGACACGCTCATAGCTGCAATCTGAGCGAATTTTTTTTTCACGAAAAGCCCAAATAGTGAACTAATGGTTCTCACAAAACCTACGTCCTTTTAACTACATGGAAAAAATTGTGCTAGAAGTTATTTCGAAGACAAGGTAAGTATAGATTCAGTCTACTTGATGCCATTTCTTCAGTATCAAAGTCACATGCCAGATTTACACGCAATAATTGTCTGTGATACATCAGCAATTTTTAGAAGGTGTAACACAACTGTTCAAGTTGTTTGAAAAACAAGATTTAGTTAGTTGTTCTCAAGCTTTTAGAGAGAATAACTCCACAAGCTGTAATCACTAACGGAAAGCGCTTCCTTCTTTCCCTATCCGGAGCTCTAAAAATTACCTTAAAAAAATTGGACTGTATAGTACAAGTTGAATCCCCAAGAGAAGAGGATTCTCACAATTTCAACGAAGAGTCATCTAATGCCTCGATGTTAGAACAAATTATATGTATCCAGCAGGAACAAGAAGAACAATAATAAAGAAGGGAAAGAGAAGAAAAAGATGAAGGAATAAAAGAGATAAACGAATCATTTTTTGCTAATTCTCTACCTTAACTACACCAGCCGTTTTTGATGAAGACATGATTTTAGCCCCTAATTTTTGGGTGTAGATGAAAGAAATAGGACCGAAAATGACCGCAAACACGAAAGTTCTGAAATATTTTACTATATATTAGGTTTTTATTGAATGTTTGTTTTCAAAGACTGTGCCATGTTGCCAGATGTCATTACTTCATAGGTTTTCGTGTTGATGGATATTCTTAATAATTAAATTTGTATGTATGCATCTGAACTCCACACAACCCTACATAAAGTCTAATGCACTAACGGCGCCGCGACTCAAGGGGGAGCAAATTCTAGATTAAAAGAAGAGCTGCACTACGCGTGAAAATGCGTATTTTCGTTAATTTCTTTATATTTCTCCAATGTGGAAACATCGCGTAATGTATTGGACCGTTCCATTCTGCAAATGTCGTGATTAAGAAGGTGTTTATACTATTTAAAACCCAGATAATATCAACAATATTCTGCAACTAACATATTTGCGGGCATTTTTAATCTCATTTCCATCATTTACAATCCAAACCTATTGCCTATGCGGAAGAAGAATAAAAAAAATGCTGGTGTAGCTAAGTTATAGAATTTCCCGCTTTAGCTGTAAAACTGAAAAACATGTATTTGCAACTTTGACCTTGATGTTTTCTGCACATATGGGATCGATGGGGACTTCTCACATTTCATTTATAACGGTGTTCCCAACATTCATACCAAATTTTCACCCTACTTTTTGGACGAAATTTACCGGATTATGTGAATTTATTTCCAGAGAATGCTTTTGTGATCTATATCAACGTCCCACAATAACTTCGACATATATCTGCGAATTGACAAAGTCTTGACATGACATGACATGACATGATGTTAGTGGTAGTGGTAAGTAATACTGGCTTTATGTCAAGTTTCCTGATATGGTCATTACATATACTTTACAAACCTCATATATTATTGTTTATAAAAGTTCCATTGTAAAACATCAAATAGTATTCTATAAATATATGTATGTTATTATTAATTGATGTAAACAGAAATTTGTACAAGCAACAATCGACGCGGGCAAAACAGAATTTCTGTCGACAAAACATATAGTAATCCCTGGAAATTTGAAACGGAATTTGTATAAATAAATATTGCGAAAGGATGTAAATATTAAATGCTAGTATAATAAAATATTTGGAATGAAAAACAAAAATAACAGAACAGAGCACAAATCCATCCTGTCGTGTTAGGTTTTTCGGATCTACGCCCATGTTTGCACGTATTGAGGGATCCAATGCATAAACATGTAAACAAGTTCATTTTTTAGGCAAAATGAGTTGGGTTTATATTCTTGGACAGTTTTAAGCTATGAAACTTTCCTGAGCATAAATCAGCTCTGTAACATTTAAATTGTGGAAACTGAAGTGTATAATTGGCCTACGCTTTTACACTTTGCATTAACCAGTCAAGTCCTGGACTTTAATGGATGTTTCTTGTAAAGAATCTTTCAAGGAAGAACAATAAAATTTATGATCTCAAAATATCGAATCATGCGCTATGAAAAACTAGATAATAAAGTATTTAAATGTAGTATCTTTGTATCAGTTTAATATTTTTGAAACCCGAGATGAGAGGGATGTGCTGCCCCTGACTCTACCAAACACTGAAAGAAGAAAGCTAAAGAAAAATAAATTTCATCACGTTATGACTTTTGCTAAATACTATGTACCACATTGTGATCAGTAGTTCTATGAAGAAATCAGAAAAACCATCAGAGCTTTTCCCTAGATGTTAAGGAAACTCTGGCATCAGAATTCAGTGAAGATGAATAAATAACTTTGTACCAAAAATTGAATCAAACCAAGTATTAGTTTATTTCATTCAGTAACTTGACAAAAAATAACATTTGTAAGGTCAAAGTTTGTTTTATTTTTATTTTAACCCTTAAAAAATACTTCTCATAAACCAGTCAAGTCCATTATTCTTTCCCTCAAAGCTCATTTATTTTTTTATTTACAGATTGGTATAGTTAAAATATAATGCAGCAGTATTATCTGCAATTGACAACAAATATGAAAATTTTCAGTAACAAAAAAATTTGCATCAAAAATGATTTTACGACATTTTTCTTCATGTGACTTGACTCGTTTATACATTGGACAAAATAATCTTTTAATTTCTATGGACAAAAAGTGTCATCAAGTAGTTTGACTCGGCACTTCGCACGCAACGCTGACATCAGTTCATAAAAGATTGTGATCGGCTCAAATTAGCCGCTCGTAGAGAAAAGTTGAAGCTACGATTCTTTGATACCGCTATAACGTTGGAAATTGTTACATTAAACCATGGTACTGCGAACATTGTAAGCTAACTATTGTTCACTATCATTTATCGTTATTGTTTTTAAAGCGATTATATGCAGGCAGCAGCGGTGGCCGCAGTAGTAGACTCTTCGGTCTCCTGATCAGTCGCCGTGCGCTGTGCGGGTTCGAGTCCCGTCCCAGGAGAAATTATTCTCTTGGCTATGAATGTTGTGATTGTCCGTAGGTGGTAGACGGTCTCTGACTGTCGAACGCGGAGGTACCACCCGGCGGATCTCGTAGGCGGAGCCAGAGGCAGCAGCGGTGGCCGCAGTAGTAGACTCTTCGGTCTCCTGATCCGTCGCCGTGCGCTGTGCGGGTTCGAGTCTTGTCCCATGAGAAATTTTTCTCTTGACTATGGATGTTGTGATTGTCCGTAGGTGGTAGATGGTCTCTGACTGTCGAACGCGGAGGTACCACCCGGCGGTTCTCGTAGGCGGAGCCAGAATGTGTGCATGTTGCATACACACGTGTTCCCTCGCCAGAGTCCGTGTGGCGTCCCCCCCCCCCCTTTCCCATGTATCCCCCTATAGCCCCACGGTACCCAATGGGTGCTTAGCCTTCGTGGTAGTTGGAGTATAAAAAAAATATTAGACAAAATCGTACCATAGCAATGTTTGCAACGTTGAAGACCCTGTGACAGCTAATCATCCCTTACTCTCGATTACAGAATCGCAACCTCGACAACGGCAGCGGCCAGTTCCCTGCAGGTTTATCTTATATCTTCGTTGCGTTCGATGCGAGTAATCAAAATATTCAAGGGTAAATGTATAGGGCAATCTATGTGTGAAATAAGCACACTATCATAGTTATGTAGAGTTACCGGGGTTCGAAGCGTAAATATACTGACAAAAAACTGAAATACTTACACCCTATCCCACTGACTGCAACCCTTCACTCCCAGTTCGTACCCAAACATGAGCAGGAGTTTCTGAAACGGCTGCTGGTAGCTCCGCCGCCACTAGATCGATTTTCAAAACTACAAAGCTTTTTCATCTATGGCAATGTTTCAAAATTTCATCAAAACGCGCACTTACAGACAGACCGACGGAAATGGTTTTTCGCGATATACATGTCAATATCACGAAACATCACAGAAACATATTTCAAATGCAGATCATAAGGTGTCCTATGGCGGTAGTAATGATAAGAATTTCTGCAAAAATCTAAGCTTTGATAAAGGAACCTCTCAGATTGAAAAATATTGGCCTTGATACAAAAATGCAGAAGACTACTTCTCACGCGTTACACTTCAATCATTATATGACGCCTCACAAGAACATTTGCATTGCATAACAAATTGTACTACTGTATCATGTGGTTGAAGAGATTCACCAAGCAAGAATATCTATAATCTACCATTAATTTTTTTTATCACGCGTGATCAGGAAGTTGGAAACTGTCGAAAAACGAAGTTTGGGATGTTTCCTTTTTTTGCTATACCTTACTCGTAATGACCTGCTAACAAAACTGCTGTGATCTAACTAGAGTAGTTCACTATACTTCATGCTCACTATATCGCGAATCCACTGTGTGGCAAATTTCACAGCTTAAATAATATGTTTTTGAAGCGCATGGAGAGACGAGCTGACATTAAGGTTAAACACTTTTGAAAGTTAGAGAACATATTTTCATATTGACTTCAAATCCAGTGAGCAGTTACTGCTTGGCAGTTATAAAAAAATTAATATCCAGCCTAGTGTGCTACCACAATAAAATACTTTCTCTACGCCCTTGCCTGCATCCACCAGTGAACATACATAACATAAACGTAGTTGAGGACGATGCAATAAAGCTCAATTTTATAATTTAATCATATATATTGAACAGTCTATAGGTTAGGACGCGAAATAAAAATGTTGGATGGCTGAGTTATCTGCGTTTTTCAATGTGTGCTACGGATTGTATTTGGTGCATTGGTTCAAGGAAAATCGTTCAACTCAAAACGCTTTTACTGGATTCAATCATCGGCCCAACTGATGTGAGGATATTCTAATATTTATGGGCGTCGTAAGAGGGATGTTGATCTTCTATGTTTGCCAAGTCGCATGGGATCAGAGTAGCGGCACTCAGTCCAAGAGATTGCTGAAGACCATATGCTGATCTGAAAATCGAGATAAATATCTACTAGATTTCTGACTGTTCTCTGTGAATTGTGGAGGGAGAAGAATCTGCTAATCGTACTATCTTCTGTTATTTTGTGAATAGAGGCTACCCCCATTTTACAACGGGCCTTTTTATTACTTTACCATTAAATGGAAGTTAACTGTAGTTAACTTTAAATAGGGAGATATAGTATGTATGGCTAAAATTGAAGCTCGTAGTTAAACAGTCTAACTTATTTTGCTTGACAGCAAGACGATTTTGTAGTGGATGACAAGACACAAAAGCCAGAAATCACAATGCGCATAAAACACGATACCATAGATGTATCAGCTCTACTGCCGCACTAAACAAGAATGCTTTTGGTTAACCAGAACATAAACAATGAATTTGCGGCAACGGTTAACTCCTAGTTTAGAGTTGCTCAACGTGAATGTTCCGCCGCGATTGAAAAATCGGGCCTTAAACGATAGCTTGTATAATTCCTAATTCCTAATTTCAATATCTAAGGGGGCGATTTTTGGGACCATTTTAAAAAGAAAACTGCATATGAAGGTATGTTCTAAACATATATACAGGGTGGTCATTTGAAAATTTGCCACCTCAGATTTATCGGAAACCACTGATTAAAAGAAAAAACGCCAAGACGTGTCAAAGGATTTGTCAAGGGGGACAACTTTTTAACCAAAAACAACTTCACCCCCTTGCCTTCATTTATCTTAATTTGTTCAGATAGAAAACAAAAACACACGAAAATATCACTTTTTATTTCAATAAGTGTTCAAAATGCTGCCCTTTAGGGTTTGCCAAATCTACAATTCGTTTATAATTCAAAACGGAAACTACTTCTACCAACATAAACAGCAATTCGGAAGATTAGCCGTGGCAACAACCCGAATTTTTTTCCTCAGTCTTCTCATCAACACATCCTGGGCGAATTGTATTTATTGTTATACCTGTTTGTTGCTAAGGGAAAGAAATAATTTAATTTTCTGTCAGTTACCTTTGTGACAATCTTGGGACATTGAGATGCGCTACTGATGTTTATGCAAATTTTATCACTTCTTTTTTCAATCCGATGCACGGTATTCGCTTTAAAAATAACCGTTTCTCTGCATGATCGTAACCATGTTGTTAATATGACAATATCATCATAAGAAAATCAAGTGATAAAAAAGCTGCTGATGAATGAATACAGATTTCAATATTTTTCATTTTAAGAAAAGTTAGTGGTATGATTTATTTTTGAAAACTGCCACGTAGGACATACGTTCATACAGTTTTCTTTTGGAAATGGACCCAAGAATCGCCTCCTTCAATATTGACATTCAATTTGGGAACACCCTGTCTGACTAAGATAACTATTAGTTGGCCGTAAACAAACAATTAGAAATTCTCAAAAACTACTAGACCAATCGACTCCAATTTTGTGCCAAAACCTACATTTTGCCTCGGTTTTCAGCCATAACTTTTTTACTATTAGTCGGATCTTTTTAAGTGTTGTCTCATTTTGTAGGTCTCATAAATACCTAAAAATCTTATTTGAAGTGTCTTTTCGTTCCTGCCAACACTTTCGATTGAATCCCAAAAAACGGGTTTTCGCATTCTTTGTTGTCGAATAAAAAGTTTTCCCACAAAAATTGATGTACCCATTTTATGCGTCCATGTTTCAAATACCCCCTTGAACAACTTGCATAAATGAAACCAGACTTTACAATTATTTCGCAAACCAGGGCTATTTTCCTCTAATATGATTTAGATTATACTGGTCGAGTCACAAACACTGCAACTCTACCACGTGTGCAGGGTGGCCCAAAGTTGCGTGGATAGAATATTGATTAGAGACACAAACTTTGTGAAAAATGTTCAGGATCATACAGCGTGTACCATCTCTGCGTAGTATATCAAAGTTAGTTTTATAGAGATGTCTATATTTTTTGCTACATATTCGGATATACTTAAATACTTCTGCGTTTTATCGAAATTTTCAAATAAAATTTTAGGATTCTCGCTACATGAACCGACATTTTTTCAGCAATTGGGACGCTGTTTTGTAATGTTCTAAGGGCCGAGATCTAATTTGTTTTTCGTTTTTATGCTGAACTTGCACATAAATATTGTTACATTTTTTTTAAATGTCGAGATAATATCACAAAATAAACGTGGTCAAGCTCTGTGATGGATGGTTTATCAGAGCAAATAAGTAGTTCACACAAATGGCGTGGAAAAGTAATTTATGACCTTCGAAAGGGCGTAAAATTGTGCGAAGTGAATAAAAAAATTTGTAGTTCGACATTCGATTACAGAAAACAATACCTTTCTTGAAACTGAAACTTAGCTTCATGTATAAAAGTTTTGTGGTTGCTACCTTTCTCACGATATACCGGGTGTTTCAAATTCGACCTTCACCATTGGGACCTCGGCAACAGTAAGAGATACGAAGTCTTTTGGATGGACAATGTTGCATATTTAGATAACTAACAAAGTGCTGCTTAGAAAATTTCAAAAATATAGTACTTCCGGCGAGAGATGGAGAAAACAGTTTTCGTTTTCCCATAATCGTTTTAGATTTTTATTCAATTTATTTGTAGTGTGATTTAAAAGTAAATTGCACATTAAAGTTGCCATTGTTACTCCTCTATAAGATTGGAATTTCAATATAACGTTTTGTCTATCATCCTCCAGCATCAACTTTATTTTTTCTTATGACGCCAAATTGGATTTTTGCACAGACAAATAGAATTTTTCATTCTAATTCCAAATATATAAACCTCAGTTATTTAAAAAAATGTAATTTCCTAGGTAGGCCTTGAAATTTTCAGATAGTAATTTGTTTCGTGTATCAGGTTTATCACAAAATGTCACAAATTGTCATTGTCGCTTTTTCTCCTCTACAAAATTTTCATTTCGAGGTCTCGTTTTTCGGCTTCCATCACAAACTTTGTTTTTATCATATGGACGCTATATTAAAATTTTATACATTCAAAAATACTAAAAATAATATTACTTTAGTTAAATTTTATAGAGACATAAATAAATGTACTATATTAATAACTAAATGCAGAACCAGTCAATTGTGTTCGATTGCGCAAAAAAGTCCATAAGAAAAGAAACAAACTTGAGGATGGAGGTTGAAAGCAGAAACCTTTAATTGAGAATTTGGCTACGCCCTCTTGTAAACAAGAAAGAGTGGCAATGATAATTTGCAATTTATTTTAAAATTCCATTTCGAATAAAATCAGGAAATAAACAAGGATTTTTCAATAAATACGGTATACGAAGCAAATGACAATCTGATAATTCCAAGGCCTACCTCGGAAGTTCTTTTTTTTAAATAACTAGGGCCTAGCAATATCCATGCATGGCAAATTATATATTTTTGGAATCCGAATTAAAATCTCTATTCGTCTATGAAAAAATCCATTATAACGTCTATTTGAAAAAATAAAGTTGATGCTGGAGGACAAGAGACAAAACATACTGAAATTCTAATTTTACGATCTTATAGAGAAGAAAAAATGGCAATGTTAGTGTGCAATTTATTTTGAATTCCCACAACAAATGAAGTCAGAAAAAAATAAAACGATTTTGGGAAAGTTCTGTTCTTTACATCTCTCTCCGGAAGTAATTTTTCTAAGCGCCATCTTGTTAGTTGCCCAAATATGCAACTTTGTCTCCATGTAAGCACTTCGTGTCTCGTTTTTCAAGTTTTCACCTTTTTGTATAATTTATATATGTATATAAAATATTGGGGTAGCTACGAACTATGATCAAAGTGACTGCTTCCACTTAATGAGAATAATTGGCGTAGTAATTGCAAAGCAATAAACATGTAGGGTGTAATCCGATACCTGTATTACGTGTATTGTCTACTTTGCTTACATTGTCTACATGAAAGTCAAAATCTAGACATGTAGACAGTGGTGTATTTTACATGACGTAGACAATGTTCCCGTCAGTGGTTATACTGTCATCCTCCAGGTCATCGTTTCAGAAAGGGTTTTCTCGTGCTTTCTACAGAATCAGCAGTTTTCCCCTTTTGCTGCGCCCATGTTCTTTTTTGCGATAGTGCCCTCTTAGGAGGCCTACGAAGGCCTTTGTGTCCTTTCTAATGAAACTAAACATCTGTAAATGAGATTTACACTTTTGCCTGCATCTGATATGACTGATTATTCTTAGTCCAGACTGCCTGATGACTCACTACAGCATGGTTCTAGACTTGTTAGTCAATTTAACCTTGACGTTGTGTATTTTGATTTTGGCAGTTGCGTAGATCCCACCTTTAAGCTTAGTGTGTCGCTATATGCACTAATTAATTTAAGTGTGGTAGGCTGTCAAGGCTTATAACACTTGCAACAACTACGAGTAGTTTTAAATCAATTCTAAGTTGTTTACTTTCCCAATCAAAGGTTACATGTGTTCTAAACCTTGGCCATTAATACCATAGTGCGTATTATGATAGACATGAGATGTACTTAAATCGACTTCCTAAGCCTACTTGTTTATTGCTTTGCAAGGACTACCTTCATCATTCTCATCAAATACAGGCAGTCGCTTCGAAACTCATTCATAACTGATTCAAATTGAATAAACACGTGACAGACTTAATAAAATACCTTGCCTTAACCAACCTATTTTGACCGTATAACAAATTACTTCAACGATATCTAGTAGATGGTTGGAAAGGTAATAAACCACATAATTTTTTTAATCGAATTTCGTATGTAAATTTGTTCATTCAATCGGTACAATTTATTTTGTGTTACTATCTCGACAAACAAGTAAAGCATAATATCGAAAAAAAATCTATATTTCGGTAACCGAAGCTCTTACAGCATTATGGTTTTCACTAAAAATCAACAAATAGCGTCCCATAACCCAAAAATGTTTTTAGGGTTATGTACCAAACACCCTATTAATAGACAGAACGAGAAAATTGGCATTTTTAAGCGGGATCCTCGAATTCCGTCACATAACCGCACTAAACGTGATACTCCGTCCGACCAAAAAGACAGCCAATCATGGACAGATGAGTTGTGCTTCTTGGCTACTCATCAGAATGGTCTAGGCTTGGTCTCTTGTCTTTGAACAAACGAACGAAAGCTTCGCAACTATCCTCTATACCGAAGGTACGGTCTATCGGAATAAAACAGCAGAAAGCGCCATCTATCACACCATAATTGACCATTTCGGAAAGCGCAGAGCAGAATCGTCAGCCATCCAGCGGTCACGTGGTGACTGGGCTATTAAACGTGAACTGAGATCCTAACATTTCCGACTAATAGCAGCTATGCGTTTTCCGTAGTGGTCGATTCTGCTGTGATAGATGGCGCTTTGCTTTAGGTATCTAAAGACTTAGAAGTAATGGGATTTAAAAATGTAAAAACAGACAGAATGTCCTATTTATATGTTTCAAGGAACCGTGATTTACGTGTTTTTGAGAACTAACTCTGTACAGTGAATTGCCTGGTGACCCATGGAATGGGTAAACTAGGTAGCAACTGAAGTCTATAAGATATCTTCTTACATAAAATTCAGTTCTCTATCTATTAAAAAGGTCGAGGTACTCAACATATGTTCGTCAAGTGATACGTTTTATCTTACACTAGCTGTTAATCGCGATTTAGTACGCGTAGCGTGTTATTCATTTCATGCTACAAGAGATACATATACATTTTCGGCATACTTAAGATTAGAAACCCGATTTTTGGAATTATTATTTTCGTCGTGATATTTTAGAAATGTCAGTGAAATGTCAATGGGCGTGCTGGTACGGCGCACAGAACTTTTGCAAGTTTGCAATCTTTTAAGCCTGCGTCGGCACGCTTCTTGTGACTCAAAGACTCATAGTGGAGTGCATTAGGTTTATACCCCAGAACTTGGAGAAGCTGTATTTAGCAATTGTATTCAATAAAGATTTTCAGGGAATTGGAAACAAAAATTCTTTAGTGAAATATCTATACATTATTTTTGACTAAGTCCGACCTATGGTCCTTTGGATTTCACAAAGGTTCCCTAGACGGATCCCATTGTTACGTCCAACAGGACTCAGCACGCAGCTAACACATTTCCTGCATGTGATACACTCTAACACGGTGCACCTTAGAAATGCAGCTTTAGATAATGGATAGTCAACTTGCATGCTAGGGAAATCTGGTTACTTTGTTAATCGCGCCACCTACACGATCTGCGGGTAAAACTGCAGGGCAGGTAGCTAGTATGTAATAAAACTGAATGGTTTCTATCAAAAAGCGTCTGACCTATCCTGGTGGGCTGTAAAATCCTTAATATGTTTTAAATATATTCCTACAGGGACCGTGCAGGATAATCTTAAACTTTTTTTGAAAAAGTTTGTATCTTGGAGCAATACTCCATCCACGCAAGTTTGGGCCAGTCTGAACATACGTCAAAATTACAATGTTGCAGAGCCAGTTAGTTGGGATAACGCCAAGAACGTGAATAAATATCAAACAGCTATTACATATCATATACTGAACCCACAATGCGCTATAATATGGTACGCACAGCTCAACTTGAAGCCCTGAATCTGGGAAACTAGTCGTGAAAAAACTTTGGTGCCATGAACACATTTGTTCCATGTGTTGGAGTCTACCACATACTGAATTAAAAAAAAATAGTCTCAGGCCATTCCCCATAAGCTTTCTGCGGGATCTTTTTGCTTTCAAGTTCTAACTCGTAACTACGTCAGAACTATAATATTATGTGCGTTTTGTTGATACTCAACACTTTTGTCTCGTTCCATCTACCCATGTCACTACAACTTCCTAGTTGCCTCGTAGAGTGGTCTTCTGGTTGAAGTTACCTACCACTTTAGGACAAACTTGACATTGAAAAACGCGCTTTGAGAGTTAACTTCTGGTTAGCAGTAAAATATCAGGTATCCTGCACTTGAAAAAACGGTCCTAAGGCTGCATCCCGCCTTTTTAAAATAAAGAAAATAGTGAGTAAATGCCTCAGATTGATTTCTACAATATTGTGAATCATTGTTATCCAATATAACCTATATTCTTACCTATACATACAGATACCAACCAACACTAGTCCGCGTGCGTATAAGATGCCGTGCCGAGATAAAACAGAGAAGAATTGCATAATCTTTACGAAGTGCAGTATAAATCGTGACATTAGAAACTTGTTAAGCTGTTCAAGGTCTTCCTTCTCTCGTAATCCGTCCGAGACATTCTACAGGGAGATTTCTTTGTAAGAGTAATTTAGATTAACAAGGAAAAATTCTATAAATACACAGAAATTGAAATATTTTTGGTACTTATGATATATTTTCTAACTAAATGTATTCGAACTGCTGTCTTGATTCGGATCTAAAGGCCCTCGTCGGTTGGAAGACATTCTACATCCAGCATCGGAAATGGAAGGACTACTGTAGAAGCTTGCCACTCGTACTAGCGTTAGGAAGAAATTCCAACCGACGACGGCCTTTAGACCCAAATCAAGACAGCAGTTTATCAACTGGCCGCGAAAGCCTTAACCATTTTGTTAAATGTATTCGCTTGCTAGCCATGTTACTGGTGAAAACCTCATAGTATATACAATGTACAATGGATTGTGAATGTGAAAACTACATCAAGCAGTTTGACTCTGCATTAACGTTTCTACTGAATGAATTTTGGAACTTATCGAGCTGAACCTACCTACTTGACAACGCCCTTTATAACTGGAAGACCAATAATTAACAAGTCTATTCCATCCTATAGAATGGAATAGAGGTTATAAAATGCGGTTTTAATTGCAACATTATTTATAAACATTTTTCAACTTATTTCCATATTAAGTTCGCATTATAACTATAACCTCCTTCATCATGTTCAAGTTTCTATTGTTCCTTTGTTCGCGTGTAAACGGACATGTGTGAACTTGACAGTCAAAGCTAGATGTCAAGAAAATAGTCAACTGTCGGTACACACGCAAAAAACGCATTATATTGAAGTAGATGAACAGTTCACACCATCGACAAGCGTTCAACCATGCTCAGCCCAACAATGTGTGTGTTCTATATAACGTTTGACCTATACTGATTACTTGGATATGGAAGTTTACCTAACGGACCTAAGTCTCCTGAAAATCAGGAATGCAACTCATTTAAGATTCAAATATCTGAAATACAAAAACAATACACAACATATTTTCGTCTTGTAT